>JAPDDM010000085.1:125000-325259 GCA_027474115.1 Schizopygopsis malacanthus | reverse complement strand
CCGATGGTGCGAGGACCCTATTGAATCTGCTCGTTTATTAGGGACCGAGCACCGATGGTGCGAGGACCCTATTTGAATCTGCTCCGTTTATTATTATATTATTATTATTATTATTTTTATTAGGGACCGAGCACCGATGGTGCGAGGACCCTATTGAATCTGCTCCGTTTATTAGGGACCGAGCACCGATGGTGCGAGACCCCTATTGAATCTGCTCCGTTTTTATAGGGACCCGAGCACCGATGGTGCGAGGTCCCTTCCATCGCTGCTTGCAGCTTTAATTAGGGACCGAGCACCGATGGTGCAGAGGAACCTATTGAATCTGCTCCGTTTATTATTATTATTATTATTATTATTATTCTTCTTCTTCTTCTTCTTCTTCTTCCAAACTTAATCGCATTTTAGAGGGCCTAAACATGCTCGAAAAGTCAGGAAACTTTGCACACGCATCAGAACTGGTGAAAATTTACGTCTGATATGGGTTTCAGAAGTAGGTGTGGCAAAATGGCTCGACAGCGCCACCTATAAATATTCAGCGGAGTGCGCCTCGAGCTACGTTTCACGTACATGTACGAAAATCGGTACACTCATGTAACATAACAATACCTACAAAAAAGTCTCCTAGGTACGAAATCAGAAACCAACAGGAAGTCGGTTATTTTGAATTTTCTCGTCATATTTTGTGTCATTTTTGCCATTTTCAGGTGTCATACTTTAACGAACTCCTCCCAGAGATTTATTCAGATGAACACCAAAATTGGTCATTGTAATCTAAAGCCCTTTGTGACGTTAAATTGCGAAGATCTAGAGTTTTCATTGGAGGGCGTGTCCGTGGCGTCCTGTCAAATTTCGATGTTTCGCCATGAAACAGGAAGTTGTTATAACTCAGGCATGCTATGTCCGATCTGCACCAAACTTCACATGTTTGATAAGACTCCTGACTTGAAGAGATCTAAGTGACCATATTCAGTTATAGTCATAGCGCCACCTGCTGGCAACAGGAAGTGACATGTTTTACTCTGTAACTAACTCCTCCTAGAGATTTAATGACATCAACATAATATTTAGGTCAGTCTAACCTAAAGGGCGTGTCCTTGGCGGCCTTTGTGATGTTAAATTGCGAAGATCTAGAACACATCTAAATAAGTTTTCGTGTTGGCAACAGGAAAACTTGTTTTACACTAACATAAAAATGGTCCAATCTTTACCAAACTTCACGTGTCCTGGAAAAGATTGGACAATATTCATATAAATTCGGCATCACAAATTTCGATGTCTCGCCATGGGAATAAAAGTTGTTTTAAACATGCCATACAATGTTCCGATCTGCCCCAGACTTCACATGTTCGATAAGAATCCAGGCCTGAACACATCTAAATATGAATATTCCATTATAATGAAGAGAGCGCCACCTGCCAATTTTTTGGCCACAGGAAATGACTTCTTTTACACTATCTTAAACATGCAATGATTTACATAACTTGCACCAAGCGCCACCTGCTCACATATTTGGTAAGATCTGCACTGAAGACATTCTAAACACAATGTTAATATTTCACCCCAAACTCCATATGTTTGATCAGGATGTGACAGGCTTTACATGTTAATGTTCAGTTAGCGCAAACATACTACTGGCAACAGGAAGTAACAACAGGCACTCAGGTTTGGTACATATGTTTGATAAAAGTGACTAGAGAAATATTCCTCTATAATTACCTTTTTAATGACATCTACATAAATTTATTGCTCATCGTTCCTGTCTTTCTCTAATCAGGTTCTTTGTGATGTTATCTTGAGCCGGGCGAGGTCCCTTCCAGTTTTCGCAGCTTTAATTATTATTATTATTTCTTCTTCTGACACTTAATAAATCGATGTCTCGCCGAAAACGTTCCTCTATAGAACTTTTACCCAGCTGGTGAAAATTTTACATCTGCTCCGACCGTTCCCTGTCTTTCTCAGAAACCGGTCGGCGGTGCTGGTTGGCGTTTGATAAGATGGCTCGTCCCTTCCATCGCTGCTTGCTGAAGCTTTAAATTATTATTAATATTATTCTTCTCCAAACTTAATCCTATAAATACGTGCCAATGTTTAGTTATGCTCGAAAAGTCGAGCTACGCCACCTACTGGCGTACGGGAAATTAATTGTTTTACAGAAAAATTACTGAAATGGGTTCATGTAACTTAACAATACCTACAAAAAAGTCTGTAAGAGTCCTCAGAAACCCAACAAGCGCCACTATTTTATTTTAGTGCGCAATATTCAGACGTATTTTTGCCACGTAGGTGTCATCGGTTGACAACAATTCAGGTACACTCATCTAACATAACAATGAACACCTATGTTCAGTGTAATCTCAGAAACCAAACAGGAAGCGTTATTTTGAACGTTATAAATTGCAATTTTGTGTCACTTCATTTTCAGGTGTCAGGGCGTGTCCGTGGCGTCCTGTGAAGACACTTTAACGAACTGATGTTAATGCCATGAACACAAAATTGGTCAGTTGATCTAGCGCACCATGCTTTGTGGCGATCCACACAAACTTCAGGTTTGGCACATTTAAATAGAGACTTTAACATAATCCCTCTATCCTGAGGGCTGTCCGTGTGCGTCCTGCAATTTTTAAATTTCGATGACCGTTCCTGTCTTTCTGAAGCCACCGGTTGGCGGTGAGTGCGAGGTCCTTCCATCGCTGCTTGCCTTTAATTATTATTATTATTATTCTTCTGCACCAAAAACTTTCGCATGTTTGATAAGCCTAAAACATGACCTGAAGAGATCTAGGTGACCACATTCATATAAATTGCACACGCATAGCGAAAATTTACACAGAATTAGGTGTGGCTGCTGGCAACAGGAGTGTGCGCCTCGAGTGACATGTTTTACTCTGTAACTTAAACAATACCTACAAAAAAACTAACTCAGAAACCCCTCCTATTTTGAATTTTAGAGATTTAATGACATCAACATGAACACCAAAATTGGTCATTTTAGGTCAGTCTAAGGGGCGTGTCCGTGGCGTCCTCAAAATGTTTCGGCAGGAAGTTGTTATATCTCAGGCATTTGTGATCCACACCAAATGTTATATTGCGAAGAGACCATATTCTTAGAGTTTGGCAACAGGAAGTCGTTTTTCTCTGTAAATAACTCCTCCTGGGCATAATATTTAGGTGTCCTTTGTGATGTTAAATTGGCGGTTTTCGTTTAAAGGGCGTGTCCTTCACAAGATTTCGATGTCTCGCCATGGGAATAAAAGTTGTTGTAACTCAGTCATACAATGTCCGATCTGCCCCAGACTTCACACGTTCGATAAGAATCCAGGCCTGAACACATCTAAATATGAATATTTAATTATAATTAGAGCGCCACCTGCTGGCCACAGGAAATGACTTGTTTTACACTAACTTATACATGCAATGTCCAAACTGCACCAAACTTCACATGTTTGACAAGACTCCTGACCTGAAAGACATCTAAAGGCCAAATTCAGATATAATCATAGCGCCACCTGCTGACAACAGGATATATCCTGCTTTACACTAACTCAAACATACCATGTTCAATCTGCACCAAACTTCATATGTTTGATAAATGTATTGGTCTGAAGACATCTACATGCCAATGTTTAGTTATAGACATAGCGCCACCTGGTGGCTACAGGAAATTACTTATTTTACACACCACTTAAACATGCATTGTCCAATCTGCACAAACTTCACATATTTGGTAAGATTCCTAGCCTGAAGATATCTAAAGGCAATATTCAGATGTAATCATAGCGCCACCTGTTGACAACAGGATGTGTCAGGATTACACTAACTCAAACATACTATGTTCAATCTGCACCAAACTTCATATGTTTGATAAAGTGCTAGACTGAAGACATCTACATGTTAATGTTCAGTTATGGACATAGCGCCACCAGCTGGCAGCAGGTTTGGCACATATAAATGACTATGACACATTCCTCTATATTTGCACCTTTTTTAAATGCATATTGCTCACCGTTCCCTGTCTTTCTGAAGCCACCGGTTGGCGGTGCTGGGTGCGAGGTCCCTTCCATCGCTGCTTGCAGCTTTATTAGGGACCGAGCACCGATGGTGCAGAGGACCCTATTCTTCTTCTTCTTCTTCTTCTTCTTCTCCAAACTTAATCGCATTTTAGAGGGCCTAAACATGCTCGAAAAGTCAGGAAACTTTGCACACGCATCAGAACTGGTGAAAATTTACGTCTGATATGGGTTTCAGAAGTAGGTGTGGCAAAATGGCTCGACAGCGCCACCTATAAATATTCAGCGGAGTGCGCATCGAGCTACGTTTCACGTACATGTACGAAAATCGGTACACTAATGTAACTTAACAATACCTACAAAAAGTCTCCAGGTACGAAATCAGAAGCCCAACAGGAAGTCGGCTATTTTGAATTTTCTCGTCATATTTTGTGTCATTTTTGCCATTTTCAGGTGTCATACTTTAACGAACTCCTCCCAGAGATTTATTCAGATGAACACCAAAATTGGTCATTGTAATCTAAAGCCCTTTGTGACGTTAAATTGCGAAGATCTAGAGTTTTCATCGGAGGGCGTGTCCGTGGCGTCCTGTCAAATTTCGATGTTTCGCCATGAAACAGGAAGTTGTTATATCTCAGGCATGCTATGTCCGATCTACACCAAACTTCACACGTTTGATAAGAATCCTGACTTGAAGAGATCTAAGTGACCATATTCAGTTATAGTCATAGCGCCACCTGCTGGCAATAGGAAGTGACATGTTTTACTCTGTAACTAACTCCTCCTACAGATTTAATGACATCAACATAATATTTAGGTCAGTCTAACCTAAAGGCCTTTGTGATGTTTTGCGAAGTGATGTTAAAGGGCGTGTCCTTGCGCATCACAAAAGATGTCTCGCCATGGGAATAAAAGTTGTTGTAGCCATACAAGTTTTCGTTTTAATGGGAATCCCGAACACATCTAAATGAATATTCCATTATAATCCTGCTGGCGGACTTCTTTTACACATCACATGTCCAATGCACCAAACTTCATATTGGTAAGAGTCCTGGCCTGACATCTAAAGGCCAATATTTAGATGTTATCACAGGGCACCGCCATGGCTTTACACTAACGCAAACATACTATCTTCAATGCACCAAAAAGTTGTTGTAACTCATGGTAAGCATTTATGGACATACAATGTCCCGACACATATAAATCTGACACGTTCCTCTATATTTACCTTTTTAAATGCATTGCTCACCGTTCCCTGTCTTCACACCGGTCGGCGTTCGTCCCTTCCATAGCTTTAGTATTATTATTATTATTCTTCTCCAAACTTAATCCAGCCTAAAAATGCCGAAAAGTCAGGAGAACTTTGCACATCAGAACTAAATATGGGTTTCGAATGGGCAAAATTCGACAGCGCCACCTATAAATATCAGCGGAGTATAACGTTTCAGAGCGAAAATTGGTACACTCATCTAACCACCTACAAAAAAGCTGGCGAAATCAGAAACAAACAGTCGGGTATTTTGATTTTCTTGTCAATTTTGTGATTTTTGCCTTCTTTTAACGAACTCCTCCCAGAGATTTACTATCATAATTTAAACAGCCCTTTGTGCAATGCGAAGATCTAGAGTTTTCAAGGGCGTGGTCCGTGGCGTCTGTCACATTTCACATGAAACAGGATGTTGTTAAACTCAGGCATCACATTGTGCCAAAATTTTGATAAAAAAAGACTCCTGACCTGAAGAGATCTAAGTGACCACATCATATAAATTCATAGCGCCACCTGCTGGCAACAGGAAGTGATATGTTTTACTCTGTAACTAACTCCTCCTAGCACCAAATTCAGATTTAATGACTGAAGATATAAAAGGCCAAAACATAATATTAGCGCCACTGCTAGGTCAGCTTTCTAATCTAAAGTTCAATCTGCCTTTGTGATGTTGAAGTATTGGCGAAGACATCTACATGCCAAGTTTTCGCTAATGGGGCGTGTCCATGGCGGCGTGACACAAAATTTCGATGTCTCGCCATGGGAATAGTAATCAAGCTGTTGTATACTCAGCCATAAAATGTCCGATCTGCCCCAAACTTCACACGTTTGATAAGAGCCATGGTCTGAAGACATCTACATGCCAATGTTTAGTTATAGACATAGCGCCACCTGCTGGCTACAGGAAATTACTTGTTTTACACAACTTAAACATGCAATGTCCAATCTGCACCAAACTTCACACTTTTGATGAAATGAGCCATGGCCTGAAGATATCTAACATCAGTTAAAGATATAGTGCCACCTGCTGGCAACAGCAAATTACTACTTTTAAAACAATGCATTCAGTCCAATTGCACCAAAAATTGACGTATTTGGTAAGAGCCCTGTATAGCGCCACCTGCTGGACAACAGGAAATGCTTTACACTAACTCAAACATATGTCAGGCTTTACACATATGTTTGAATAAAAACTAAACATCTACAATGTCCTGTTTTAACAACCAACTTAAACATGCATCGTCCAACATACCATATTTTCCAGGCCTGAAGACATCTGCACAATATTCAGATGTAATGCAGGATGTGTCAGGGTTTTAACTAAAAGTTCAATCTGCACCAAACTTCATATGTTTGATAAAATTGGTCTGAAGACATCTACATGTTAATGTTCAGTTATGGACATAGCGCCACCAGCTGGCAGCAGGTTTGACACATATAAATGACTTTGACACGTTCCTCTATATTTACCTTTTTAAATGCATATTGCTCACCGTTCCCTGTCTTTCTGAAGCCACCGGTGGCGGTGCTGGTGCGAGGTCCCTTCCATCGCTGCTTGCAGCTTTAATTAGGGACCGAGCACCGATGGTGCAGAGGACCCTATTGAATCTGCTCGTTTATTAATTAGGGACCGAGCTGCGAAGACCCTATGTAATTGTGTTTGTTTATTATTATTAGGGACCGAGCACCGATGGTGCGAGGACCCTATTATTCTGCTCCGTTATTATTATTATTCTTCTTCTCCAAACTTAATCGCATTTTAGAGGGCCTAAACATGCTCGAAAAGTCAGGAAACTTTGCACACGCATCAGAACTGGTGAAAAAATTTACGTCTGATATGGGGTTTCAGAAGTAGGTGTGGCAAAATGGCTGGCCACCTATAAATATTCAGCGGAGTGCGCATCGAGCTACGTTTCACGTACATGTACGAAAATCGGTACACTAATGCTACAAAAAGGTCTCCAGGTACGAAATAAGTGTGGTCAAAATGGCTCCTGCGGGTGTCTATATGTCACGAAATGGCACCAGAGCATACAGAACGTACAAAATCTTGGTACACTCATCAGAAACCACAATAGGCGACGGATTCTTGGTATCGGAGTCATACGAATCGGTTCCTTTTCAAATTTTCTCATGTTTATGTGTCTTGCCATTTTTCAGGTGTCATATAACGAACTCCTCCCAGAGATTTATTCAGATGAACACCAAAATTGGTCATTGTAATCTAAAGCCCTTTGTGACGTTAAATTGCGAAGATCTAGAGTTTTCATCGGAGGGCGTGTCCGTGGCGTCCTGTCAAATTTTGATGTTTCGCCATGAAACAGGAAGTTGTTATATAAGCTCAGGCATGCTATGTCCGATGTGCACCAAACTTCACATGTTTGATAAGATCCTGACCGGATGAAGAGATCTAAGTGACCATATTCAGTATATAGTCATAGCGCCACCTGCTGGCAACAGGAAGTGACATGTTTTACTCTGTAACTAATCCTCCTAGAGATTTAATGACATCAACATAATATTTAGGTCAGTTTAATCTAAAGGCCTTTGTGATGTTAAATTGCGAAGATCTTGAGTTTTCGCTAATGGGCGTGTCCATGGCGGCATCACAAATTTCGATGTCTCGCCATGGGAATAAAAGTTGTTGTAACTCAGCCATACAATGTCCGATCTGCCCCAGACTTCACACGTTCGATAAGAATCCAGGCCTGAACACATCTAAATACGAATATTCCATTATAATTAGAGCGCCACCTGCTGGCAACAGGAAATTACTTGTTTTTACACTAACTTAAACATGCAATGTCCAATCTGCACCAAACTTTTGATAAAAATATTTCTGAAGATACATATGTTGTTAAAGTGACAACTGCTGTCTGGAGCAAAATACTACTTTTAAACTAACTCCTGTCCAATCTGCACCTGAAGAGCCCTGATCTAAAGGCCAAAATTCAGATATAATCATAGCGCCACCTGCTGACAACAGGATATGATCATGCTTTACTAGAGATTTTATGACTAACTCAAACATACTTTGTGATGTTGAATTGCATGTTCAATCTGCATGGCGCGTGACAAAAACTTCATGGGAATATAGCTGTTGTTTGATAAATGTCCGAGTCCCAAACTTATTAAGAGCCATCTGAAGACATCTACATGCCAATGTTTAGTTATAGACATAGCGCCACAGGAAATGACTGTTTTACACTAACTTAAACATGTGTCCAATCTGCACCAAACTTCACACGTTTGATTACAGGAAATTACTTGTTTAGACATAGCGCCACATGCTGGCCAGGAAATGACTTGTTTTACACTAATAACTTAAATGTCCATGCACCAAACTTCATATGTTTTTAAAAGTACTGGATGAAACATCTATATCAATGTTCAGTTAAATATATAGCGCCACCTCCAGGCCTAAGCTAAACAGGAAATTTCTTGTTTTAAACAGATGTAATCAACATAGCGCACCTGTTGACAACAGGCACCAAACTTCATTTGCTTTACACTAACTCAAACACTGGTCTAAGACATATACCAAATTTTCAGCACCAAACAGTTATCATATGTTTGATAAAGTGCTAGACTGAAGACATCTGCATTGTCCATGCACCAAACTTCCAATGTTCAGTCAAAAGGCCAATATGGACATAGCGCCACCAGCTTTACTCTAACTCAAACATACTGGCAGCACCAAACTTCACAGGTTTGAAGACATCTACACAATATTTATTATAAGCGCCATGACTTGTTTTATTGACACGTTCAATCTTCCTCATATGTTTGATATATTTACATGTTAATGTTCTTTTTAAATGCATATTGATATATTCCTTTATATTTACCTTTTAAATGTAATATCACCGTTCCTGTCTTTGAGCCTGAGGTCCCTTCCAGCCTTAATTAGGGACCGGTTGGCGAATCTGTGCTCCGTTTATTATTAGGGACCGAGCACCGGGTGCGAGGTAGGGACCGAGCCCTTCCATCGCTGCTTCGTTTATATTAGGGCTAGGGACCGAGTCACCGATGGTGCTATTGAAGAACCCTAGGGACCGAGCACCGATTGCGAGGAATTGTTCTGTGTTGTTTATATTATTATTAGGGACCGAGCACGATGCGAGGGACCCTATTCTTATTATTTCTTCTTATTATTCTTCTTCTTCTTCTCCAAACTTAATCGCATTTTAGAGGGCTTAAACATGCTCGAAAAGTCAGGAAACTTTGCACACGCATCAGAACTGGTGAAAATTTACGTCTGATATGGGTTTCAGGAGTAGGTGTGGCAAAATGGCTCGACAGCGCCACCTATAAATATTCAGCGGAGTGCGCCTCGAGGTACGTTTCACGTACATGTACGAAAATTGGTACACTCGTGTAACATAACAATACCTACAAAAAAGTCTCCTGGTACGAAATCAGAAACCCAACAGGAAGTCGGCTATTTTGAATTTTATCGTCATATTTTGTATCATTTTTGCCATTTTCAGGTGTCATACTTTAACGAACTCCTCCCAGAGATTTATTCAGATGAACACCAAAATTGGTCATTGTAATCTAAAGCCCTTTGTGACGTTAAATTGCGAAGATCTAGAGTTTTCATCGGAGGGCGTGTCCGTGGCGTCCTGTCAAATTTTGATGTTTCGCCATGAAACAGGAAGTTGTTATATCTCAGGCATGCTATGTCCAATCTACACCAAACTTCACAGGTTTGATAAGAATCCTGACCTGAAGAGATCTACGTGACCATATTCAGTTTATAGTCATAGCGCCACCTGCTGGCTACAGGAAGTGACATGTTTTACTCTGTAACTAACTCCTCCTAGAGATTTAATGACATCAACATAATATTTAGGTCAGTTTAATCTAAAGGCCTTTGTGATGTTAAATTGCGAAGATCTAGAGTTTTCGTTAAGGGCGTGTCCATGGCGGCATCACAAATTTCGATGTCTCGCCATGGGAATAAAAGTTGTTGTAACTCAGCCATGCAATAACCGATCTGCCCCAGACTTCACACGTTTCGATAAGAATCCAGGCCTGAACATCTAAATAGGAATATCATTATAATCAGAGCGAGCCGACCTGCTGGCAAATCATAATACTTGTTTTCCACATAATAGCACCAAACTTCAATGTTTGCGCCACTGAAGAGATCTGACCATATTCATTAAATTCTGGCTGTGGCACAGGAATGTTTTACTTTTCTGTAACTCTTGATTTACACATAATATATAACTTAAACTTTGTGATGTTGAATGCAATGTCCATGTGCGTGTCTATGGCGGCTGACAAAATTCATGTCTTGCCATGGGAATATAAGCTGTTGTTAACATAAAATTCATCTGTCCCATATTAAGAGCCATGGTAAGACATATACTCAATGTTTAGTTATAGACTGACCTGCTGGCAACAGGAAGAGTTTTACACTAATCTAAGTCCAATCTGCACCAAACCAGTTTGATAGAGCCATTCATATATGTTTAATAGACATAGCGCCACATGCTGGCAACAGGAAAGCGCCACCTGCTGGCACCAAACTTCATATGTTTTTTAAAAACTGGATGAAGACATCTATATGAAGTGTTAATATTATAGCGCCACCTGCTGGCAACAGGAAATTTCTTTTTACTCTGCAATTTTCAATCTGCACCAAACATATGTTTTTTTTTAACTGGTCTGAAGACTCCAAATTTTAGAGTTATCTATATATGCCACCTTGCCACAGGAAATTGTTTTGTAACTCAAACACATCACTCTGCACATAATAAGATTCCAGGCCTTAGGCCAATATTCTTCAGCCACCTCTTGGCAACAGATGTGTAGGGCTTTATCTAAAGTCCAATCTGCACCAAACTTCACCGTTTGATAAAAGCCATTGACATCTACATGCCAATATGTTATAGCGCCATTGCAGAAAAGTTTTACACTAGCTTAAACATGAGTTCAATCTTCACCAAACTTCATATGTTTGATAAATGCTAATGACATCTACATGTTAATGCTTTATGGATGTTGTCCATGGCATATAAATGACTTTGATATATTCCTTTATATTTACTTTTTAAAATGTATATTGACCGTTCCCTGTCTTTCAAAACGTGTTGGCGGTGAGCCGGGTGCGAGGGTCCTTCCATCGCTGCTTGCTTTAATTAGGGACCGAGCACCGATGGTCGAGAGGCCATGAATCTGGAATAGGGACCGAGACCGCTGGTGCGAGCTGTTGTTAGGGACCGAGCACCGATGGTGCTCAGCTCCGTTTATTATAGGGACCGAAATGTGGCGAGGACCCGATCTGTTTAATTTCTTATTATTCTTCTTCTTCTTCTTCCTCCCAAACTTCACACGTTTGATAAGGAAAATTTACGCTGATATGGGTTTCAGAAGTATGGCCTGAAGCCACCTATAATATTCACATCTACGTGCATGTACAATGTTTAGTAATTAACAATTATAGACATAGCGCCACATATTTTGTGTCTGCTGGCAACAGAAACTCCTCCCAGAAATTTGAACACCAAAATTGGTCTTGCCCTTTTTTACACTAGAGTTTAAGGGTGTCCGTGGCGTCTTAAACATGCAATGTCATTCAATCTATGCACCTACACCAACCGTTCTGCCCCAACATGTTTGAAAGAATTCATATGTTCGATAGAAGATTGGCAACTGACAGTTTTTACTCTGCCTGAAGACATCTAAAGGTCTAACCAGGCCTTTGTGATATTCAGTTTTCGGTTAAAGGGCGTGTCCATGGCGGCATATCATCAGAGCGCCATTGGAATAGAACCTGCATAAAATGGATCTTCCCAAACTTCACAGTTTGATAAACAGGAAATGTCTTAGACATGGCGCCACCTTACAGGAAATTTCTTGTTTTACACTAACATTAAACATGCAATGTCCTGCACCAAACTTCTAGTAAGCAATAACCGTTCTGCCCCAGACTTCACATGTTCGATAAGACAGCCTAAAGGCAAATTCATACGAATCATAGCGCCACCTGTTGACAACAGGAGCCACCTGTCAGGCTTTACACTAACTGCACATACTATGTTCAATGTCCAATTGCACCAAACTTCTTCATATTTGGTAAGATATGTTTGATAAAAGTGCTAGACTGAAGACATCTACACGTTGCACCAAACTTCATATGTTTGATAAAAGTGCTAATGTTCAGTTATGGACATAGCGCCACCAGCTGGCAGCAGGTTTGACACATATAAATGACTTTGACACGTTCCTCTATATTTACCTTTTTAAATGCATATTGCTCACCGTTCCCTGTCTTTCTGAAGCCACCGGTTGGCGGTGCTGGGTGCGAGGTCCCTTCCATCGCTGCTTGCAGCTTTAATTAGGGACCGAGCACCGATGGTGCAGAGGACCCTATTGAATCTGCTCCGTTTATTATTATTAGGGCCCAAGCCAGAAAGGCGCAGGGCCCTATTGTTTTCCTTAGGATTCTTTTTTTTTATTTTTATTTTTTATCGACTATCCGGGCATTTTTGGGGGGCTTAACATGGTCAAAAACTCTTGAAAATTTGCACACACATTGGAACCCGCGGCAGTTAGGACGCCGCTGAGGCTGGGACCTGGGCGTGGCACAGAGGCTCTACGGCGCCCCCTGGAACACCATCAGAAAAATTGATGAATAGCTCACACATACTTGCACGTATTCATATGAAACTCGGTACACATATAGATCTCATCAAGCCGAACAACTTTTGCGCTGCATGTCATGGGCTCCGCCCAACAGGAAGTCGGCTATTCAGGGCTGTTTAAAAATCACATGCTCTGGAATTTGAAATACTCCTCCCAGGATTTTCAACACAGGAGCACCAAACTCGGTGAACGTGATCTCAAGACATTGGGGATGCTAAATTGCGGAGGGATTTTTGATATCTCAAACGGTTTGCCCGTGGCGAGGCGATGAAGTTATGGCGAGAATTGAGAGACAGGAAGTGTCTAATAAAGTCCACATACATTGTCTGATTTTGATCACAATTCAGTGGTTTGTTCGGTGTATGAAGCCGATCGCATCGATGTGACAATTATGAGGCAAAGTTTATAGCGCCACCAACTGGCAGCAGGAAGTGTGTCATTTTCAAAATGCTTTGAATTCACCATCTTACTTTTACCCAATTTGCTTCAAACTTCATCAGAATACTGTAAAAACATGGCCGATGTGAAACTCTGAAGGGAATATTGATATCTAAAATACTGTTGCCATGGCAACGTGTCAAACCTCAATATTCATTTTTTGGTGATTTTGAGGCTATCCGGGCATTTTTGGGGGGCTTAACATGGTCAAAAACTCTTGAAAATTTGCACACACATTGGAACCCGTGGCAGTTAGGATGCCGCTGAGGCTGGGACCCGGGCGTGGCACAGAGGCTCTACGGCGCCCCCTGGAACACATCAGAAAACTTGATGTGTAGCTCACACATACTTGCACGTATTCATATGAAACTCGGTACACATATAAATCTCATCGAGCCGAACAACTTTTGCACCGCATGTCATGGGCTCCACCCAACAGGAAGTCGGCTATTCTATTGTTTTCCTTAGGACTCTTTTTTAGTTTTTTTTTGACTATCCGGACATTTTTGGGGGGCTTAACATGGTCAAAAACTCTTGAAAATGTGCACACACATTGGAACCCGCGACATTTAGGATGCCGCTGAGGCTGGGACCCAGGCGTGGCACAGAGGCTCTACGGCGCCCCCTGGAACACCATCAGAAAACATGATGTGTAGCTCAAACATACTTTCACGTATTAATATGAAACTTGGTACACATATAGATCTCATCGGTTTGTTCGGTGTATGAAGCCGATCGCATTGATGTGACAATTATGAGGCAAAGTTATAGCGCCACCAACTGGCAACAGGAAGTGTGTCATTTTCAAAATGCTTTGAATTCACCATCTTACTTTTACCCAATTTGCTTCAAACTTCATCAGAATACTGTAAAAACACGGCCGATGTGAAACTGTGAAGGGATTATTGATATCTAAAATACTGTTGTCATGGCAACGCGTCAAACCTCAATATTCATTTTTTGGTGATTTTGAGGCTATCCGGGCATTTTTGGGGGGCTTAACATGGTCAAAAACTCTTGAAAAATTTGCACACACATTGGAACCCGCGGCAGTTAGGACGCCGCTGAGGCTGGGACCCGGGCGTGGCACAGAGGCTCTACGGCGCCCCCTGGAACACATCAGAAAACTTGATGTGTAGCTCACACATACTTGCACGTATTAATATGAAACTCGGTACACATATAGATCTCATCGAGCCGAACAACTTTTGCACCGCATGTCATGGGCTACGCCCAACAGGAAGTCAGCTATTCTATTGTTTTCCTTAGGATTCTTTTTTTTTTTTTTTTGACTATCCGGGCATTTTTGGGGGGCTTAACATGGTCAAAAACTCTTGAAAATTTGCACACACATTGGAACCCGTGGCAGTTAGGACGCCGCTGAGGCTGGGACCCGGGCGTGGCACAGAGGCTCTACGGCGCCCCCTGGAAAACCATCAGAAAACTTTATGTGTAGCTCACACATATTTGCACGTATTCATATGAAACTCGGTACACATATAGATCTTATCGAGCTGAACAACTTTTGTGTCACATGTCATGGGCTCCGCCCAACAGGAAGTCGGCTATTCAGGGCTGTTTAAAAAGCACATGCTCTGGAATTTGAAATACTCCTCCCAGGATTTTCAACACACGAGCACCAAACCCGGTGAACGTGATCTCAAGACATTGGGGATGCTAAATTGCGGAGGGATTTTTGATATCTCGAATGGTTTGCCCGTGGCGAGGCAATGAAGTTATGGCGAGAATTGAGATACAGGAAGTGTCTAATAAAGTCCACATACATTGTCTGATTTTGATCACAATTCAGTGGTTTGTTCGGTGTATGAAGCCGATCGCATCGATGTGACAATTATGAGGCAAAGTTATAGCGCCACCAACTGGCAGCAGGAAGTGTGTCATTTTCAAAAATGCTTTGAATTCAGCATCTTACTTTTACCCAATTTGCTTCAAACTTCATCAGAATAATGTCAAAAAACGGCCGATGTGAAACTGTCAAGGGAATATTGATATCTAAAATATTGTTGCCATGGCAACGTGTCAAACCTCAATATATCTTCTGGTGATTTTGAGGCACTTAAGATGTTTAGAATTTCATAAAACTCAACACACACATCAGTATTAATTATAGATAGACACTGGCAAAAGCTCATAAACGGGCGTGGAGGAGGCACTCTATAGCGCCACCTTTTGTCAAAACATGGGGGGTTAATTTTAGCTACAGTCACCAAACTCAGTACATATATTGTTCTCATCAAGCCGGACAACTTTCTAATTTACACTCATTAGCTACGACCAACAGGAAGCCGGCTATTTTTGTTTTAATGTCAATTTCTGGAATAATCAAGCTGCAAGCTAATTCATACTCCTCCAAGAAGAAACAAGTAGTTCACACCAAACTTTGTCAACATGATGCCAAGACACTGAAGATGCTAAATTGCGAACGGCTTGCGGATAGCTTGAACGGTGTTTAAATAGTGGTTTATTAAAGTGAGGGTAAAAAAAGATAGCAGAAATTTTCTTATATCTTTAAAGTGCAGTTTACTAAAACTTTGAAACTTTTTACATGCAGGGAAAAAGTCATTCTGAGGAAGTATGTTTAGTTTGATGACTTTACAAAACTCTATGGATAAGAGAAAATTAAAAAACTATCAGGCATTTCATCTCAGTCTACTCTCTTCTATGAGTGTGTGTATATGTGTGTGTGTGTGTGTGTGTGTGTGTGTGTGTGTGTGTGCAGGGCCGGCCCTGTGTGTGTGAAGTGGAATGGAGGGGGCTGTCTTTTCAGTGTGACAGTGAGGAGGGTTGAGGGAGGGAGAGGGAGAGGGAGAGACAGACAAACATGGCTTGCAGAGATTGTGTTCACACTGTGACCTGAATCAGATGGAAACAGAACTGCACTTCCTAACAGAGTGCTCCAAATACACAGATATACGGACAGTGTACTACGACAAAATACAGCAGATCCATCCCACATTTACAACTCTTCCAGACCAGGAGAAACTAGCGTATCTGCTCGGAGAACACAAGACCTGCTGTGTGCTTGCTGCTCAATATGTGTCTCTCTGTCACCACAGAAGAGAAGACACCCCGTCTGCCCTGAGCTGATGTTTCCAGCACATGTAGATTATATTATGAGATATTACCCCTTTATATTACTTAAATGTATATTTTGCCTGTATAAATCTTATACTGTACCTTATTTAATTTTATTTCTATCACATACTTACAATAGTCATTCATTTTGCACTACATATTTAATACGGTTTAAATATTTGTTTTATTATTATTATTGTTTTTATTTCTGTTAATTCAAATGTGCACTACTTGTGAGCAGCCCAGCTGCAATTGCTTTGACAATACAAATGTATAGTTTTTGTCATGCCAATAAAGCACACTTAAATTGAAAAATTGAGAGGAGAGAGAGAGAGAGAGAGAGAGACTTTTAAACATATCTTTAATCACCAGAAAAAAAATTATCAGTCATTTTTGGTTGGTGTTTTTTTGCATGGTATCATGGTATTAAACAATCTGAGCAGGGTTTTTTTGCTTTACAAAGCATGTTCATTCAAATTTAATACATCAAAAACATTCAAGTAGATTTCATCAATGATTTATATATTAGTTTAACAACTTATATTCATCAGTAATATAATTCATAACAATTCATAAATTCTAGTTTGACTTAATTTTTCTGGATTCTGTATTTTTATGACTTAATACAAATATACTATCAAAAATGGTGGTAATGAAATTAATGTATAAAGCTTTAACAATTTAATTAATGCCTTAAAATGTAATCAAATGAAAATAAATGTTATCATTTTATGCTTTCATAAAGGACTGCACAATAGAGATTTAGTAAATTAAAATGAGGGGGAAATCATATTCCTTAAATTTTTCTATTTGTTATTATTATTTTAGAAGTGGTCTACATTATAATACAATTGTAATTTCTGTCAATTTCTTCAAGTTAAAAAGGGGACTTTTATTTTGACGGGTAGAAGTGAAGGGCAGTAATACGTATTTTAATCGTCTAAACTTCCGCAAATCAGAGAAGAAGGAGAAGACGGGTAACGTAAAGTGAAGTTAGTGAAGACCTTTGCGTGTATTTGACAATGGTTGTCTCAAATAAAAGGAAGAAAGGATTATTAATTGTTCTCTCAATGTCAGTGAGACTCTCAGCAGACGCTGTTATACACTGAGCGGCGTCAGCGAGCATATTTGAGTAAGTTAAGTAACGTTACATGACAACCGCTCACTCACAGAGAGACACGCAAAACAAACAGATTATATTTTTATATAGCAGTGTTTTTTTTTGCTTTATTAATCACAGACACTAGACCATGTAGTGATTTGACAGCTCTGTTTTTGATTTATATATCAAATAAATAAATATTCGATGACAATATTGCCTTTTGAAGTTTAATCAGCCCTTTCACGATTTAAACAGAAAGACCTCTTGAAATTGTAAATGAAGACTTTTCTTAAACCATTTAAACGTTAACGTATTTACAACTTTTTACAGCCTTCAATTTGATACAACTAAAATAAGGAGTTTATAAGGACCTGCGGGAGCCCTGTATTTAAGGTAGCCCGTAGGGCAGGACAGTGATATAATATTGGTAGCCCGACTGGTATTAAACCAATATTCCTGGGACGACGTGCTAGTGATTTTGCTAGAATTGCTGAATTTGCTGGAATTGAGAATTAGGGTTAGGGTAACTATATGCTATACCCTGCTGTAACTGTAGTTTAATAATATTGTTTTACACATGAGTATTAGTACTAACAACATATTTTTACTATATTTGTGTAAGTATTTTTTATTTTATTTTAGGTCATGGTACAGTAACAAAAGTACAGTACCACATTTTTATTTATAATGTAGTAGTCAATTTGTAACATAATATTAACTTACATTAAGATTAAGATTCATAAATGCTATAAAAACTATTGTTCATTTTAACTTATATAATGTTATAAGCTAAAACCTTATTGAAAACAGTTTGCTACAAAAGTTTCATATATTGTTCTGTGTGTGTGGGTGCACGTGTGTGTGAGAGAGAGAGGGTAGAGAGAGACTAACATTAATAAATGTTGTATAATTATTGTTCATGATAATTAATATAGTTAATGCTAATAACTGAAACCTTATTGGAAGTATAATGTTAAAAGCTAAAACCTTATTGAAAAGTTTTATATATTGTTATTTGTGTGTGTGTGTGAGAGAGAGAGAGAGAGAGAGAGAGAGAGAGAGAGAGAGAGAGAGAGAGAGAGAGAGAGAGAGAGAGAGAGAGAGAGAGAGAGAGAGAGAGAGAGAGAGAGAGAGAGGATAGCTAGAGACTAACATTAATAAATGCTGGATAATTATTGTTCATGTTAATTAATATATTTAATGCTAATAACTGAAACCTTATTAAAAGGATTACCAAAGTTTTCTATTTTGTTTTGTGTGTGTATTGATGGCTCGGATTAACCCTTCCATTAATGTATCCCTTAAATCCAAACTGCTAGAGGGTCACTGTAATGCATGTGCCTGCTAGGGTTGTGTCGGTGAGGAAATTTTCCCACCGGTTAATCGACCTGATGTCACACCGGTTATAACGGTATCACCGTGGTGGGGGGTCGTTTGAGTTTTCCCTCTTTTCCCCTTTTCTTAGGTTTTAAATAGCCTGTAAGCACCGGTCGCGTTTTACTTTGACTTTGTTATCAGCGGCAATTCTGCGTCAAGCAGTGTTTAAATAAAATAAAAATCAGCAAATACTGTGGAACCAAATAAATGAGAAACAAATGTTGTTTTTTTTAAAACATCACATCAGTGATGCCTAATAGATCGACCGTGAAGACAATGCTGGAAGATGCGCTTTAGGTCAGTGTTTCTCAACCAGGGGGGCGAGAGATAAAACTACAATATAATATATTCACTAATATTATGACTCGCCTGTTAAGTCATGTAAAAAATATAGGTTATAAATAAATAACAGTACCACCTCTCTACATATTCTGTGTTTCGGAGCAGCAAAACGTCTCTCATCACGCTGTGTGAATACAGACTGAATAGCGGCTCAAAAAATGAGTTGGTAAAAATTTACAATAAATTATCTTAGGTTGACAGTAGCTAATGCATTAACTAACAATGAACAATATATTTTTACAGCATTTTTTTTTTTTTATGTTAGTAAAAATAGTCAGGCATTATTAGATGCTTTATAAGTATTGATCATGTTAATTAATATAGTTAATGTTAATAACTGAAACCTTTTCGAAAGTGTTACTAAAGTTTTATATGTTGTTCTGTGTGTGTATGTATTGCGCAGACTTAATGGTTTGGATTGACCCTTTAATTGCTGTATCCCTTAAAACCAGACTGCCAGAGGGTTACTGTAAATGCATGTGTGAGAGACAGAGACAGAGGGAGAGAGAGAGAGAGAGAGAGAGAGTGAGAGAGAGAGAGGAGAGAGAGGAGAGAGAGAGAGACTTTTAAACATATCTTTAATCACCAGAAAAAAAATTATCAGTCATTTTGGTTGGTTGTTTTTTTTGCATGGTATCATTGTATTAAACAATCTGAGCAGGGTTTTTTTGCTTTACAAAGCCATGTTCATTCAAATTTAATACATCAAAAACATTCAAGAGAGAGAGAGAGAGAGAGAGAGAGAGAGAGAGAGATTTCAGAGAGAGAGAGAGAGAGATAGCGTCTGTTTAAACTGTGTGTTTCACAGAAAAAAATTATCAGTTGGTGGTTTGGATTAACCCTTTAATTGCCGTGTCCCTTAAAACCAGACTGCTAGAGGGTTACTGAAATGCATGTGCCCGGCTGTAACATCAAAAACATTGCTGAGAGCACCGAGAGGTGGCTCTGTTTATGTTTCACCGGTTTGGTGGCTTGCTCATCATGTGCGCTGCACCCGCATCGGCTATGCAGCTATATTTATTATTATTATTCTTCTCCAAACTTAATCGCATTTTAGAGGGACTAAACATGCTCGAAAAGTCAGGAAACTTTGCACACGCATCAGAACTGGTGAAAATTTACGTCTGATATGGGTTTCAGGAGCAGGTGTGGCAAAATGGCTCGACAGCGCCACCTATAAATATTCATTGGAGTGCGCCTCGAGCTACGTTTTACGTACATGTACGAAAATCGGTACACTCATGTCACATAACAATACCTACAAAAAAGTATCTTGGTACGAAATCAGAAACCAAACAGGAAGTCGGCTATTTTGAATTTTGTCGTCATATTTTGTGTCATTTTTGCCATTTTCAGGTGTCATACTTTATCGAACTCCTCCCAGAGATTTATTCGGATGAACAACAAAATTGGTCATTGCAATCTACAGCCCTTTGTGACGTTAAATTGCGAAGATCTAGAGTTTTCATCGGAGGGCGTGTCCGTGGCGTCCTCTCAAATTTCGATGTTTCGCCATGAAACAGGAAGTTGTTATAACTCAGGCATGCACTAAAACTTCACTATGTCCTGATATGAAGAGATCTGCACTAAACTTCACATGATTCACACTAACTTTGATAAGCACAAAACTTCACATGTTTGATCCTGACCTGAAGAGATCTAAGTGACCATATTCAGTTATAGTAATATGGCAACAGGAATGAGATTCACACTAACTTAAACATCATAGCACAAAACTTCACATGTTTGATAAGCCACTGAAGAGATCTGACCATATTCATTTAAATTCTGCTCACCTGCTGGCAACAGGAAGTGACATGTTTTACTCTGTAACTAACTCCTCCTAGAGATTTAATGACATCAACACAATATTTAGGTCAGTCTAATTCTAAAGGCCTTTGTGATGTTAAATTGCGAAGAGCTAGAGTTTTCGCTAATGGGCGTGTACTCCTGGCGGCATCACAAATTTGATGTCTCACCATGGGATTAAAAGTTGTTGTAACTCAGCCATACAAAAACGATCTGCCCCAGACTTCACACGTTCGATAAGAATCCAGGCCTGAACACATCTAAATACGAATATTACATTATAATTAGAGCGCCACCTGCTGGCAACAGGAAATGACTTGATTTATAGTACTTAAACATGCAATGTCCAATCTGAACCAAACTTCACATATTTGGTAAGACTCCTGACCTGAAGACATCTAAAGGCCAAAAATTCAGATGTAATCATAGCGCCACCTGTTGACCACAGGATATATCATGTGTTACACTAACTCAAACATACCATGTTCAATCTGCACCAAAATTCATATGTTACAAAAACCGATCTGATAAAAGGCCTGACACATCTAATATACGTACATTATAATTAGAGCGCCCTGCTGGCAACAGGAAATGACTTGATTTATAGTAACTTAAACATGCAACTGGTCTCATAGGCCAAAATTCAGATGTAATCATAGACCACAGGATATATCATGTGTTACACTAACTCAAACATACCATGTTCAATCTACATATGTTTGATAAAAGTACTGGTCTCATAATATCTACTCGAAAATGTTTAGTTATAGACATAGCGCCACCTGCTGGCAACAGGAAATTATTTGTTTTACACTAACTTAAGCATGAAATGTCCAATCTGCACCAAACTTCACATATTTTGTAAGAGTCCTGCCCTGAAGACATTTAAATGCCAATATTCAGATGTAACCATAGCGCCATCTGTTGACAACAGGATGTGTCAGGCTTTACACTAACTTAAACATACTATGTTCAATCTGCACCAAACTTCATATGTTTGATAAAAGTGCTAGACTGAAGACATCTACATGTTAATGTTCAGTTATGGACATAGCGCCACCAGATGGCAGCAGGTTTGACACATATAAATGACTATGACACGTTCCTCTATATTTACCTTTTAAAATGCATATTGCTCACCGTTCCCTGTCTTTCTGAAGCCACCGGTTGGCGGTGCTGGGTGCGAGGTCCCTTCCATCGCTGCTTGCAGCTTTAATTATTCTTCTTCTTTCTTCTTCTTCTTCTTCTTCTCCAAACTTAATCGCATTTTAGAGGGCCTAAACATGCTCGAAAAGTCAGGAAACTTTGCACACGCATCAGAACTGGTGAAAATTTACGTCTGATATGGGTTTCAGAAGTAGGTGTGGCAAAATGGCTCGACAGCGCCACCTATAATTATTCAGCGGAGTGCGCCTCGAGCTACGTTTCACGTACATGTACGAAAATCGGTACACTTATGTAACTTAACAATACCTACAAAAAAGTCTCTAGGTACGAAATCAGAAACCAAACAGGAAGTCGGATATTTTGAATTTTCTCGTCATATTTTGTATCATTTTTGCCATTTTCAGGTGTCATACTTTAACGAACTCCTCCCAGAGATATTTCCAGATGAACACCAAAATTGATTATTGTAATCTAAAGCCCTTTGTGACGTTAAATTGCGAAGATCTAGAGTTTTCATCGGAGGGCGTGTTCGTGGCGTCCTGTCAAATTTTGATGTTTCGCCATGAAACAGGAAGTTGTTATATCTCAGGCATGCTATGTCCGATCTGCACCAAACTTCACACGTTTGATAAGAATCCTGACCTGAAGAGATCTAAGTGACCATATTCAGTTATAGTCATAGCGCCACCTGCTGGAAACAGGAAGTGACATGTTTTACTGTGTAACTAACTCCTCCTAGAGATTTAATGACATAAACATAATATTTAGGTCAGTCTAACCTAAAGGCCTTTGTGATGTTAAATTGCGAAGATCTAGAGTTTTCGTTAAAGGGCGTGTCCATGGCGGCATCACAAATTTCGATGTCTCGCCATGGGAATAAAAGTTGTTGTAACTCAGGCATGCAATGTCCGATGTGCACCAAAATTCCCATGTTTGATAAGACTCCTGACCTGAAGAGATCTAAGTGACCACATTCATATAAATTCATAGCGCCACCTGCTGTTTTACTCTGACCACATTCATATAAACTAGCGCCACCTCCTGGAAATGTAATGACATCAACATAATTTTTAGTTCAGTCTAATCTAAAGGCCTTTGTGATGTTAAATTGCGAAGAGCTTGAGCTTGAGCTAATGGGCGTGTCCATGGCAGCGTGACAAAATTCTATATCTCGCCATGGGAATAGAAGCTGTTCTTACTCAGCCATAAAATGTCCGATCTGCCCCAAACTTCACATGGTTGATAAGAGCCATGGCCTGAAGCCATCTACGTGCTAATGTTTAGTTATAGACATAGCGCCACCTGCTGACTACAGGAAATTGCTTGTTGTACACTAACTTAAACATGCAATGTCCAATCTGCACCAAACTTCACATATTTGGTGAGAGTCCTGGCCTGAAGACATCTAAAGGCCAATATTCAGATGTAATCATAGCGCCACCTGTTGACAACAGGATATGCCAGGCTTTACACTAACTCAAACATACCATGTTCAATCTGCACCAAATTTCATATGTTTGATAATAGTACTGGTTTGAAGACATCTAAATGCCAATGTTCAGTTATGGACATAGCGCCACCAGCTGGCAGCAGGTTTGACACATATAAATGACTATGACACGTTCCTCTATTTTTACCTTTTTAAATGCATATTGCTCACTGTTCCCTGTCATTCTGAAGCCACCGGTCGACGGTGCCGGGTGCGAGGTCCCTTCCATCGCTGCTTGCAGCTTTAATTAGGGACCGAGCACCGATGGTGCAGAGGACCCTATTGAATCTGCTCCGTTTATTATTATTATTATTATTATTCCTCTCCAAACTTAATCGCATTTTAGAGGGCCTAAACATGCTCGAAAAGTCAGGAAACTTTGCACACGCATCAGAACTGGTGAAAATTTACGTCTGATATGGGTTTCAGGAGTAGGTGTGGCAAAATGGCTCGACAGCGCCACCTATAAATATTCAGCAGAGTGCGCCTCGAGCTACGTTTCACGTACATGTATGAAAAATCGGTACACTCATGTAACATAACAATACCTACAAAAAAGTCTCCTGGAACGAAATCCGAAACCCAACAGGAAGTCGATTATTTTGAATTTTCTCGTCATATTTAGTGACATTTTTGCCATTTGCAGGTGTCATACTTTAACGAACTCCTCCCAGAGATTTAATCGGATGAACACCAAAATTGGTCATTGCAATCTAAAGCCCTTTGTGACGTTAAATTGCGAAGATCTAGAGTTTTCATCGGAGGGCGTGTCCGTGGCGTCCTCTCAAATTTCGATGTTTCGCCATGAAACAGGAAGTTGTTATAACTCAGGCATGCTATGTCCGATCTGCCAACCAAACTTCACCATGTTTGATTAGAACTCCTGATATGAAGAGATCTACATGACCATATTCAGTTATAGTAATAGCGCCACTGCTGGCAACAGGAAGTGACATGTTTTACTCTGTAACTAACTCCTCCTACAAATTTAATGACATCAACATAATATTTAGGTCAGTCTAACCTAAAGGCCTTTGTGATGTTAAATGCGAAGATCTAGAGTTTTCATGGGAGGGCGTGTCCGTGGCGTCCCTGTCAAATTTCGATGTCTCGCCATGGGAATAAATGTTGTTGTAACTCAGCCATACAATGTTCCGATCTGCCCCAGACTTCACATGTTCGATAAGAATCCAGGCCTGAACACATCAGAAGTAGGTGTAAATACGAATATTCAGCGGAGAGCCCTCAGAATTATAATGCTAGAAAGCGCCACCTACAAAAAAAGTCTCCTGAAATCCGCAACAGGAAGTCGGTTATGTAACATAACTTCAAAAAAGTTTGGAACGAAATCCGAAACCAACACGGTTATTTTTATCTTTAACGAACTCCTCCCATGTGAACACCAAAATGTCCAATCTGCACCAAATTGGTCTAGAGTTTTCATTGGAGGGCGTGTCCGTGGCGTCCTGTCTAAAGCCCTTTATTTAGTAGTTTTCATTGGAGGGTGTCCGTGGCGTCCTGTTATAACTTCAATGTCCAGGAAGTTGAAAATTCACCTGCACCAAAAAGACTCCTGACTCCTGAAAGAGATCTAGGTGACCACATTCATATAATTTCATAGCGCCACCTGCTGGCAACAGGAAGTGATATGTTTTACTCTGCAAACTAACTCCTCCTAGAAATGTAATGACATCAACATAATTTTTAGTTCAGTCTAATCTAAAGGCCTTTGTGATGTTAATTTGCGAAGAGCTTGAGCTAATGGGGCGTGTCCATGGCAGCGGGACAAAATTCGATATCTCGCCATGGGAATAGAAGCTGTTGTTTGATCAGCCAAAAATGTCCGATCTGCCCCAAACTTCACATGGTTGATAAGAGCCATGGCCTGAAGACATCTACGTGCTAATGTTTAGTTATAGACATAGCGCCACCTGCTGGCTACAGGAAATTGCTTGTTTTACACTAACTTAAACATGCAATGTTCAATCTGCACCAAATTTCATATGTTTGATAATAGTACTGGTTTGAAGACATCTAAATGCCAATGTTCAGTTATGGACATAGCGCCACCAGCTGGCAGCAGGTTTGACACATATAAATGACTATGACACGTTCCTCTATATTTACCTTTTTAAATGCATATTGCTCACTGTTCCTGTCTTTATGAAGCCACCGGTTGGCGGTGCTGGGTGCGAGGTCCCTTCCATCGCTGCTTGCAGCTTTAATTAGGGACCGAGCACCGATGGTGCAGAGGACCCTATTGAATCTGCTCCGTTTTATTATTATTATTATTATTATTATTATTATTATTATTATTATTTATATTCTTCCTCTCCAAACTTAATCGCATTTTAGAGGGCCTAAACATGCTCGAAAAGTCAGGAAACTTTGCACACGCATCAGAACTGGTGAAAATTTACGTCTGATATGGGTTTCAGAAGTAGGTGTGGCAAAATGGCTCGACAGCGCCACCTATAAATATTCAGCGGAGTGCGCATCGAGCTACGTTTCACGTACATGTACGAAAATCGGTACACTCATGTAACTTAACAATACCTACAAAAAAGTCTCTAGGTACGAAATCAGAAACCCAACAGGAAGTCGGATATTTTGAATTTTCTCGTCATATTTTGTGTCATTTTTGCCATTTTCAGGTGTCATACTTTAACGAACTCCTCCCAGAGATTTATTCGGGATGAACACCAAAATTGGTCATTGTAATCTAAAGCCCTTTGTGACGTTAAATTGCGAAGATCTAGAGTTTTCATCGGAGGGCGTGTCCAAAATGTTGATGTGGCGTCCTGTCAAATGTTTGATGTTTCGCCATGAAACAGGAAGTTGTAACTAACTCCTTATATCTCAGGCATGCTATGTCCGATCTAGGGCGTGTCCTTGGCGGCACCAAACATGGGAATAAAAGTTGTTGTTCACATGTTTGATAAGATTCCTGACCTGAAGAGATCTAAGCCCCCTATTACTCATTGACCATATTCAGTTATAGTAACATAACAATACCTCATAGCGAAACCCAACAGGAAGTCATTTTTTTTGAATTTCCCCGTCATATTTAGTGACTGCTGGTCATACTTTAACAACAGGAAGTGACATGTTTTACTCGTTAAATTGTAACTAAGGGCGTGTCCTCCAAATTAAGATGTTTCATGAAAAAGGAAGTTGTTATAACTAGAGATGCACCCAAACTTATGTTTGATGACTGATATGAAGAGATCTATATGAACATAATAGCGCCACTCTTGCTTACAGGAAGTAGTTTTACTCTGTAACTAACTCCTCTAGAGATTTAAGTCATAATATTTAACAGTTTAATCTAAAGGCCTTTGTGATGTTAAATTGCGAAGATCTAGAGTTTTCGTTAAAGGGCGTGTCCATGGCGGCATCACAAATTTCGATGTCTCGCCATGGGAATAAAAGTTGCTGTAACTCAGCCATACAATGTCCGATCTGCCTCAGACTTCACACGTTCGATAAGAATCCAGGCCTGAACACATCTAAATATGAATATTTAATTATAATTAGAGCGCCACCTGCTGGCCACAGGAAATTACTTGTTTTAAAACACTAACTTAAACGTGCAATGTCCAAACTGCACCAAACTTCACATGTTTGACAAGACTCCTGACCTGAAAAGATCTAAAGGCCAAAATTCAGATATAATCATAGCGCCACCTGCTGACAACAGGATATATCCTGCTTTACACTAACTCAAACATACCATGTTCAATCTGCACCAAACTTCATATGTTTGATAAAGGTATTGGTCTGAAGACATCTACATGCCAATGTTTAATTATAGACATAGCGCCACCTGGTGGCTACAGGAAATTACTTATTTTACACCAACTTAAACATGCATTGTCCAATCTGCACCAAACTTCACATATTTGGTAAGATTCCTAGCCTGAAGATATCTAAAGGCCAATATTCAAATGTAATCATAGCGCCACCTGTTGACAACAGGATGTGTCAGGATTTACACTAACTCAAACATACTATGTTCAATCTGCACCAAACTTCATATGTTTGATAGAAGTGCTAGTCTGAAGACATACAAATGTTGTTATGACATAGCGTCACTGGCAACAGAAAATTAGTTTTACACTAACTTAAACATGCAATGTCCAATGTTCATATGTTTTTTTAAAAGTACTGGATGAAATCTACATGCCAATGTTCATGGACGTTGCGCCACCAGCTGGCAGCAGGTTTGGTACATATAAATGACTTTGACATATTCCTCTATATTTACCTTTTTAAATGCATATTGCTCACTGTTCCCTGTCCTTCTGAAGCCACCGGTCGGCGGTGAGCCGGGCGTCCCTTCCATCGCTGCTTGGCTTTAATTTTAGGGACCGAGCCCTTCCATCGCTAAGGGACCGAGCTTGCAGAGGCTATTGAAGCGTTTATTATTTTAATTATTATTATTCTTCTTCTTCTCCAAACTTAATCGCATTTTAGAGGGCCTAAACATGCTCGAAAAGTCTGGAAACTTTGCACACGCGTCAGAACTGTGAAAATTTACGTCTGATATGGGTTTCAGAAGTAGGTGTGGCAAAATGGCTCGACAGCGCCACCTATAAATATTCAGCGGAGTGCGCTCGAGCTACGTTTCACGTACATGTACGAAAATCGGTACACTCATGTAACTTAACAATACCTACAAAAAAGTCTCTAGGTACGAAATCAGAAACCCAACAGGAAGTCGGTTATTTTGAATTTTCTCGTCATATTTTGTGTCATTTTTGCCATTTTCAGGTGTCATACTTTAACGAACTCCTCCCAGAGATTTATTCGGATGAACACCAAAATTGGTCATTGTAATCTAAAGCCCTTTGTGACGTTAAATTGCGAAGATCTAGAGTTTTCATCGGAGGGCGTGTCCGTGGCGTCCTGTCAAATTTTGATGTTTCGCCATGAAACAGGAAGTTGTTATATCTCAGGCATGCTATGTCCGATCTACACCAAACTTCACATGTTTGATAAGAATACTGACCTGAAGAGATCTAAGTGACCATATTCAGTTATAGTCATAGCGCCACCTGCTGGCAACAGGAAGTGACATGTTTTACTCTGTAACTAACTCCTCCTAGAGATTTAATGACATCAACATAATATTTAGTCAGTTTAATCTAAAGGCCCTTGTGATGTTAAATTGCGAAGAGCTTGAGTTTTCGCTAATGGGCGTGTCCTTGGCGGCATCACAAATTTCGATGTCTCGCCATGGGAATAAAAGTTGTTGTAACTCACCATGCAATAACCAATCTGCCCCAGACTTCACACGTTCGATAAGAATCCAGGTCTGAACACATATAAATATGAATATTCCATTATAATCAGAGCGCCACCTGCTGGCCACAGGAAATGACTTGATTTACACTAACTTAAACATGCAATGTCCAATCTGCACCAAACTTCACATATTTGGTAAGAATCCTGACCTGAAGAGATCTAAGTGACCATATTCATATAAATTCATAGCGCCACCTGTTGGCAACAGGAAGTGATATGTTTTACTCTGTAACTAATCCTGACATCAACATAATATTTAGGTCACTAATCTAAACTTTGTGATGTTATATTGCGAAGAGCTTGAGTTTTCGCTAATGGGCGTGTCCATGGCGGCGTGACAAAATTCGATGTCTCGCCATGGGAATAGAAGCTGTTGTTACTCAGCCATAAAATGTCCGATCAGCCCCAAACTTCACACGTTTGATAAGAGCCATGGCCTGAAGACATCTACATGCCAATGTTTAGTTATAGACATAGCGCCACCTGTTGGCTACGGGAAATTAATTGTTTTATAGTAACTTAAATATGCAATGTCCAATCTGCACCAAACTTCACATATTTTGTAAGAGTCCTGCCCGGAAGACATTTAAAGGCCAATATTCAGATGTAACCATAGCGCCATCTGTTGACAACAGGATGTGTCAGGCTTTACACTAACTCAAACATACTATGTTCAATCTGCACCAAACTTCATATGTTGATAAAGGTGCTAGCCTGAAGACATCTATATGTTAATGTTCAGTTATGGACATAGCGCCACCAACTGGAAGCAGGTTTGGCACATTTAAATGACCTTAACATATCCCTCTATATTTGCAATTTTAAATACATATTGCTCACCGTTCCCTGTCTTTCTGAAGCCACCGGTTGGCGGTGAGCTGGGTGCGAGGTCCCTTCCATCGCTGCTTGCAGCTTTAATTAGGGACCGAGCACCGATTGCGAGGAATTATTCTTATTAGGGGACCGAGCACCGATTGCAGAGGACCTTCTTCTTCTTATTCTTCTTCTTCTTCTTCTTCTTCTTCTTCTCCAAACTTAATCGCATTTTAGAGGGCCTAAACATGCTCGAAAAGTCAGGAAACTTTGCACACGCATCAGAACTGGTGAAAATTTACGTCTGATATGGGTTTCAGGAGTAGGTGTGGCAAAATGGCTCGACAGCGCCACCTATAAATATTCAGCGGAGTGCGCCTCGAGCTACGTTTCACGTACATGTACGAAAATCGGTACACTCATGTAACTTAACAATACCTACTAAAAAGTCTCTGGGTACGAAATCAGAAACCAAACAGGAAGTCGGCTATTTTGAATTTTCTCGTCATATTTTGTATCATTTTTGCCATTTTCAGGTGTCATACTTTAACGAACTCCTCCCAGAGATATTTCCAGATGAACACCAAAATTGGTCATTGTAATCTAAAGCCCTTTGTGACGTTAAATTGCGAAGATCTAGAGTTTTCATCGGAGGGCGTGTCCGTGGCGTCCTGTCAAATTTTGATGTTTCGCCATGAAACAGGACGTTGTTATATCTCAGGCATGCTATGTCCGATCTGCACCAAACTTCACATGTTTGATAAGACTCTGATATGAAGAGATCTACATGACCATATTCAGTTATAGTCATAGCGCCACCTGCTGGCAACAGGAAGTGACATGTTTTACTCTGTAACTAACTCCTCCTAGAGATTTAATGACATCAACATAATATTTAGGTCAGTTTAATCTAAAGGCCTTTGTGATGTTAAATTGCGAAGATCTAGAGTTTTCGTTAAAGGGCGTGTCCTTGGCGGCATCACAAATTTCGATGTCTCGCCATGGGAATAAAAGTTGTTGTAACTCAGCCATGCAATAACCGATCTGACTTCACACATTCGATAAGAATCCAGGCCTGAACACATCTAAATACGAATATTCCATTATAATCAGAGCGCCACCTGCTGGCCACAGGAAATGACTTGATTTACACTAACTTAAACATGCAATGTCCTTGCACCAAACTTCACATATTTGGTAAGACTCCTGACCTGAAGAGATCTAAGTGACCATATTCATATAAATTCATAGCGCCACCTGCTGGCGACAGGAAGTGACATGTTTTACTCTGTAACTAACTCCTCCTAGAGATTTAATGACATAAACATAATATTTAGGTTAGTCTAATCTAAAGGCCTTTGTGATGTTATATTGCGAAGAGCTTGAGATTTCGCTAATGGGCGTGTCCATGGCGGCGTGACACAATTCGATGTCTCGCCATGGGAATAGAAGCTGTTGTTACTCAGCCATAAAATGTCTGATCTGCACCAAACTTCACACGCTTGATAAGACTCCTGACCTGAAGAGATCTAAGTGACCATATTCATATAAATCATAGCGCCACCTGTTGACAACAGGATATGCCAGACTTTACACTAACTCAAACATACCATGTTCAATCTGCACCAAACTTCATATGTTTGATAAAAGTGCTAGACTGAAGACATCTACATGTTAATGTTCAGTTATGGACATAGCGCCACCAGCTGGCAGAAGGTTTGAAACGTATAAATGACTATGACACATTCCTCTATATTTACCTTTTTAAATGCATATTGATCACCGTTCCCTGTCTTTCTGAAGCCACCGGTCGGCGGTGAGCCGTGCGAGGTCCCTTCCATCGCTGCTTGCAGCTTTAATTATTCTTATTCTTCTTCTTCTTCTTCTTCTCCAAACTTAATCGCATTTTAGAGGGCCTAAACATGCTCGAAAAGTCAGGAAACTTTGCACACGCATCAGAACTGGTGAAAATTGTACGTCTGATATGGGTTTCAGAAGTAGGTGTGGCAAAATGGCTCGACAGCGCCACCTATAAATATTCAGCGGAGTGCGCATCGAGCTACGTTTCACGTACATGTACGAAAATCGGTACACTTATGTAACTTAACAATACCTACAAAAAAGTCTCCAGGTACGAAATCAGAAACCCAACAGGAAGTCGGCTATTTTGAATTTTCTCGTCATATTTTGTGTCATTTTTGCCATTTTCAGGTGTCATACTTTAACGAACTCCTCCCAGAGATTTATTCAGATGAACACCAAAATTGGTCATTGTAATCTAAAGCCCTTTGTGACGTTAAATTGCGAAGATCTAGAGTTTTCATCGGAGGGCGTGTCCGTGGCGTCCTTTCAAATTTCGATGTTTCGCCGTGAAACAGGAAGTTGTTATATCTCAGGCATGCTATGTCCGATCTACACCAAGCTTCACACGTTTGATAAGAATCCTGACCTGAAGAGATCTAAGTGACCATATTCAGTTATAGTCATAGCGCCACCTGCTGGCAACAGGAAGTGACATGTTTTACTCCGTATCTAACTCCTCCTAGAGATTTAATGACATAAACATAATATTTAGGTCAGTCTAATCTAAAGGCCTTTGTGATGTTAAATTGCGAAGATCTAGAGTTTTCGTTTAAATGGGCGTGTCCATGGCGGCATCACAAATTTCGATGTCTCGCCATGGGAATAAAAGTTGTTGTAACTCAGCCATACAATGTCCGATCTGCCCCAGACTTCACACGTTCAATAAGAATCCAGGCCTGAACACATCTAAATACGAATATTTCAATATAATTAGAGCGCCACTTGCTGGCAACAGGAAATGACTTCTTTTACACTATCTTAAACATGCAATGTCCAATCTGCACCAAACTTCACACTTTTGATAAAAAATTATTGGTCTGAAGATTCTAAATGCCAATGTTTCAGTTAAAGATATAGCGCCACCTGCTGGCAACAGCAAATTACTTCTTTAACAATATCTTAAACATGCAATGTCCCAATCTGCACCAAACTTCACATATTTGGTAAGAGTCCTGGTCTGAAAACACCCCTAAAGGCCAAAAATCAGATATAATCATAGCGCCACCTGCTGACAACAGGATATATCAAGCTTTACACTAACTCAAACATACCATGTTCAATCTGCACCAAACTTCATATGTTTGATAAAAGTATTGGTCTGAAGACATCTACATGCCAATGTTTAGTTATAGACATAGCGCCACCTGGTGGCTACAGGAAATTACTTGTTTTACACCAACTTAAACATGCATTGTCCAATCTGCACCAAACTTCACATATTTCGTAAGATTCCTGGCCTGAAGACATCTAAAGGCCAATATTCAGATGTAATCATAGCGCCACCTGTTGACAACAGGATGTCAGGCTTTACACTAACTCAAATATACTATGTTTAATCTGCACCAAACTTCATATGTTTGATAAAAGTGCTAGACTGAAGACATCTACATGTTAATGTTCAGTTATGGACATAGCGCCACCAGCTGGCAGCAGGTTTGACACATATAAATGACTATGACACATTCCTCTATATTTACCTTTTTAAATGCATATTGCTCACCGTTCCCTGTCTTTCTGAAGCCACCGGTTGGCGGTGCTGGGTGCGAGGTCCCTTCCATCGCTGCTTGCAGCTTTAATTATTGTTTTACTGTTATACTGTTTCATACTACTGTGTTACAGTCTAAAAACCTTATTATTATTTTTTAAATCCAGTAAATGTGTCTGTTTCTCGCCGGTTCTTCAGGAAGGGAGTATTACTTGGCTCTGGGCAGTCCGCTGGGGAACCGGAAGCAGCAGGCGAGGATGAAGCTGCTGCTGGATGATTACACGCGTCAGAGCAGCTTCTGTCTGAAGTTTGATTACCGCATTCAGGGTCAGAACACGGGCGTCTTACGGGTGATGCTGGACAACAGCGCCGTGGCCGTCTGGGAGAACGAAACCCTCTCAAGCACAGCTGGCAGTCAGAGCAGATCACCATCAGCTGGACAGAGAACACTCCAGAGGCCGTGAGTTACAGTCTAAACGTCATTATAATACTCCAGCCACACTGAAAACTATGATCGTTCTTAAATCAGGATACATGTACTTTAGATTCAACATCATTACTTAAGTATTGTTTTCTGATACAATTGTCACTTGATGCTTAAAATGAACAAATAAGGGAGGAAATGCAATACTATTCTAATTTATATAGATGACCGATTCTTTTTCTTGTTTTAAGCATAAAGTCACTTAATTTTGATCATTTTAATTATCATTTTTCTTGTGCTAGAAAACATGCAAAAGACATTAGGTGAGAAAATCATTTTTGGACAAACAGCACCAAAAATAAAAACAAATATTTACTGTGTGAAGTGTGTGTGAAGTGTGTGTGAAGTGTGTGTGAAGTGTGTGTGTGTGTGTGTGTGTGTGTGTGTGTTTCACACACACACTTTACACAATTCATATTTGTTATTTTATTTTGGTGCTGTTAGTCCAAAAATTATTTTATATTTATCCATTATATTATAAAAAATCATAATTGAATTGATTGGATGGTAAAACAAAGTGTCTTATTGTCTGAATTAAATCTTGTCTCTGTATAAAAGGTGTGTATATAAAGTAATAATAAACAATATATTTAACGTGGATACACACACAAATATTAATATTTATTTAAGATAAGTTTATTTTTAAGTATACAGTGTTTAGTCACTTTAATATTTAAGTTTAAATATATGTTATATTTAAAAGTATTTAGTTATGTTTGTGTTATTTACATATTACAACTAGACTGTAAAGGGGGGGGGGGGGGTCTGCCAGGACATTTACCTTAACAAAACATACTGCAGTGCAAAAATAAAAATTAAAAAATATAGGCTATCAATTATTGGTACAATATGCCATATTTTTACAGATGTTTTAGAGTGTGTAGAGAACATGACAAAAATACTTATAAAATACTGACTTTTTAAACAAGTTATTGATTGGATATTGAAATGTGTCTAATTGTTTTATCTATATCTTGTATTGTTCTCCAGTTTATCACAGTATATGTATTAATGTTTGACTGGTTCTTCAGATCATCTTTGAGGCTGAGCGAGGGAGGTCAGTAAGCGGAGAGATCGGTCTGGATCACGTGCTTCTGATCTCTGGACCCTGTTCGGATGATAAAACAGTCCTCTTTTAATGGTGCCACAAAGGACATCGTTCAGTTTGTGACTATTTTAACAATCTCAACAACAACAAAAGACAGATTAGCTGTTGCTCAGCTTTCATAACAAACCTGCATGAAAATAAGGAGAATTGTGTTATTGATATTATGGTTTCTGACTGTAGGTCACTATTTGTATGATTATATAAACATTGTAACATTATAATGGCTGTAAATTTTGCTATGCATTAAATATTGTAAGAGATTTACAGTTTTTACACTTCTGTTCATAGAATTCTTTATTCATAGTTAATTTTGTATCAATATCTCTTGTTCAGCACTTATTCGGTGGTGATATTTTACTTCTTTCTAAAAAAATAATTGTACAATAATTTTCAATAAACAAATGTCTGGCCTTAACACTGTTTGGACACCATATTGAATTGAACTAGGCTGTGAGGGCTAGATTTACATATTGATGTTGCTTGAAACAGCACACACTGGTGACGTCTGCTGGTCAAAACTGAGTAAATGCAATGAAAACTCAGGCCAAACACAACATTTGCAAAACCCTGGCAAATGTTTTATTGAAAGTATAATAAAAGCAATAAAAAATTCCTCAAATACCTTTTATTAAATGGCAGGACTTGTTTTGTTTGCTTGTCTGAACAGAACTAAGAGTCTATTAACTACTACTATTCCTTTTGATTACACAAATGTGTCATTAAAAATGTTTGCGAATTATTAAAACTGAACTGAGATCAGGGTATAAACCACAAACACTCATTTAATGGTTTCACTTTTGCAGGGTGAATAGTGATTCATGGGTTCACAGAGATCATTACCTCCCAACGGTGAATCATTGACATTTAGAAACAGTTTTCTGAAATCATGTGACTTAGGCAGTTTGATGTGTGCTCCGAAACACTGTTTCAACATAATAATGAATAAAATATAAAATAAATTTTCACAACTCATGACAAACTTTTGTATGGAGTTTTTGTCTACTCAGAATGTTTAATCAGCTGAACAATAGACATACATTGAATCTGTATACTTAAACATCACACAGCCTTTTCATTCAGTCAAAAATGTAATATGCCACCACCCTGACATAGTTGCTTATATTCGCTTATTAATGTATATTACATTTTTTATAGAGTTTCTCTGTAAGTTTGATCACATGCACCTTTTAAAGGGGTCATGAAGAACTGTCAAACCAAAATTCCCTTGATCTTTTGACAAATAGGAGGTCATTGTACTATAACATCATGTAAGTTTCAGAACTTTTTTGTTAGTCTAAAAACGGCAGCTTGTGGAATGTTCTACTCTATGAGGTAATAGTGTGGATAAGCTCCGCCTCCGCAGAAAATCAACACCTGCTTCTACATCACTGCCTGTTTAGCCCCACCCACCAATCCTACATCATTGCCTGTTCAGCCCCGCCCACCGATTCTACATCACTGCCTGTTTAGCCCCGCCCACCAATCCTACATCATTGCCTGTTCAGCCCCGCCCACCGATTCTACATCACTGCCTGTTTAGCCCCGCCCACTGATTGTACATCACTGCCTGTTTAGCCCCACCCACCAATTCTACATTACTGCCTGTTTAGCCCCACCCACCGATTCTACATCACTGCCTGATTAGCCCTGCCCACCGATTCTACATCACTGCCTGTTTAGCCCCGCCCACCAATCCTACATCACTGCCTGTTTAGCCCCACCCATCGATTCTACATCACTGCCTGTTTAGCCCTGTCCACCAATCCTGCATCACTGCCTGATTAGCCCCACCCACCGATTCTACATCACTGCCTATTTAGCCCAGCCCACCAATTCTACATCACTGCCTGTTTAGCCCCGCCCACCGATTCTACATCACTGCCTGTTTAGCCCCGCCCACCGATTCTACATCACTGCCTGTTTAGCCCCACCCATCGATTCTACATAATTGCCTGTTTAGCCCCGCCCACCGATTCTACATCACTGCCTGATTAGCCCCGCCCACCAATACTACATCACTGCCTGTTTAGCCCCGCCCACCGATTCTACATCACTGCCTGATTAGGGCCACCCACCAATTCTACATCACTGCCTGATTAGCCCCACCCTGATTAGGCTCATCTAGTTGTCCTGGTCTCCGCTGATGTCCAGGGCTGTAGAGAGGTCATCTCTAGGTGCGGATCCACCATCTGATCTAGATGTGGACTGGATCCGAGTGGTTGCAGTGACCATCTGATCTGGATATGGACAGGATTCAGGTGGTTGCAGTGACCATCTGATCTGGATAAGGACTGGGTCCAGGTGGTTGCAGTGACCATCTGATCTGGATATGGACTGGATTCAGGTGGTTGCAGTGACCATCTGATCTGGATATGGACTGGATTCAGGTGGTTGCAGTGACCATCTGATCTGGATATGGACTGGATCCAGGTGGTTGCAGTGACCATCTGATCCGGATATGGACTGGATCCGGGTTGTTGCAGTGACCATCTGATCTGGATATGGACTGGATCCGGGTGGTTGCAGTGACCATCTGATCTGGATATGGACTGGATTCAGGTGGTTGCAGTGACCATCTGATCTGGATATGGACTGGATTCAGGTGGTTGCAGTGACCATCTGATCTGGATATGGACTGGATCCAGGTGGTTGCAGTGACCATCTGATCCGGATATGGACTGCATCCGGGTTGTTGCAGTGACCATCTGATCTGGATATGGACTGGATCCGGGTTGTTACAGTGACCATCTGATCCGGATATGGACTGGATCCGAGTGGTTGCAGTGACCATCTGATCTGGATATGGACTGGATCCAGGTGGTTGCAGTGACCATCTGATCTGAATATGGACCGGATCGGGTGGCTGCAGTGACCTCGGAATAAGAAAGAAACAGACTAATATTAGCGTAGATGCCATTCTTCTAATAAATGTAACAAGTACATTGTGTGTCATGGAAAGTGTACCCGGTACCTAATTAATGCAGCCTAACATTCCTTTAACAGGTTTGAATATTAGAAGTGTATTAGTGTGTTATGTGTATGCCAGGTTGAAGAGATGGGTATTTTATCTAGATTTAAACTGACAGAGTGTGTCTGCCTTCCGAACAGTGTTAGGTAGATTGTTTGTTTAGAGTTTGGGCACTAAATAGGAAAACGATCTTCCGTCCGCAGTTGATTTAAATATTCTAGGTATTATCAAATGGCCAGAGTTTTGAGATCGCAGCGGACGTTAAGGACTATAGTGTGATAAGAGCTCACTCAAATACTGAGGTGACAAACCATTCAGGGCCTTAAAGGTAATTAGCAATATCTTAAAATATATATACAATGTTTAATAGGGAGCCAGTGCATCTAGCTGCTGCATTTAGAACCAGCTGGAGTTTGTTTATTAAATGTGCAGAGCAACCACCAATAAAGCATTACAATAATTTAGCTTCAAGATCATGAACGCATGAATGTTCCATTTTTACGTTTTTTTGTAGGAGAGAGTATTTTCCTGCCAAGCAATACGAAATACCTCTAATTTATTTTTTTATACACCTGCACTCCATTTCCAGGCTGCTCTCTTTATGGCCCGAGTGTGCTCCTTATACCATGGTGTTGGACTATTTTCCTTAATCTTCCTTCAGCGTAAAGGAGCAACCGTATCTAAAGTGCTAGAAAAGAGAGAGTCCATAGTTTCTGTTACATCATAAAGTTGTCCTGAGCTATTGGATATGCTGAAGAACTGAGATAAGTCATGAAGATTTGTGATAGAAGTGATGGTTCTACCATATTTGTAACAAGGAGTTGGCTTTACAGCTTTAGCTATATGGAATATACACAAAACTAGATAATTATCTGAGATATCACCACTCTGTTGCAAAATTTAAACGCCACTGACATCAATTCCATGCGACTGTATTAAATCTAGAGTATGATTTCGACAATGAGTAGGTCCTGACACGTGTTGTTTAACACCAGTAGAGTTTAGAATGTCTATAAAAACTGATCCCAAAGAATATTTTTCATTATTAACATGGATACTAAAATCAGCAACAATTAGGACTTTATCTGCAGCCAGCACTAACTCTAACTAAGTAACTAAGATAGAAAATCAGCAAATTCTTTAATAAAGTCTGTATGGTGTCATGGTGGCCTGTATACAGTAGTCAGTACAAACATCACAGGGGATTTATCATTAACACTTGTTTCTTTGGATAACATTATATGAAGCACCATTACTGTCGGGTTTCACTAATATTTACTGAAAATATTACTATAAATTGTAGCAACACCTCCCCCATTACCTTTTGGATGTGGCTCATGTCTGTAACAGTAGTCTTGGGTGTGTGACAAGCTTCCCGAACGCACATCAGCGTTGCCCTGGAGACGGATGAGGAACACCTGCACCCGCTCATCACGGGCTGATCGGCCACAGCTGAGACTCATTTCGCCCGCGGCTAGATAAGCCGTGCGAGGCTGGGCAGAAGGGAGAGCGGGATCTCCCCTATGCTGAGAACTAACGTAACCTTTGACTTCCAGAAACAAGTGTGTGACCGACCAGCACCGCCAAGAGCACCGCACGGAGACACCACCCACTGGAATCCCGCACGGAGAGCACATACTCACCTCAGCAACCTACTTTGCACTTCACTACTTTGTTGAGAATAAAATCCACCCTCCGGGGTATTTAATTTTGAGCTCTCCTTGTCGTGTGATCCTTCCACCCCGTCACAGTGGTGGAGAATACGGGCATATTAGTGGAAGTTTTCCCTGACAAGTGATCTCCATTTACTCATCCACCCCTCTCTTCGTTGTCCCTGACAGGCGGCTGCTCCTCCCCACGAGATGGACGAACTCCTCCAGCGACTAGCGGAGGTCAGCATTCGCCAACAGCAAATAGTCGAGCATCTTGCCACATGGCAGGGCGATGCCGAACGGGAGATGGCCGCTCTCCGCACGGCCGCCCGCCAGCACGTTCTGTTACCGGACCCAAGGGTTCAGGCCACCCAGTTGTTGCCAAAGATGACGGCCCATTATGACGTCGAGGTGTATCTCCAAATGTTTGAGAACACAGCAACGACGGAAGGATGGGACCGAGATGACTGGGCACGCGCACTAGCCCCCCTTCTCACTGGGGAAGCCCAGCGGACTTTCTTCAGTCTTCCCATGGCTCTCGCGGAGCGTTATGATGACGTCAAGAGGAAAATCCTGGCTCGGGTAGGGCTGTCACCGTGTGCGCGGCCCAGTGCTTTCAGGAGTGGGTGTATCAACCTCGTCGACCGGCGCGTGCCCAGGCAGCCAAACTTTCACGTCTCACGCAGCACTGGCTCATGGATGGAGCACCAACGGCCGCCCAGGTAACGGAACGCGTCGTTATCGATCGCCTCCTCCGGGCCCTGCCTCGAACCCATCGGCAAGCAGTCGGTATGTGGAATCTCACGACCACGCTGGAGTTAGTGGAGGCGATTGAGCTGGCAGAGGCGGCCCACAGCCGCGAGGCTGGGGAGCGAGCGCCGCCTTTCCCTCGGAGGGTGGTCCTGGAGCAACGCGGGTGGTCTGGAGCCCCAGAGGCGATGATAAAGATCAACGGCCGGCCATTTAAAAGCGTTGTTGGACTCGGGCAGCGCCGTCAGCCTCGTCCAAGCACAAATCCTTCCTCCCCGCAGCAAAACCAAGTCCCGGCTACCCATAACATGTGTGCATGGTGACACAAGGCAGGTGCCTGCCCGCCGCGTGACCATTTCAGCAGCCCCAGGATCCTGGCCGGTGGAGGTCGGTATTATGAAGGATCTGCCAGTGCCCATCTTGCTGGGGAGAGACTGGCCGGGATTTGAGGCTTTATTAACCGCGGCCACACAGCCTGCCAGCCCAAGAGGGGGTCGCCGAGGGCGACGTGCAGCAAAGAAACCCTGCCGTCGCCCCGTTCTCTTGGCCTCCGACAGTGGGAGAGGTGGTGAGTCCCCTTCCCAAAATCCTAACGTGTTTTATGATGTCTTCCAACAGGTTACGGGAGGGGGCTCATTTAGCCGCGCCCAGTGGGAGGACGACCGCCTGAAACACTGCTGGTCGCAAGTGTGTACAGTGGATGGCAAGGATATGCGGCCAAAGCCCCATCCTCCCAGTCCCCCATAAGCGGGACTGGGACCTGATGCTGCCCTATGTCCTATTTGCTATCCGAGAGGTCCCCCAGGCATCCACCGGCTTTACTCCATTTGAGCTCCTTTTCAGCCGACAACCTCGAGGGCTTCTTCACGTAGCGAAGGAGGCTTGGGAACAACAGCAGCCCACCACACAGCGATCCCTCATCGAGCATGTCGCCGAAATGAGGCAGAGAATCGATCGCGTCATGCCATTAGTCCGGGAACACCTGGCGAAAGCTCAGCAGGCCCAACAGCGCCATTATGATCGAGCGGCTCAGCCACGGGAATTCCAAACGGGCGATCGGGTGATGGTACTGGTTCCCACGGCAGCCTGCAAGTTCCTGGCCACCTGGAAGGGGCCCTACATGGTGGTAGAAAAGATTGGTCCAGTGACGTACCGAGTGCGCCAACTGGGGAGAAGGAACCCGGGGCAGTTATATCATGTAAACTTACTGAAGAAGTGGGTGGGGACCAGGGAACAGGTCATTGCACTCGCCACCGTGGAACCAGTACTGGTGGATGTTAACCCCGACCTGTCCGCCGTACAGAAGGCTGAGCTACAACACCTGATCGGTCAGTTTTCTGATGTGTTCTCCACAGTCCCCGGGCAAACCCACCTTCTCCAGCATGACATTAAAACGCCACCAGAGGTCGTCGTTAAGCAACGGCCCTACCGGATCCCAGAGGCTCGCCGACAGGCTATTGAGGAAGAAATCCAACAAATGCTGAAGTTAGGGGTGATTGAGCCATCACGCAGCCCATGGTCCAGCCCAATTGTCCTGGTCCCTAAGCCAGATGGCACCCTCCGCTTCTGTAACGACTTCCGTCGCCTCAACGAAGTCTCGGAATTCGATGGGTTCCCGATGCCCCGAGTGGATCCTGGGAAGGGCCCGGTACATTTCCACCCTCGACCTCACAAAGGGCTACTGGCAAGTACCACTCTCCGCAGAGGCCAGACCCAAGTCTGCCTTCTCGACTCCAAGTGGCCACTGGCAATACCGGACCCTTCCCTTCGGACTACACGGGGCTCCGGCCACATTCCAGCAGTTGATGGATATTCTCCTACGGCCACACCAGCAATACGCTGCTGCCTACCTCGATGATGTGGTCATCCACTCGGAGCGTTGGGAGGACCACCTGGGTCAGCTGCGGAGGGTGCTGATGGAACTTCGGAGGGCTGGACTCACCGCCAACCCTCGCAAATGTCATCTAGCACTCTTTGAGGCAAAGTACCTGGATTTTCAAGTGGGACGGGGCCTTATCAAGCCCCAGGAGAAGAAGGTAGAAGCCGTCCGTGCCGCCCCGAGACCTAGCACGAAAACTCAGGTACGAGCATTCTTAGGGTTGGCGGGATATTATCGCTGCTTCATCCCTAACTTCTCCTCTTTAGGCCCCCCCTGACAGACATGACCAGGAAGGGGCAGCCCGAGCATGTGGTTTGGAGTCCGGACGCAGAGGAGGCGTTTCATAGGATCAAACAGGCGCTGACCACGGAACTGGTCCTGCGCGCCCCGAACTTCGGCTGCCCTTTTCTGCTGCAAACGGACGCTTCGGAGATGGGATTAGGAGCCGTCCTGTCTCAAGTCCAGGCGGGTGAGGAACATCCCGTCTTGTTCATTAGCAGGAAGCTGACCGCGGCCGAGAAGAACTATGCTACGGTAGAAAAGGAGGCTCTGGCCGTAAAATGGGCAGTCCTGGAGCTGCGGTACTATCTGCTGGGCTGTAAGTTCACCCTCCTCACAGATCACGCGCCCCTACAGTGGATGGCCAGGGCGAAAGATACCAACGCCAGGGTGATGCGGTGGTTCCTCGCGCTCCAGGACTTCCATTTCATCGTCCGCCATCGTGCCGGAACCGCCAACGCCAACTCAGATGGACTTTCTCGGATCTGGTCAGCTTTCGCAGGTCTGTCAGGGGTCACTCCCCACCCACCCCCATTCTCCCCATTGTAGTTATCACATCTTTCCTCCAGGACCAGGACAACGCTTAGGGAGTGTGACGAGCGTCCCGAACGCACATCAGCGTTGCCCTGGAGACGGTTGAGGAACACCTGCACCTGCACCTGCTCATCACGGGCTGATCGGTCACAGCTGAGACTCATTTCGCCCGCGGCTAGATAAGCCGTGCGAGGCTGGGCAGAAGGGAGAGAGGGATCTCCCCTATGCTGAGAACTAACGTATTTTCTCCTTTGACTTCCAGAAACAAGTGTGTGACCGACCAGCACCGCCACGAGCACCGCACGGAGACACCACCCACTGGAATCCCGCACGGAGAGCACATACTCACCTCAGCAACCCACTCTGCACTTCACTACTTTGTTGAGAATAAAATCCACCCTCCGGGTATTTAATTTTGAGCTCTCCTTGTCGTGTGATACTTCCACCCCGTCACAGGTGGTAAACTCGTTAAAATAATGTAATCATCTAGTTTTAGCCAGGTTTCTGTCAAACAAAGCACATCTAGTTTATGTTCAGTGATCATCATTTACAAATTTGCTTTTGAAGAAAGGGATCTAATACTAAGCCAAGCTTTATCGTTTGTTTATCTCTATTATATCTGTTTTTTATTTGTTGAACATCAATCAAATTGTTACTCTTACTTTTGTTTGGATGTTTTTTGTATTTTCTAGTTCTGGGAACAGACACAGTCTCAATAGTATGATGTCTAGGTAAAAGAGTCTCTATGTGCTGAGAATTAAGAATTAAGACTATGTGCCATATTTCTAGAGAGAAGAGCGGCACCACCCCAGGAGGGATGAAGACCATCTCTTTTCAACAGGTCAGGTCTGCCCCAAAATCTCTTCCAATTGTCTATAAAACCTATGTTATTCTGCAGGCATCACTTAGACATCCAGCCATTGAGTGACAACAGTCTGCTATGAATCTCATCACCCCAGTAAACAGGGAGCGGACCAGAGCATATTACAGTGTCTGACATCGCGCTTGCAAGTTCACACACCTCTTTAACATTATATTTAGTGATCTCCGATTGGTCGAACATCATTAGCGCCGATGTGGATAACAATCTTACTGAATTTACGTTAAGTCTTAGCCAGCACTTTTAAATTTGCCAAGAAGTTAGGGGCTCTGGCTCCCGGTTAACATTGGACTATGGTGGCTGGTGTCTCTATTTTCACGTTCCATACAATAGAAACGCCAATAACTAGATCACTTTCATCAGGTTTCTCAGTGAGTGCATCACTGAGTGGGAAGAACCTGTTTAATGTTCTGATCGAAACAGAAGAGCGGTGTTTTGACCCGTGACTAGGCCGTCTCACAGTCACACAGTTGCCCTGCTGCAGAGTTAACTGAAACCAGAACCGAACAATGTACAGGACTCCCTGAGATAGTCGCATCCAAAGCAGTGTAAAGTGTTTTTAATGCTGAATTAACTGAAAATAGATGCATTTATCAACAATTATGCAAATTAAATGACTGAAAATGGACAAAATATTATTTATATTTATTTCTATTAATTTCCTTATTTCTAAACACCCCTTTTGAATAAATTTTATTTCATGTGGACCCTGATAATTATGGAAGGTTTCTAAGACCTACTAAGAATATTACAGGTATTGTCACACACACACACAGAGAGAAAAAAACCCCAGCATTTTATAATTTTTATGTGTCCAGTAATAAGAATAATAAAAAAACAATGCATTGGCTCCTGTTAGTCTTGAATGTTAAAGGGTTAAACAGAACCAAATGTGATCAGAAACTCCACCCTCTTACAACACTTACCAGGAAGAGACTGACTTGTCATTTCTCCGTCTTGTCAAACTGATTTTCTTCTCTTTGACAAAAGCAAACAAGAATCAGCCATCAGTGGACGAACAACGAAGAGAAAAATAAGTAGTTTGTTTCTGAACAGTCAGCAGATCTTTGTGATTCTCGTGATTATTCATTTTATTTAAACCGTTGTTCAGAAAGTGAAAGTAAAGTTTAGGTTGCTGGCGCTCAAACAGTGAAAATGGCTTCATCGGCTGAATATGACTATAATTGTCCCGTGTGCTGTGACATCTTCAAGACTCCTGTTCTTTTATCGTGTAGTCACAGTGTCTGTAAAGAGTGTCTTCAACAGTTCTGGAGAACCAAGACAACTCAGGAGTGTCCCGTCTGCAGGAGAAGATCCTCAAAAGAACTCCCTCCATTTAATCTTGCATTACAAAACTTGTGTGAGTCGTTCCTGAAGGAGAGAAACGAGAGCCGTTCATCAGAATCTGAGGAGATCTGCAGTTTACACCGAGAGAAACTCAAACTCTTCTGTCTGGAGGACAAACAGCCGGTGTGTTTAGTGTGTAGAGATTCAACACAACACGACAATCACAAATTCAGACCAATAAGTGAAGTGGTGTCATCATATAAGGTAGGACAAATGTCTTTTGTTTCATGTATAAAGAACAATAAGTAATTGTAAACACAGATATCATCACATTCAGGCACTCAATATTTCTCTCTGCCCATTTTACTCAACTTCATATGACATAAACTCTGCTGTACAAAGTATTTGCTCCCATACTGAGCTACTGGGCCAAGTTTGTTTTTTCTTTTCCATTTGAAGATAACGGCTCTCACTCTAGTTCTTTGGAGTCCAAGAGTCTTTAAAATGGTTTTGTAACCCTTCCAGATTGATGGATTTCAATGAAGTTCTTTGTCATAATTTCTTAAATACTTTTTTCAGTGCACTGTATGATCACTGTATTTTCTTCTCTTCACTGTAATCTGTTTTATATATATATTTTTTTTTGTTCAATTCTAGGAGGAGCTCAATACAGCACTGAAGTCCTCACAGGAGAAACTTAGAAAGAGAGAAAACATGAAAGGAAAGTTTGAGAAAACAGTTCAACACATCAAGGTGAGGAAACAATATCAAGAGTCGTTTTCAGTACAGGTGTAGGACCACGAAACAGAATTATGATTTATTATATTTAATATAATGGATGAAGTTTATTATTGTTGTAAACAGGTGCGCCGTAAGGGGGGGGGGGGGGGGGGGGGGGGGGGGGTTAGGATGATTCTAAGGGCCCGACGATGGGGGGGAAGGAAACGTGATTTCTACCGAGGGGAACGCTAGAGCCCTGCATTTCAGCTCGGCCCCGGCGGGCCCCGACTTATTTACGCCTCTAAGGCCAGGCTTCGGGACAATTTTCACGTCATAGTTCAGATGCGGGCCGCCCTCGGGCCTGTTTTAAAATTGCAGCGCTGGTGGACATGAGACCGTGTGACTGTCGAATTATTTACTAATAAACTAGTGTTTTCTTTGTCAGTGTCACAAAGATGAAGATGATGATCCTGACTCGCCATCTCCTCATTAGACGCGCCTTTAGAGAGAAGTGCATCTTCTGTGTTTTCGATTGGATTTATTTCGTTAAGTAGTAATTTAAAGCTTTCTATAGATATATTTATCATGTCTGTGAGGCATGTATTCGCTGACTTTCGGTTCATTTTTGTGAAGCGCTCCTGTTCAAGACAAGACGGCAGAAAGCGCATCGTTTTCTTTATTTTATAAAAAGTTTTGCTGATATTGTGAGTGCACACAAATAAAAGTAGACCATTTACAATTACGAATTATGTATTACTCTTACTTTTATGAGCCAAAATTACGGCGTATTCACGTTTTTCCATTGAATAAAATGTGCTTGGTTGCGCTGGTGCCTCCATGTCCTGCGCTTTAACTTCCACTCTCCGCACAAACTACTGGATGCAGCGCACATTTATCTAGGTTTAACATTTAAACACTACATGCTTGAACTGTTTTAGTATATCTCTAGATTTTATTTCAGGAAAGTTGTGATGATTTGAGAAGCCTAAATTGATCAAACATGGCTATGATCAGCCTGCTGGTCTGCCGCTGACCGCTTGGTCGTTACTTTAAGAAAAAACTAAATAATTTAATGAACCAAAAATGCTCCAAAAGTTTTCCTAAATTAACTTAATAAAAAAATGAAACAAAATGTAATCACTTTTGATTTCTGTAAAGTGTATGTAATGCCATTACATACAAAACATAACTATTTTAATAGCTGGAACAGTATAATCTGATTTGGGAGAAGGGGGAATGAAGACGGGCTCCGTAATTCTGTTAAGCTGTCGGACTCGGGCCGGGCTAGGGCCTACATTTGAGGCCCGTGCAGGGCTCTACCGGGAACGCGATCGCAATTTCTACCGAGGAGTATTCTACCGGAACGTGATCTGTGAGGAGGGGGACACCAACAGCCCCCCCCCCCCCCAAATGAATATGGCCCCTGGTTGTAAGTGACGAGCAGCGATCTGCTTCTGGGTCTGTTATATGTCAGGTGTCTGAGTTTCTCTTGGAGCTGGATCTTGTGATGTGTTGATGTGTGTTGATTGAGATGATTGAAGTGAATCTGATTTGATTTCAGTCTCAAGCTGAACACACAGAGCGTCAGATTAAACAGCAGTTTGAGAAGCTTCATCAGTTTCTCAGAGATGAAGAAGAAGCTACAATCACTGCACTGAGAGATGAAGAGGAGCAGAAGAAGCAGATGATGAAGGAGAAGCTGGAGGAGATGAACAGACACATCTCAGCTCTTTCACACACAATCAAAGACGCGGAGGAGATGATGAAAGCCAATGACGTCTGCTTTCTAAAGGTCTGATTTCAGATCATCCATTGATTGATTGATTGATGATTGATTGATTGATTGATTGATTGATTGATTGATTGATGATTGATTGATTGATTGATTGATTGATTGATTGATTGATTGATTGATTGATTGATTGATTGATTGATTGATTGATGATTGATTGATTGATTGATTGATTGATTGATTGATGATTGAGTTCTTGATGATAAATGGTGTGTTTGTTCTGCAGGAGTTTCCAGTCACGATGAAAAGGTGAGTGATCTTCTGATGTCTCTGGTCTCTCTGTTTCTGATCCAAATCCACTGCGGTTCTGATCCTGAATGTTCTTCCAGAGTCCAGATCTCAGAGCCGGATCCACAGATGCCTTCTGGAGCTTTGATTCATGTGCCACGATACTTGGGCAACCTGCCCTTCAGAGTCTGGAAGAAGATGCAGGACATTGTCCAAAACAGTGAGTCTGGAGAAGATCTGTGCTGTTACACATACACTGGAAATGATGCATGAGGGAATATTTACAGATTTCAGCATTATGTGTGAATAACCAGATGAGCTACTACACCAGAATGAGCCGTAAACAAGAGAAGAACAACTTTAATCCACATGATATTTACATTTACAGCGATACAGCAGATCTCAGTTCAGTTTGATTGATTATCAAATATAGAATATTTACTGTAATAACACTGAGAGTAGAGCTGCACGATTCTGGATAAACTGAGAATAATTTTTTTTTTTCTTAAATAGAGATCACGATTATCTCACGATTCTGAACAAAACTAAATAATCTGTGACAAAATATGAATTGCTCTTAATGAAGGGTCAGAGCACGCACATCCAAAAATGTCTTGGACAGATCCAAGATCAAAATGTACATCAAATAATATAAAAGATATCTGCACACTGTTGTTCTCCCTTTATTAAAAAAATAAAAAGTTAAAAGTGGCACCATTTCGGTCAAAGACCTTCTTCAAGCAAACACACACGTGACCGAAACATTGCCACTTTTAACTTTTTTTTTTTTTTAATAAAGGGAGAACAACAGTGTGCAGATCGTTTTTTCTATTATTATACAATATTAATTTCTGCAATCCATTTAACAGTGTTTAATTAATTTGAAATAAGTATTACACATTTTAATGTCTAATATAATATATATATATATATATATATATATATATATAAATATTAATGCTGTCAAATGATTAATCGCAATTAATCACATCCAAAATAAGAGTTTTTTTTATACATAATATATATATATATATATATATATATATGCATACTGTGTATATTTATTAAGTGTATATAAAAATACACACATGCATGTATATATTTAAGAAAAACATGTAACATTTAGCCAGTATCAGACACCATCCTAACATAGCACCTATAGTGATAGAGGGCAGACCCCAACACCTTTCGTTGTATGCGGATGATATTCTCCTGTATGTTTCCAACCCTGAACTGTCTATTACACCATTACTTGAGCTTATTGAAAAATTTGCCAGTCTTTCTGGATTCACGATAAATTGGGAAAAAGTGAATTAATGCCAGTCTCTGATGATTTAGATAACAACTATTTAGCTAGCACCAAATTTAAAATAGCAAATCACTCCTTTAAATATTTGGGTGAAATAATAACCTAAAAACCTGAAATGTTATTAAAATTGAATTGGAAAAAGAAAATTGACCAGCTTAAAAATGATATAATTTTTTGGAAGACACTCCCTATGTCCATGGTAGGCAGGATTAATGCTATAAAAATGGTAGTACTTCCAAGATTTTTGTATGTATTTCAATCTATTCCTTTCTTTATCCCCTTTAATTATTTTAAACAGCTAGAATCAATTATAAGTAGCTTCATTTGGGACAACAAGACAGCTAGAATTAACAAGAAACATCTAAACAAATCTAAAGATCAAGGAGGGTTTGGGCTTCCCAATTTTAAATTCTACTATTGGGCAGCAAACTTAAATACTTTAGTGTGGTGGAGGAAGATTGCTTCAGTGGAGTTAGGTGACAAGCCAGAATGGTTAGCAATTGAAGAAGCTTCTTGTAATAAGACTTCACTATCAGCTCTGCTTAACAGCTCCATCAAAATTGAAATAAAAAATATCAATGGTAACATAGTTATTTCAAACCTAATTAAAGTATGGAAACAAATCAAGGTATATTTAAAAATTCCAAATTTATATCTAGATACCCCAATCTGTAACAATCATGTTTTCCCTCCGGGGTTACAAGATAAGATCTTTTTTCAATGGAAACACATGGGTATAGTAACAATACAAGATCTTTATAGGGAAGGTACATTTAGTTCCTTTGAACAACTAAAACAATGCTATGCTCTGGTTCCTGCTCATTTCTTCCGTTATTTGCAAGTCAGAGACTTCGTTAGGAAGCACATTCCAGACTTTGAAGTTTTGAATTTAAATCCAACTTTAGAGAGTATTGTTAATATGCACCCTGGTGCGAGTGGTACTGTGTCAAATATTTACAAACTATTAGTAGAAAAGGTGGACAATAACACTCAGAAAATAAAACATGATTGGGAAGAGGAAATGGGTTTTAATATTCATGAAAACATTTGAGATGAGTGCTTGAGAAATGTCCATACATGCTCTGTAAATGCCAGACATAATTTGATTCAGTTCAAGGTAGTTCATAGGCTTCATTATTCTAAATTAAAACTTCATAAAATGTATCCCACAATTTCCCCACTCTGTAATAAGTATAAAACGTTAGAGGGCACCCTGTTTCATTCTCTATGGTCATGTAGTAAAATTCAGCCATTTTGGAAATGTATATTTAAATTTCTTTCTGAAGTGTATTCTGTCGACTTGGAGCCTGAGCCTTGTATTGGACTGTTAGGTGCAGAGAATGCCTTTTGTAGTAAATATCAAACACAGGCCATTTCGCTCTGCATGTTGCTTGCAAAAAAACTGATCTTACAGATGTGGAAAGCAGATTCTGGCCCTACTTTTGAGATGTGGGCAAGAGAACTGGGAAATATGTTTGGAAGAACTGAGATTTATACTAAAAGATAAGTTACCCACATTCATCAAGATCTGGAAACCAATAAGACTGTTCTTACAGGCAGACTGAATATATTGGATTCATCTCTTTTAATTGAATTGTCTGAATATACACTATTTGAATAGCTGTTGTTGCTGTCCATCAGGTAAAAAACTGTATATTTACACTGATGCTCATGTAGAACATACCTGACTGTAAAGCACTTAGTAACCTTTCACACCTTTTTTTTGTGGGGGGGGGGTTAATATAAAGCCTTAATGTTCTTGTCCATGTACAGTGTTACAGCTAAAGGTGTTTGATGTTTTATTTTCCTTTATATATTCTATCTTTGTGACATTGTATGTGAGTTGTTTCAAGAAAATTTAAATATATTAAAAAAAACAATAAAAAAACATATAACATTTATATATTAAATAGATATAAATTATATAAATATATACATATAAATATTTTCAAAATATATACATGCATGCATGTATAATAAATATACACAACACACACACATGTATTATGTAAACAAAAACTTTTATTTTGGATGCGATTGATCATGATTAATCATTTGACAGCATTAATATATATATATATATATATCTGTGTGTGCGTGCATATATAATAAACAATATTTTACTATTAAAACTGTGAAAAGTGGTTTGAATGAAGGATTCAATGACTCACACATGAATGTCTGTTTCATTTATGAACGAATCTCTAGATTGAATGATTCAATGACAAATACATTTTATAACAGTCACTTGTCTCCATCTACTGGAGAAACACTGTAATCAACGTTATTTGAAGCACCAGTTACTTTCAGAAGATCTACGCAACCGTAGACATCAGTGTTTATATCCGAACTATAAACGTTCATCCCAGTATTTCTGTGATTAATATGAATGATTGTAGGACAGAAATAATACTTTGTGGTTGAAAGGACGGTTTGTGAAGCTGTTTCTTATCTAAACATGATAAAGGCTCTCTCTGTGTCAGCGGCTAAACTGATTTTAATGTTCCAGTATGATTTTTTCAAAGGTTTAATAAACACGGGGATGAATCGTTGTGATTTATAAATGAGATCGCGTGGGTGTTTGAATCGAGATCACGATGTTTTAACGATTACTCGTGCAGCTCTAACTGACAGTGATCAGAGGAAAATGTCTGATGTGTTTGATCAATAGAACGAGTCATAATTCATAATAATCTGTGTACGGTTCACTCTTGATCATTATATGAACATCAGAATAATATGTTGATTGTGTCTCATCAGCTCCTGTGATTCTGGATCCAAACACTGCAGATCCACGTCTCGTCGTGTCTGATGATCTGACCAGTGTGAGAAGGAGCGAGAACAATCCACTGATTCCTGATAATCCAGAGAGATTCGACTTCTATCCATGTGTTCTGGGTTCAGAGGGTTTTAACTCAGGAACACACTGCTGGGATGTGGAGGTTAAAGAGAGTCTATGGTGGAGACTTGGAGTAACTACAGCATCAAACCAAAGGAAGGGACATGTTTTCTTGAACACTGATGTCTGGAGTGTGCAGCACGGATTGTCTAAACGGGCTGGTTTTCATGTTAAACAGAAGCTTGAGCGTGTGAGAGTTAATCTGGACTATGACAGAGGAACAGTGTCATTCTCTGATCCTGTAACTAACACACATCTACACACATTCACATCCACCTTCACTGACACACTCTTTCCTTTCTTCTGTACTTATAATAATTACTCTCTGAAGATCTTACCGTTCAATAGTCAGTAAACATTACACCTGTAGATCTGGATCGACCTGCTTTCATCTTTTACACTCAAGTTACCAATATTTAATCCATTTCACAATTTCAATATTTGTTCAAAATGAGACTAAATGAATAATAGTTTATTTCACTTATATATGTTATATCATCATTCTTTCATTGATGTAAATTACTAAATGTACATATGAAAGTAAAAATTATATAAAAAAAGTTTTGCTCAGCATTCAAATGTTTCTCAGGTGGAGGATTTATTTATTTATTTATCTGAAAGGGTTTCAGTAAAATGTCAAATACTGAGATAAATATTCGGAAATGCACTTTAATAATTTAGTTGATCCATCTATTAGATTGTGTTTTAATAACGTCTACACCTACCAAACCTACCCTTACAGTAATGCAGATACATTAAATATTGTTGTTCAGCATTTAAAAAAGGATGCAATATTGATGCGCGCATGTGTCAGGAAGGAGAGGCAGGATTCAGATGCGGGTAAAGCGGATGTTTATTTGGACAACAAAATAATATACAGAGCTTCCACGGGCAGTCAGAGATGGACAGAATCCTCTGCCACACAAATGGTTAGATCACCACGGCGGGACGAGCCGTAACAGCGGCAGAAGCAATGAAGCTGGCGAGGCTGCTCGCAAATCCGAGCGAGAGGCTGAGCCGTCCGCAGCGCGTCCGCAGCTAACCCGGAATGGCAGGTGTAGCGGTAGAAGCCCACGGTAACTGGACGCACAGAAAAGGGTGCAGAGAAACACAAAAACAGCTACAAGCACTGGAGCCTAACAAGACAAATGAGAGGTGAGTAATACAGTCAGTGCCAGCGGAAAAAACCACAACAGTCTGACAACGGACAGAAAAACACAGGGAGTTATAAAGGGAGGTAATCGTAGATAATGAGAACCAGGTGAGGAACAAGATTAGCTAATGAGCAGCGAAACAAGGAGGGCGGGGAAACAATAAGGTTGACAAACACATGTGGCGAGCTGTCAAAACAAACCCAGCACATGACATCACAACACAGAGAAAGCAAGAACAGGTGATCAGACCTGAGACCCGACAGTACCCCCCCTCCCAGGAGCGCCACCAGGCGCCCCAGGAGGAGGCCTACCTCGTCGCCGACGGAAGTCCTCGATCAAGGAACGGTCCAAAACGTCCCGGGACGGCACCCAGCATCTCTCCTCTGGACCATAACCCTCCCAGTCCACGAGATACTGAACCCCTCTGCCGCGTCGCCGCTCGTCGAGTAATCTCCTAACCGTATAGGTAGGGGAGCCATCTATGAGACGAGGGGGCAGGGGGGGTGGGGCGATCGCCGGCAGGGTTGAGGGGGGAAGAAAACACAGGTTTGACCTTGGAGACGTGAAACACAGGGTGAACCCGGCCAAGAGCGGGGGGAGCTTGAGCCTGATCGCCACCGGATTAACCACCTTGGTGACACGGTATGGCCCAATGAATCTGGGCGCCAGCTTACGAGAAGGCGACCGGAGAGGCAGATCCTTGGTAGAAAGCCATACTCGTTGACCGCACACATAGGTAGGAGGGGGTGACCGGCGACGATCGGCTGCTGCCTTGGTTCGTCCAGCGGTTCGGAGCAAAATCTCCCTGACTCTCTCCCAGGTGCGGCGGCAACGCTGAACGAAAGCCAGGGCGGACAGGACAGCAGCATCGGGCTCCTGTGATGGAAACAGAGGCGGTTTATAACCAACAGAGCACTCAAAAGGGGACATACCTGAGGCCGCCACCGGAAGGGAGTTACGAGCGTATTCTATCCAAGAGAGCTGTTGGCACCATGAACTCGGATTGTTGGATGTCAGACAGCGGAGCATTCTTTCAAGATCCTGGTTGGCCCGCTCGCATTGCCCATTGGTCTGAGGATGAAAACCAGAAGACAGACTAGCCGAGGCCCCGATCTGTCTACAAAACTCCTTCCAAAACCGGGAGGCGAACTGAGGACCCCTATCTGAAACCACATCAACCGGCAATCCATGGAGCCGGAAGACGTGGTCCACCATCAGCTGGGCGGTCTCCCGGCAGAGGGTAACTTGGGCAGGGGAATGAAATGAACAGCCTTAGAAAAGCGATCCACCACCGTGAGAATCACAGTGTTTCCCTTCGATGGGGGAAGCCCAGAGACAAAATCAAGGGCGATGTGTGACCAAGGACGGGAAGGGATGGGGAGAGGATGAAGCAGACCATCGGGAGGACGATTCACGGGCTTACATTGAGCACAAGTGGGACAGGCCAACACGAACTGTCTGACATCAGCGGCCAGAGTGGGCCACCAGAAACGTTGACGGATGGCAAACAACGTTCTCCGAATCCCTGGATGGCAGACAAGCCTGGACTCATGCCCCCACTGAAGGACTTCAGGGCGCAGCGCCTCCGGCACCAGCAACCTGCCCGCCGGACACCCCTCTGGCACGTGCACCCCTCGGCCGGCCTCCTCTACTCGCCGTTCGATACCCCAAGAAAGAGCCCCGACCACCATCCCTTCAGGAAGAATGGTCTCGGCCGTAAGCTCCCCCTCTGGGGCCCCAAACAGGCGTGAGAGAGCATCGGGTTTGACATTCTTAGACCCCGGCCGGTACGAGAGGGTGAAGTTAAATCGGCCAAAGAAGAGTGCCCAGCGGGCCTGACGAGAGCTCAGCCTCTTGGCCGAACGGATGTACTCCAGATTCTTGTGATCCGTCCAGACCAAGAAGGGTTGCGCTGACCCCTCCAACCAGTGACGCCACTCGCCCAAGGCCAATCTTACCGCCAACAGCTCCTTATTGCCGATGTCATAGTTACGTTCTGCAGGGCTGAGACGACGAGAGAAAAATGCACACGGGTGCACCTTCCCGTCGCAGAGTGAGCGCTGAGAAAGGACTGCGCCAACCCCGACATCCGATGCGTCGACCTCGACAATGAACTGGGACTCAGGATCTGGAACCAACAGAACAGGAGCAGAGACAAAACGGGACTTTAAGGTATCAAAGGCTACCTGCGCATCTGGGTTCCACCTGAAGATCACCTTGGTGGAGGTTAACGCCGTGAGGGGTGCAGCAATCTGACCGAAATTCCTGATGTATCGCCGATAGAAGTTGGCAAACCCCAGGAAACGCTGCAGAGCCTTGCGGGAGTCGGGGACCGGCCACATGGCGACAGCCTCTATCTTAGCGGGGTCTGGTTTGATCCCCCTGGTAGAGATGATATGGCCAAGGAACGTGACAGACTCGGCGTGGAATTCGCACTTCTCCGCCTTGACAAACAACTTGTTCTCTAACAGACGCTGGAGGACCCGCCTAACGTGCTGGGTGTGTACTTGGAGAGAGGGGGAAAAAATTAGAATATCATCCAAATACACGAAGACAAACTGATTTATCATGTCACCCAGGACGCTATTGACAAGGTCCTGGAACACGGCTGGAGCATTGGAAAGACCAAACGGAAGAACCAGATACTCGTAGTGTCCCGAGGGGGTGTTGAACGCCGTCTTCCACTCATCCCCCTCCCGAATGCGTGCCAGATGGTAGGCGTTGCGGAGGTCTAATTTGGTGAAGACCTGAGCTCCCTGCAACAATTCAAAAGCAGAAGACATTAGAGGTAGGGGGTACCTGTTCTTTACGGTAATGTCATTCAACCCTCGATAATCAATACAGGGGCGTAGGGAGCCGTCCTTCTTCTGCACGAAGAAAAACCCCGCACCGGCGGGAGAGGAGGAATGGCGAATGAGCCCAGTCTGAAGTGACTCCCGTATATACCGGTCCATGGCCTCTCTTTCAGGACCGGAAAGGGAATATAACCGACCCTTAGGCGGAGAAGTGCCCGGGAGAAGGTCTACGGCACAGTCGTAGGGGCGATGCGGAGGAAGCGAGGTGGCCCGGGACTTGCTGAAAACCGCACAAAGATCGTAGTATTCCGCCGGGACGCCGGTCAAGTCAGGAGGGTCCGCCTGCGAAACACAAGACACAGAGACAGCAGGAAAAGCAGCACCAAGACATGACACATGACAAGACTGACTCCAGGCCAAAATAGACTTATTAACCCAATCTATATGAGGGTTGTGTTTAAGCAACCACGGAAGCCCTAAAACTAATGGGACTCTAGGAGAGTCAATGATAAACAGCTCAATCAGTTCTTGATGGTTACCAGAGAGGGAAAGGCTTACAAAAGGTGTTCCATCTCGACCATGTTCCATCAGCAGTGGCAGAATCCAGGAAATTCCCCTCAGCCCCTGAATCCAGCAGGCGTGACCAGTGTGCGAACCTCCCTGGAAGGAAAGTCGAAAGGGCAGCTGAGTGCGCGTAGCTGGAGAGTTTGTACAAGGAGAGGGACCCACCAGGACTCTCCGCTTCACTGGTGGGTCTTGACTTTTAAAGGACACTGAAGGACGAAGTGACCAGCCTTGCCACAATACAAGCACAACCCCAGAGCTAAACGTTCCTGTCTCTGTTGTGGCGTGAGCCGGAGCCGACCCAGTTGCATGGGCTCAGCCTCAGCAGGCAGGTGACTCGCCGCATCGGATGACGAGGCCTCCAGGTGGCGCCACGGGGCGGTGGGTTGACGGCGCTGGCGACGGCGGTTTAGACGGCCCTCCACACGGAGCGCAAGGTTGATCAGATTATCCAGCTCCCGGGGAAGATCCACCGCAGCTAGTTCGTCGGCGATGGCCTCATCTAGTCCCTCCAGAAAACGAGCACGCAGCGCGCCCTTATTCCAGCCGCAAGCCGCCGCTAAAGTCTGAAACTGAATGGCATAGTCGGTGACAGAACACTTCCTCTGTGACAACCGAGACAGCTGAGCCGCCGCCTCATCCCCCTGGGCTGATCAGTCGAAAAGCTTCGTCATCTCCTGACAAAAATCCACAAATGTGGCACAGCAGGGAGCCCGCGATCTCCAAACAGCGATACCCCATTCACGGGCGCGGCCAGAGAGAAGTGTGAGAATGAATGCAACCTTTGCTTCTTCGGTGCTATAACGTCGCGGCTGCAGTGAAAACACCAGCGAACACTGGGAGAGAAAGGCTTGGCAGGAATTTGGATCACCATCATAAACTGGGGGATTGTTGGCATGTGGTTCAGGTTCCAGAGGAATGCCCGCACGGAGGGCGGGGCCACGGTTAGCCGCATCCCACTGCAGATCATCGACCTGCGTGAGGAGCTCCGCGACTCGGGCATTGAGAGCGTCCATCTCATGTGCTGTGGTGTTGAGCTGGGTGGCATGCTGACCCAACAATGCTCCTGTTGCACGAGAGCCGCGCGAAGCGGATCCGATCCCGCTGAATCCATAGTTGGTCAGACTGTTCTGTCAGGAAGGAGAGGCAGGATTCAGATGCGGGTAAAGCGGATGTTTATTTGGACAACAAAATAATATACAGAGCTTCCACGGGCAGTCAGAGATGGACAGAATCCTCTGCCACACAAATGGTTAGATCACCACGGCGGGACGAGCCGTAACAGCGGCAGAAGCAATGAAGCTGGCGAGGCTGCTCGCAATTCCGAGCGAGAGGCTGAGCCGTCCGCAGCGCGTCCGCAGCTAACCCGGAATGGCAGGTGTAGCGGTAGAAGCCCACGGTAACTGGACGCACAGAGAAGGGTGCAGAGAAACACAAAAACAGCTACGAGCACTGGAGCCTAACAACGAAACGAGAGGTGAGTAATACAGTCAGTGCCAGCGGAAAAAACCACAACAGTCTGACAACGGACAGAAAAACACAGGGAGGTAATCGTAGATAATGAGAACCAGGTGAGGAACAAGATTAGCTAATGAGCAGCGAAACAAGGAGGGCGGGGAAACAATAAGGTTGACAAACACATGTGGCGAGCTGTCAAAACAAACCCAGCACATGACATCACAACACAGAGAAAGCAAGAACAGGTGATCAGACCTGAGACCCGACAGCATGCGCAGTAAGCAGAGGCAGGAAAATCTGACGGGTTGATAAAGTTCGGTAAAGTTGGCAAGATATTCATAGATTCGACTTTTCCGGATCAAAAGCTTGTGAGCAAAACGTTTTTACGGCACAAATGACGCCTCTTTTCATTCGTAGTGATGTAGTAAACAAGCTACAAGCGTGTTTTCCTCAAAACAAGCTTTCCTCCGCTCTGTACAAAATACATTGATCTAAATGCGCTGGCGTCTGAGAGACAAGTCCTAAGGGACCGTCTGCAAAGTGTGAAATGCGAAAAACGCGTTATATAGCTGCTCACATAAAATTCAAGGCATTAATGTTTGCCTACAGAACCGCTTTACCTAAATTCAGTACTTCAGACGTATGTGCCTCGAGAAGCTTCGTTCTGCAAGTGAACGACGTTTTATTGTTCATCCCAAAGAGACACAAAATCACTTTCACAGACTTTTACATGAACTGTTCCCATCTGGTGACCTGCACAACTCAATCCAAACTCAGTCCTCAGCCATAAGCAAATGTTTAAATAAAACATACTGAAGACATGAAGTTTTGGTGGGTGATTGGCATACTAGTCAAATAACAGTCTGATCATGCATTGCTAGTGGTGATCAGGTAGGCCTTTGTTTACCTTTCTTCATTGTTGTTTATCCATCATTTCAAATAAGAATCCCCCAATGGCTTTTTAGTGCAAATCATTAGCCCAAATTACACAAAATAACGAATTGAGTTTAAATCATTTGCTGACAGCTTGATCCCCCCCCCCCCCAGTTAAAAAATTGTATCTGCGCCCCTAGGTGACTGGTGTTACTATTTTCACGTTCCATACAATAGAATCGCCAATAACTAGATCACTTTCATCAGGTTTCTCAGAGTGCATCATTGAGTGGGAAGAACCTGTTTGATGTTCTGATTGAAACGGAAGAGCGGTGTTTTGACCCGTGACTAGGCCGCCTCACAGTCACACAGTTGCCCTGCTGCAGAGTTACTGAAACCAGAACCGAACAATGTACAGGACTCCCTGAGATAGTCGCATCCAAAGCAGTGTAAAGTGTTATTAATGCTGAATTAACTGAAATAGATGAATTGATCAACAATTATGCGAATTAAAATCACTGAAAATTGACAAAATATACCTTATTTCTAAACACCACTTTTGAATAAATTTTATTTAACCCTCTGGTTGTGTTCGGACTCCTGTCACACTTGTGGTATTCCTGGTCAAAAATGACCGGACTCCAAACAACTTCTTATAAATTTGTCATTATGCTATATTATCACTAAATATTGGATTCAATCTTTTTGTCAACTTGTTTTCTTTCATTTAGGACTGGTTTTGTGTTTCTATTTGCATCTGATTAATCGTAAGCCTCATTTATCCGAAAGTAGGCACCTCGTTTTTTGAGTGAAAAAAAACATTTTTTATGAATAATTTTCACAATATGAGATAAAAAATTATGAAAATTTGCACTGTTTCTCACACTAGTGTACTTTAATGTTTTATCTGGATGTTTGGTTTTAAATTCTTTTATTTTGTACAAAATTGCTAAAAGTCACACTTGTGGTGTTCCCGGTCAAAAATGACCGGACTCCGATAAATTGCTTATAAATCTGTCATTATGCTATATTTTCACCAAATATTGGATTCAATATTTTTTTCAACTTGTCTTCTTTCATTTAGGACTGGTTTTGTGTTTCTATTTGCATCTGATTAATCGTAGTCCTCATTTATCCGAAAGTAGGCACCTCATTTTTTGAGTGAAAAAAGCTTTTTTTATGAATAATTTTCACAATATGAGCTAAAAAATTATGAAAATTTGCACTGTTTCTCACACTAGTGTACTTTAATGTTTAATCAGGAGGTTTGCTTTTAAATGCTTTTATTTTGTACAAAATTGCACAAAGTCACACTTGTCAAAAATGGCCGGCCATTGAAAGTGAATGGGGAAGAAGGAAAGTAAGAGAAACAACTAGTGTTCAGGAGCATGTTGTGCTTACAAACATAAAGGCCTTGGACCTGTGCGTGTGTGAATGCATGTATACTCACGCTATCACACACACACACACGCTTAAACTGCCTTGTCTTACGCCTATTTTCTTTCATCACATATTCTAGACAAAACATTATGGCAATAGGTTTTGAGGCTTTCATGTTCTCACAGAGTAGACGAAAGTTTACAAATAAATGCTTTAGCACAGAGAGAGAGCATATAAATGCCTCACATCACCTTGCTTGTAATTCAGTCCGTGTCAGCGCGATGGCGAAGAAGCTGTCTTTACAAGAGGTTCTTTATCATATTACTGATCAAGAGAATAGTGAGGAAGAGACAACTGAAGATGAATCTTACAGTGAAGATGCATTGCAAGATATATTGGAAGAGGATAACATCACTGAACAAGCTGAAAACCTTGCAACAACTGAAGAGGAGCAATCTTCTGATTTTGAGGGCCCAGCTGAAGTTGATGTAACATTCTGGTCGAAGGATGGAAATTTGTCCTGGTCATCATCTCCAACTGAGAAGAAAGGCAGATTATCCACAGAAAATGTCAAAGATGACACCAGGGTTGACAAAATATGCCACATCCCGCATTGAAGACATAAAATCATGCTTCAACCTGTTTCTGGTCATATCCATGACTAATTTGGAGGGAAGACTGTGTTCCTGTGGCTCAGTGGTTAGAGCATTGCGTTAGCAGCGCAAAGGTTGTGGGTTCCATTCCCAGGGAACACACATACTGACAAAAAAATGTATAGCCTGAATGCACTGTAAGTCGCTTCGGATAAAAGCGTCTGCTAAATGCATAAATGTAAATGTACAAGGAAAACTGGAATGAGGTAGATCGAACAGACATAGAGGCATACATAGGTCTCTTGATTCTGTGTGGGGTCTACAAGTCCAGAAATGAAAACGTCGCCAGTTTATGGGATGCAGACACAGGTCGGGCAAACATTTGCAAGGCACATGCAAAATTTATTTGTGAGTCATGTGAATAAGTTCACAAAATGACCAGTTGCACGGCACATACAAATGCTAGTGTCAGTCACTTGCATGAGTTCAAACAACAACCAGGTGTTCGTTGATGTGGTTCTTTATATGGCAATGCCAATGTTTTTGTTTTTAGTTTTTCTGTCACAATGGTCAGATTTGTTGTTCCATGATATTGTCTCAATCTATTGTTTGACAGTGTCAGTGTGCAGGACATATATAACTGAAATATAACAGTTTTGGTTTGTTGTTCCATGAAATGTTATAATGTAAAAAAATCGTAATGTGTTCTTTCTTGTTTGTCACGATGGTCAGATTTAACAGGGAACGGCATACGTGTTACTTTGTGCCCCTTTTCAGAAAATAAAAGCATTTCAAAATAAAGGTCCTGCTTTTTGTGATCTTCCCCATTCACTTTCAATGGCCAGCCATTTTTGACAAGTGTGACTTTGTGCAATTTTTTACAAAATAAAAACATTTGAAAGCAAACTTCCTGATTAAATATTAAAGCACACTAGGGTGATAAACAGTGCACATTTTCATATTTTTTTAACTCATATTGTGAATATTATTCATAAAAAAATGTTTTTTTTCTCTCAAAAAACAAGGTACCTACTCTCAGATAAATGAGGCCTACGATTAATCAGATGCAAATAGAAAACACAAACCAGTCCTAAATGAAAGAAAACAAGTTGACAAAAAGATTGAATCCAATATTTGGTGATAATATAGCATAATGACAGATTATAAGCAATTGATCGGAGGCCTACATAACCTTTTGACATCCTCTTATAGCAGGAAATCATGTTTTTTATTGTACGGAGGATATAGATCATGTTTACAAAATCATATTTATGCCTTTTTATGCTCTTACATTATGGGCTATTAACATTTCTTAATGAGTCATACATCATTTTTTAAAGATATTTATAATCTATAAATTGCAACAAACTTGTAATTAACTCTTAAAGTTAAAGTTTTGAGTTATTCGTAGACATTTGAAATAATGACCAACTTTAGTAGTTTTAGCCGTTAATTCTCAGGAATATGTTGTATTTCACATTGTTGTGAAATTCTATAGAGGTATATAGAGGGTTAACTGAAATTATAAGATTTCAAATGTTGTCCTCCTGGCCTGCAGGCAATGTCTGATGACAGTGAGGCAGGCCCTAGTCAGTCAAGTGAGGATCTGCAGGAGGGCAGCCACAGTAGAAAAAGACAGCATGAGGAAGGAGAGACAGTAGAATTACAGACAGAACAACAAGGAGGGACAGGAGGCAACACAAAGGGAGAGGATAATGACATATACAAAGCCAAATCAACCTGACCCTAAAGTTTAGCAAAAACAAGTGATGAAAGACCGGACACTGATGGTATGAGAAGTATCCCTGGCTGCATGTTAGTATGGGAACAGATGGTGTTCTGTGTTTTCACTGATCTAAGTACTTCAAGACAGGGAAACCAGCACAAGCCAAGAGTATAGACCCAGCTTTTGTCAGTAATGGATTTAAAAACGGGAAAAAAGCACTTGAAAAATGTTCCATGCATGAGAAATCAGAGAGTCACAACGTTGCTGTTACAACTGCTGCGTATGAAAACAGGCCAGTTACTACACAGTTGAGCAGCGCAGTCAGTACACAGCAGGCAGAAAACAGAGCTAGCCTGTTCAAAATAACAGGGGGTGAGATGTTTCTGGCGAGGCAGGGATTGGCCTTTAGGGGGCATGAACATCATCAAGGTAACCTTGACCAGCTTTTAAAATACAAAGCTGAAGATGATCAATCATTCACTAGGTGGTTATCTGCAAAGAGGGGGGTGCACACATCTTGGGATTGTCTAAATGAGCGTATAAATTTGATGAGTTCATCGATTATCAGGACAATTGCAGATGAGATCCGGTCCCTTCCAGTGTTGCAGTATTCGATAATTATGGATGGGACAAGGGATATCTCTGGTGTTGAGCTGGAGGCGCTGTGCCTACGTTATGTTGACACTGATTTGCTGGTACACGAAGACTTTATAGGGTTGTATGAAACAACTTCTACAACAGGTGAAAACCTTGCCAGAATCATTTTGGATGTTCTGTTGAGACTGAATTAGCCAATATCTGGCCTCAGAGGTCAAGCATATGATGGGGCTTCAAATATGGCTGGAAAGTACTCAGGTGCCCAGGCTGTTATTCAGCGAGCACACCACTAGCACAATATACATTGTGGAGCACACTGTGTTAATTTAATTACACAACAGGCTTGCTCAGCCTCCAGTGTCGTGCGAAATGCACTTGACTGGATACATGACCGTGGCACATTTTTGGGGCAGTCTGGTAAGCTGAAAGACAAGTTTAAAGCTCTCGCTGAAGGGGAAGGGCCAGCCCTGTCCATCAGGCCTTTATGTCCCACTAGGTGGACTGTACGCTCACCTGCTATCCGTGCTGTTCTCAGCCAGTATGGGATGGTACTAAATGCACTGTATGAGATAGCTGCAAGTAATTCTGAATCTGCAAGCCGGGCAGAGGGCTTACATGTTCGACTGCAACAGGGTAATGTTGTACTGGGACTTCTGCTTGCCTTAGATGTGATCAGTGAACTAGAGATTCTACACGCATCTCTCCAGAAAAACACTCAGACAGTGGAGGGCATCTCTCTGCAGTCTCTCTTGTCCAAGAAAGCTTGAAATCCAAAAGAAACACTGAACACTTTGAGGCAGTCTTTAAGGAAGCAGGAGACATGTGTGACAATCTGTCTCTAGAGACCATTGTTCCACCACGCACACATAGACTTAGAGATATTCTGGGCAGGCTCCTGCATACACACCTGGATCAGCTGTGGATTTTTACAGAGTAGAGTTCTACCGTGTCCTTGACACAGTAGATGCACAAACTACTGAGAAGTGTATGCAACCAGGCATTCAAACTTTAAAAGAACTGGAAAACTCACTCCTGACTCCCATTACAAATGATGCAGCAGTTCAGAAATATCCTGAACTGAACGAGGAAGACTTGAAAGTACAATTAGCCATGTTTAAAAACAAGTGCAAGGTCAGCACAACTGCAGATGCTGTGCATGTTTTGAGAGAAATGCCCCCTGAAGTCCGTGGCTTATTTGATCAGGTAGAGACATTAGTAAGATTGTTGATGGTGGTGCCCATATCATCTGCTGAGGCAGAGCGCAGTTTTAGTGGGTTACGCAGGTTGAAAACTTGGTTGCGATCAACCATGACACAAAAAAGACTCAATGACATTGCTGTGTGCCATATTCACCAAGAGAGGCTTGACAGACTGGACAGACAAGAAATTGCCCAGCAGTATGTTCAGGGTAATGAAAGGAGGAGAGACGTTTTTGGGTCCTTCATTGAGTAAATTTGTTTGGCTGCACTAGAGGGAATTTCTCATACTCCGTATACTTACTTATTTTTATTTATGTAAATATGTTTTTTTTTTTTTATTTTGTTGTTATTATTATAATTATTATTTTTTGCACATAGATTCTTTGCTTTTCTGTTCATAATGATAGACTTTGTATGCTGAGATAAGCAAATGTTTAAATAAAACATACTTTGCTGAAGACATGAAGTTTTGGTGGGTGATTGGCATACTAGTCAAATAACAGTCTGATCATGCATTGCTAGTGGTGATCAGGTAGGCCTTTGTTTACCTTTGTTCATTGTTGTTTATCCATGATTTCAAATAAGAATCCCCCAATGGCTTTGTAGTGCAAATCATTAGCCCAAATTATGCAAAGTAACTACTTGAGCACTAGTTAAAGCCCAAATTACACAAAATAACGAATTTAAATCATTTGCTGACAGCTTGGTCCCCCCCAGTTAAAAAATCCTATCTGCGCCCCTGCATACAGCTGTGAGCATCATGGCTCTGGTCATATCAAAATCTCTCCCTCGCTTTCTGCAACTCTTTTCAGACTTACTCACATATACACTTTTTATGTGTTATAAATACATAAATAAATACACACGTGAACACATACACACCCTCTTTCACTGACACTCTCTCTCACACACACACACAAACACACACACACACACACCCTTTCTCTCTTCCCCATACTCATGGTGCTGGCAGTGATATTACGGGTAAGAAATTAAGAATGTGTGCCAGCACATATGCAGTGCTATGCACCAAAACAACTGTGAGTGGTATGAAATAAACATCACTGAAAACATTTTCATCCTCCTTTCTACTAGGACCACTCATATGCATTGCCCAATTCTCCTACTCGTCTAAAGGCCAGACTCAGTGAAGCTTTGGCTAGAGTGGAGAGTCTAGAGCGGGAGAAGCAAAATGTAAAGGAGACGGAGAGCAAAGAAAACCGTAAAGAGTCTTCTGGAAGATCTGAAGTAAAAGAACCTTGTGTGTGTGTGTGTGTGTGTGTGTGTGTGTGTGAGAGAGAGAGAGAGAGTGTGTGAGTGTGAGAGAGAGAGTGTGTGTGTGTGTTGAGAGAGAGAGAGAGAGAGAGAGAGAGAGAGAGAGAGAGACAGGGTTCCTACGCGGTTTGGAAAAGTATGGAAAAGTATGGAATTTGATTTGAGTATTTTCCAGGTCTGGAAAAGTATGGAAAAAATAAATCAAAGTATGGAAAAATATTTATGTTTCCAGACTATTGTTCCTAGAGTTTTCTAAAATATAAAATTAAGAATTTCTAAATATAAATCATAAAGAGTTTTTTCAAGGTGTTTGGAGGCACAAGCTGCCTGCGCTGCCAAAAGATCGGTTCTCTTTCATAGGTGAACTCGACGCTGCGTTGAACGCATCGGAAACGCCCACTGCGTGACCGATGTCTGAACCCATATAGAATCACGCCAATTCATTGGCTGATGGCGCGACGCCGTCTCTGACGCAATCACGTCGTCAGCTCATACTGGCGAACGCGCCATCCACTCCTCAGATTAATCTGCCTTCACGAAGCGGTCACATTACCCTTCGTTGTTGCGATTTTCTGGCCCAACTTATCTTCTGCGATCATCCATCTGCACTTCGGCGACTGCCTCAGTGGAACTTTGTTCTCCTCGCGGTGAAGTGCCATGGAGTTTTGCCGCTGTCAACCGCCGTGCGCGCGTTTCATCGCTCGCGAAGACCCACATAGTAAGTGCATTAAGTGCTTGGGGTTTTCGCATGCACGTGACGCAGTTTACGGGACCTCGAAATGCAAGATTTGCGAGGATTTCCGTCTCATAACCCTCTCGGCTTGAGGATTGTGAGAGGGAATCCTCCATTTTTCCCCGTCGCGCATCGAGCACCTCCGCGGCCCCTCGTGAGATCGCGGCCTCTCGTGAGGCCACAACCTGGGGTTCGGATGTCGAGCTCGAGGAGATGAAGAGTGAGCAGACAGGCCTCGCCTTTTCTCTCCCTTCCTCTCCCGAGCGCGTGCGCGCGAGTTTCCTAGCCTGAGGGCACGTGATACCGTTTCCTTCGGGCTAGATGATATTCTGCACACAGCAGCCTCCGACTCCGTGGATTTCGGGCCTGCTTTAGCAGATGCGCTCCCGCCTAGCGGCCAGGAGGCGCGGCCTTCAGCGGCCTACTCTGAGCTTGTGGACGTGCTTTCGCTCGCCACCGAGAAGCTCGCCCTGGATTGGCCCGATGAGCCCCGAGCTTCGAAACTCGACGAGTGGTTCCTCAGCGGTGCACATTCCAAGCCTGAAAGGAGGAAGCTGCCATTCTTCAGCGATCTGCATCGAGAGATCTCCGGATCCTGGAAGCAGCCATTTTCCTCCCGCCTTACTAATGCGGCGGCCGCTGACTTCACCAACCTCGTGGGTTCTGTGGAGCAGGGTTACACCGCCATGCCGGTGGTCGAGGATACTTTAGCCTCACATCTTTCACCCTCTTAGGCTCATTCTTGGAAGTCCCGCCCCCTCCTTCCTTCCAAGCCGTGTAGGACCACTTCCGCTCTTATCGGGAAGTCCTACATCGCGGCCGGTCAGGCAGGTATGGCCCTCCACACGATGGCCATCCTTAAGGCCTACCAGGCAGACGTCCTGAAGGAGATGGATGAAGGGACCGGCTTGACTCCTGAAGCCGTGAAGGAGCTACGCAGAGCCACTGACTTGGCTCTGAGAGCCACCAAGCACACCGCACGTGCCGTGGGGCGCTCTATGGCGGCTTTGGTGGCCGCAGAATGCCATCTGTGGCTCAATTTGACCGAGATCCGTGAGAGGGAGAAGGTGTTTTTGATGGACGCACCCATCTCACAATCTGGGTTATTTGGGGAGGCGGTTAGTGCTGTAGTGGATAAGTTCCGCTCAGCCAAAACGCAGTCGGCTGCTCTCAAGCAATTCATGCCGAGGAGATCAAGGGACTATTCTACTCCCTCCTCCTCTGTGTCTAGGGAGCAGTCGCTCCCCAGAAAGGAGCCCTCTGGCGGTGGAGCCCAGGCCACGCGCCCTTCCCCCACTACGGTTTGGGGAGCCCGGGGCCGGTCTTTTCCCCGCCAACAACCACGCAAGCGGGTTAACCTTAAGCGGCCCAACAGGCCTGGCGCTTCGGCTAATCCGGGTCGTTCCTGACCTTCGGGTCGGAATGAGGAGAGCCGTTTCACCGTTATGGGGCGAGGTCAGACCGCGGAAGCGTTTCTACCCGCCCCGAACGTGCTCTCCTCACTTAAATCTGTCACAGCCACCCTTCGAGGCTTGGTGTGCAGATCTAGTTCACCCTCATTTTTACTCGGGCTGGCAGTTGGGGGACGCGTCCGTCTTTCCCCCTTTATAGCTCGTCCATTCGCCGCCAGCGGGCCGCATGTTAGGAGATACAGCTGTTTCTCTCCTGCAGTGTACGGAACCCGTGCCGGCCACCCGTCAGTCCAGCACTTCTCTCTCCATCATCGTGAACAAAGACGCCAAGGGCTCTCCTTCACGGTGGAGGGTGCCGCTGCTTCCAGGCCTTCTCGAACACCCCATCTCAGGTATGTCTTCCCTTAAACGACACTCTGCTTCCTCTATCGCACTTCCTTCACGAATGGGAGCGTCTACCGGGGGTATCGCTGTGGTTTCTCCGCACAATTCGGTCTGGCTACACTCTTCAATTTGGGAGAAATCCCCCCCGCTTCGACGGGGTTCACCTGACAGTAGTAAACAGCGCCTCCAAGGCCTCTGTTCTACAACAGGAACTTTCCTCCCTCCTACAGAAAGGAGCAATAGAGGAAGTACCGCAGTTGGACGTCGAAGGAGGGTTCTTCAGCCGCTACTTCCTCGTTCCAAAGAGGGACGGCGGCTTGAGGCCTATTCTGGATCTACGGCGTTTGAATTTTTCCCGCTACAAAGGGAAGTTCAAGATGCGGACGACGATAAAAACCATCATGTCTCAGGTCCAGGAGGGGGACTGGTTTGTCACCATCGACCTAAAGGATGCGTATTTTCACATCCAGATCGTTCAAAGACACAGGAGGTTCCTTCGGTTTGACTTTGGAGGGAAGGCTTACCAATACAAGGTCCTGCCCTTCGGCCTGGCTTTGGCACCGAGAATGTTTACGAAATGCATAGATGCTGCACTGGCCCCTTTGAGGCTCCAGGGCATTCGTGTACTGAACTATCTGGATGATTGGCTCATTCTGGCTCACTCCAGGGAGCTAGTGAGTCGTCACAGATATATTGTTCTCGCCACATCCATTCTCTTGGCCTCAGGATGAACGCCAAGAAGAGTGTGCTCCTCCCATCTCAGCGAACCGTGTTTCTGGGGGTTCGTTTGGATTCCGTTCAGATGCAGGCCCATTTGGCTCCTGCCCGGATACCCGATCTTACAGCATGTCTGGCCCGCTTCAAGCTAGGCCATCATGTCTCTGTAGGTACCTGCCGCAGGCTGTTGGGCCTCATGGCAGGGCCTGTGTTGCCCCTAGGGTTGCTTCACATGAGGCCGTTCCTTTGGTGGATGAAGGAGCTTAGGTTACACCCCACTGTACCAGCTACTCGCCTTATCGGGGTGTCGCGCAGTTGCTGTCGACCCCTTTTAATGTGGCGAGACCCTGTTTTTCTCCGGAGCGGGGTGAGAATGGGTGCGATCCACCGTCGCCATATGATCACGACGGACGCATCAATGACAGGCTGGGGCGCGGTCTTCGAAGGCAGACCAGCAAGCGGGGAGTGGAAGGAAGAGTTCCTCTTTTGGCATATAAACTGCCTGGAACACAGGGCTGTCTTCCTGGCTTTGAAGTATTTTCTCCCCGTTCTCGGGGGGTATCATATCATAGTCAGGACGGACAATATGGCGGTTGTGTCCCACATAAACCGTCAAGGAGGTTCACGGTCGCGCACCCTGGACAGGCTTGCGCGCCATCTTCTCCTTTGGTCCCAAGACAAGTTCCTCTCTTTGAGGGCGGTTCACATTTTGGGAATACTGAACCTTGCGGCCGATTTTCTGTCGAGACAGCAGCTCAGGCCGGGGGAATGGATGTTGAACCGTCAGACGGTATCCCAGATCTGGGATCTGTTTGGCAAAGCGGAGGTGGACCTCTTTGCTTCTCAATCTGAGAGATTTCAGTCCCTTACATATCCTTTAAATGTCTTAATTTGTGTTTTGAAGCTAAAAGTCTTATGAGTTTGGAATGACATGAGGGTAAGTAAATGATTAAATTTTTGAGTAAACTAATTCTTTAATATTTTTTTTTGACTGATTTTGCAATGTTGCAGTCACAAAAGGCATAATTTTAATGTAGCATTGCTAAATATTTTATTTATAATTATTTGTTAAACAGTGTTTACGAGTATGCTTTACCTAACAGCCAATGAAGCAGTCAAAGGACTTTAGGTCTATTTTCTAGTTGCCTGGTAATTTGTACATGAACATCCCTTCTGTTTTTGTAGGGGTTGAAGGTTTACAGTTATTTACCTGACAAGAATGAATAACATTGCACTGTTTTAGCATTGCAGTTTTAATAAAATGCTGTGCTTTGAACTTGACTGGGTTTGGTGTTAATTGAGTTGTATGAGGTACAGTAGCTAATTTTTTTCTGCAATTATTTGGCAACATAATAGCATACATAGAGATTCTGTAAAATACATGTTAGCAGTTGAATTTTAAAACCATTTATCAGAATTTAATTATGGTAGGAAAAGTCTGGAAATTTGAGTCTGGAAAAGTATGGAATTTTGAAATGGAAATTGTGTAGGAACCCTGGAGAGAGAGAGAGAGAGAGAGAGAGAGAGAGAGAGAGAGAGAGAGAGAGAGAGAGAGAGAGAGAGTGTGTGAGTGAGTGAGTGAGAGAAATAAATTCAAATAAACAAAATCAAACTTGTTTCTTTATTAAAATATAAAATTAATTCATTTATATATTTATCAATATGCTATAGCCTACCATATGTCTTTGTTAAAGAGCATAATACAAAGTATTTTAGCATGAAAGCACATATTTTTCAATGTGTGACAGCGTCCTGTATCATAACTAAATCTCTGCCGTTTGTAACAAACCAAACCGTGTGAAAATCCGGTAAAAATTCGGGGAGTTATGATTATTGTAGTTGGGGATACACCTTCCTCAGTAGAAATAAATGCAGGGGGCGCATTGGGGACCCATCCAAGATGGCGGCCGTGCAGTACGTCAGCTCCAATAGGCAGTGTCTGTTCATGGGGCGTCTACCTATATATGTCTATGGTCGTAAACACGTTCTGCATAAGAATCCAGCGTACCGCCGGCGGGACGCCTAGTGGTGAGAGGGTGAAGTCGTCAGACAAAAAAAAAAAAAAAAAAAGTTGATCATGTCATATATCCACGGAAAGCTGAGATTCTTGTGATTTCAACTATGTAAACCATTTTAAGATAGAATGAACTCAGCATGTACAATCAGTGTCTTTATCAGACCACTTTTTGTTGACATAATGCAGACATGGATGATAGTACAGACATACATAGGAATAACACAGTAGGGATGCAATATAACACCAATATAAGAAAAAAAAAAACAAATTAACTAATGTACCATGTACAGAAATAGAAATATAGGAAAAAAAAATATTTCGATTATAAATTATAAATATATATGTAATTTTAAAAGTGTACACATTTTGGATTCTATAAATAAATGTCACTATAATGTGTTTATGCTTCAGTTACTATGTGTCAGCAATTATTGACAGTGAATCTGGATGAGAAACTGAATAGCTCTAAGTGTAACCTTTCATTAGAGCCCAAAATGATGACTGTACATTAAATCATTCAAGAATCACAGCATTGTATGTGTCGCTGGTTACAAAGGGTCCTTTGGAGTCTCCCGAGTGTAAATTGTTTGGAAGCGTCTAGACATAAAATTAGATAAACATGTGTAAAACACTAATTTTCTAATATACTGTTTATCAAATGTGAAATTTGGCTGGGTAAGGCTTCATTCTGTGATCCCAATGTATTTTCCAGTTCATACCTCCCAGCTATAGTCATCTGCAGGCTTCTATTTACAAAACAAATGCAGGCAGAATTATTGTTTTCTTTTTTTGTGTGTATTCAAAGTGCTATTACTCAATATCAGTAAGACTTACAGTGATTCTGACTGTTGAGAAACAAACCTCAGGGTGTCACCTTTCAAATGAGACCAAACATCATGCATATCATCCAAATGGCTCAAGAACAGCATGCAATTTACTTTGGGTATGCCTTTTAGGCCAATTTTACAGGAATCGTAAAAGGTTAAATGAACGATGGTTCTCTTAAAGAGACCGAAACAGCGGTTGTGAGTGGGCTGGCCAACCGTAGCTCCGCCCCTGCATTAACTGCATTAAATATGTTTAACTCGTTAAACTGAAAAAAATGTATCGCCTGCGTTAACTACCTAATTTTGACAGCACTCATTTATATATTTACAGTTGAAGTCAATGGTTTACATACACCTTGCAGAATGTTGATTATTTTACCAAGTAAGAGGGATCATATAAAATGCTCTTATTGTTTATTTAGTACTGACCTGAATAAGATTTCACATAAAATATGTAGTCTACAAGATAAAATAATAGTTGAATTTATAAAAATGTCCCCGTTCAAAAGTTTACAACCAGTTCTGACTGTAGACACGTTAATATGAGCACTTTTCTGTCATTCTGATTATAATCATTCTGATTGAAAGATTCGGTGGACTGTTTACATGAGACATTATCTAATCCGATATGGTGTTTACATGTGCCTGTGCTTTCGATTTTAGGATACGATAATAGCCTACAGTGACAACAAAAACAAGTCACCAGAGGAAAATACGCCCAGATTTACATTGTAAGGCCCGGCTCGATCGACCCAATGACGGCAGTCGTTCAGCGGGTGAAGGGCTTTGCGTATTACAGTCTTTCCTTTTCACGACACAACAAGAACATTAAAATGGAACACTTTTTCTTATATATTTTGTCTCGTTATTTCATCTGACTCCATAAATGAAAAGGTTTTGATGATATCTGTGCATCATTAAAACATGAATGAATGATTGATTATTCTTTTCAGCTCCTTTTAATACTTTATCCGCTCAGATGTAGGGAAACTATATCGCTTAGAGGCCCTGTTTTTCACAGGTCTCACGGACACAATCTCGTCAGGCCCGGTCATCAATCAGAGGTAAATCATGGTTATGTATCTAAGATTTGCCGTTAATTCACACGTACACAATCAGAGATATCGAATAACCCCCTTGGAGCCCCCTCAGAACTTTAGTTCGTTTACTTCAGTAAAGGTTTCTTGGCCACTATCAGATATGTTAGCAGATCAATGTACTACACTCGTAATAGCTTTGGATTGGTCAAGTTCTTGTTTAAAGTAACATTAAATCAAAAGTCAGAGGTATAGGCGTACCCGAGTTTAGTCTGACCAGACGGCGTTCGCCGTCCCTAAATGGAATTAACCCGCCCCTGCATCCAAGTACACTTGAAAAGATGCCGGATATTAGCCGTCGCTAAAACTGACGCAGGCTTGCGGAAATATACGAATCCGCTAATCTAATAGGGAGAAAGCAATCTTTAGAGGCAGTTAGAATAGAATCAAACGTTACAATTTATTGACCAGGTAATCGAAGCAATAATTCACAACTCCAATGTTACAAGAATAGAATCATCAGTTAACCATACCTGGCAATGAAAACTACACACAAGTGATTGTGTGGGCAGTCAACCTACAGACGCCTAGAACTCTGTGTCCCGTTTCCTTATAAACCCAGATAATTCAATAAGCCCACCAAATGGTGGTATCTTGTCATTATAATTAGTCTTTAGAATTTGCAACCAAAAGGCTTCTTGATATCCTGTGGCAGAGAATGCTTATTTACATACAGGAGGTGATCTTGACTAGAAGAATCAGGGGAGAGCACACCTTTAAGTTGTAGGACTTCTCATACTTTAGAACTTCTTTTAGCTTTTCATTATGATTGGGAGAATGAGACCATTTTACCAGGCGCACTGAGACATTTCAAATGATATCAAAACATGTATAGTTACTTTTTTGTACATATTACATTGCATAGGTTTTCAGTGAATTCTAGGTGATGAGGAGAGGGGGGAGATGATGAGACCATCAGTACAGGGTGTGGACCACCCGGGTGTTGCGTCTTGGATGCTGTTGTTACATATGCAAGAGATAGTTCCTGTTGATTCTTAGGAGGGCCTTTTGTCCTCTCGAGGGGGGGGGGGGGGGGGGGCAGACATACTGGCACCAGGCTTACAACGTTAATATCTGTGATAGCTGCTTGCACTTTACAGCGTCTAGTACTTCAGCATCATTCATCGCACCCAAAGAAAAACTGCAGTGCTTTACAACTATAGGACAGGATGAGCTAAATAAACTTATCACTGCATCTAAACCAACAACATGTTTATTAGATCCTGTACCAACTAAACTATTGAAAGAGTTGTTACCTGTTGCAGAACAACCGCTTCTCAATATTATTAACTCCTCGCTATCTTTAGGTCACGTCCCAAAACCATTTAAGCTGGCAGTTATTAAGCCTCTTATTAAGAAACCAAAATTAGATCCTTGTGAACTGGCAAATTACAGGCCCATTTCAAATCTTCAGTTTATGTCGAAAATATTAGAAAAAGTAGTGTCTGCTCAATTGTGCTCCTTTTTGCAAAAAAATGATATCTATGAAGAATTTCAGTCAGGTTTCAGGCCCCGCCATAGCACAGAAACTGCACTTGCTAAAATTACAAATGACTTGCTTCTTGCGTCAGACAAAGGCTGTATCTCATTGCTAGTTTTACTTGATCTTAGTGCTGCGTTCGACACTATAGATCATGCCATACTGATAGATCGATTACAAAACTATACAGGTATTCAAGGGCAGGCTTTAAGATGGTTTAGATCCTACCTGTCCGATCGCTACCACTTTGTTTATTTAAACGGGGAGTCATCTCAATTATCACCAGTAAAGTATGGAGTACCACAAGGATCTGTCCTAGGTCCTCTATTATTTTCATTATATATGCTGCCCCTTGGTAATATTATTAGAAAATACGGGATTAGTTTCCATTGTTATGCTGATGACACTCAACTATATATCTCAACAAAACCAGATGAAACCTCTAAACTATCTAAGCTAACAGAGTGTGTTAAAAATATAAAAGATTGGATGACCAGTAATTTTCTCCTATTAAATTCAGATAAGACCGAGATATTACTTATTGGACCTAAAAACAGTACACAGAATCTCTTGGATTACAATTTGCAACTAGACGGATGTAATGTTACTTCCTCTACAGTTAAAAATCTGGGTGTTATATTAGACAGCAACCTATCTTTTGAAAATCATATTTCCAATGTTACAAAAACAGCATTCTTCCATCTTAGAAACATTTCCAAGCTACGGAACATGTTAAGTGTTTCTGATGCAGAAAAGTTAGTTCATGCATTCATGACCTCTAGACTGGACTATTGTAATGCACTGCTAGGTGGTTGTCCTGCATCTTCAATAAACAAGCTACAGATAGTACAAAATGCTGCGGCTAGAGTCCTTACCAGGTCAAGAAAATATGATCATATTACTCCAATTTTACAGTCTCTGCACTGGCTACCTATTAAGTTTCGTATCAGTTACAAAATATTATTACTTGCCTATAAAGCCCTAAATGATTTAGCTCCTGCATACCTAACTAATCTTCTATCACGCTACAATCCAACCCGCTCCCTTAGGTCGCAAAACTCTGGACTCTTGGTAGTACCTAGGATAGCAAAGTCCACTAAAGGAGGTAGAACTTTTTCATATCTGGCTCCTAAACTATGGAATAGCCTTCCTGAAAACGTTCGGGGTTCAGACACACTCTCTCTGTTTAAATCTAGATTAAAGACGCATCTCTTTAGCCAAGCATTCATATAATGCATCTCACAATCTTGTACTGCCAGTCTATCTGAACAAATGCACATTATTATGCTTTAGCTTGGGTTATACTGATAATTTAATCCAGGGTTATTCCTGGATGGAGCCGCTGCTACGCTAATTGTCTTACTGTTTCTATGTTACTGCCACGGGATTAACATCCCGTGGTAGTTAGGAATTACACAAGCTTCAGTCTGGATCCTACCCTTAAACGATAGAGATGACCGAACACCTGAGAAGAGACGATGACAACCCCTCCGAGGACCTCCGAGATGAGCCCCAGAGACAGATCTCCAGTGAGGACCTCGTCACCTAGACATCCATCGGGGAAAGACCCCCGGAACCAGTGGACCACTTACACTCTGACTTTGCTGCAGTTGGAACAAACTACTGATTCGTCTGGCCGGAGGGGAACTGGCCCCCCGACTGAGCCTGGTTTCTCCCAAGGTTTTTTCTCCATTCTGTCACCGATGGAGTTTTCGTTCCTTGCCGCTGTCGCCTCTGGCTTGCTCAGTTGGGGACACTTCATTTCCAGCACAATCATCGACTTGATTGCACAGATATTATTTAAACTGAACTAAGCTGGACAATGCCATTACTAAATTCAATAACGAAATGCATTCAGCAGATAATTGAGTGTTAAATCCTGTCATTTTACATTATTGACACAATTTGCCTATTTTGATATTGTGCAGTGCTTTGTTACAATTTGTATTGTTAAAGGCGCTATATAAATAAAGGTGACTTGACTTGACTTGACTTTGAACAGAATGAAGATGTGTAGGCCTATATTTTTCTTGTTTTGCCTAAATATCATTTATTGTATTTTAGTATTACTGCCCTTCAGAAGCTACAGAAGATAGTTACATGTTTTCCAGATAGCAAAATAAGGTAATTTTAGCCTTATCTTCAAATTAAAAAAGTTTTAACCCCCCCGGTTCTTAATGCATGTTTTGTCCTTCTGGAGCATCGGTGAGTGTTTGAATCTTCTGTAATAGATGTGTACGAGTCCCTCAGTTTTCCTCGGTGTGAAAAGATGGATCTCAAAACCATACAGTCAATGTTGGAAAGAGTTCAAATACACAGAAATGCTGGAAAACCAAATAATTTGTGGCACTTGAAGGATTTTTCTGAAGAACAGCAAACAGTTTAATATTCAGGACAAACAAGTACTCATGAACAACTATCACTAAACAAACACACAGCTGTGGATCATTCAGAGAACAACACAGTATTAGGAACCAAGGGGGTGTAAACTTTTGACTTCAACTGTTTACATTAAAACAAATATATATATATATATATATATATATATATATATATATAATATGTGTCATCGGTCACATCAACTGGGCCTTCATTAACAGGGCATACATGTGCTCAATATCTCTAAAGTAAACTCATCCCAGAACAAAACCTGCTCTAGAGTCAGTTGTGTTCAGAGAAAGGGATGCTATCGCTACATACCCTGAAAGTTATTTCAGTTTTTGGAGCCAAAAGTTGAATTATCTGTTCTCTTAAACTATCCCAGACATGTCACATGCACAGCAGTATATGCACAATTATAAACATGCATTAAAGAATAAAGCAATATTTACTCCACATGACTCTGAGATAACTTAATGACTTTACAGATTTCATCAAAATAAACGTGCATATATTCAAACTCCATACACTATTCCAGAGTAATTAAACTAAATAGTTTGGATAGATAGATGATTGTTCACATCACACATGTCTTTTATCTTATAAATCATAAACATGTTTCTTTACCTGTGAGAAGTGCAGAGAGAAGGATCAGTCCCAGCAGACACATGTGACTCTTATCAGTCATTTTCTGTTTCTGTCCGTCTTTTTTTCATTCTATATTTACAGCTCTTTCTTTAAACATCGTCAGCTCCTGCTGTGGGTGTTAACTTCCTCTGATCTGAAACAACTGACCGTTTAGCTGCATTTCACTCACACTATTCTGATGAAGAAAAAACTTTCTATAAATATACTTCATATAGCAGTAAGGTGTGTTAGAAAGACATGATAGTGCCAGCCACCCTGAGACTGATAATTCATGGTAAGAGAACAACTATGGTTTTGAGAGATTTGTGTATTATATATGAGGTTTGCCTTTTAAAAGTGTGCCTTTTCTACTTCTTGTTTTTCAGAGAACACATTTCTGTCACTTATAAAGTGGATGGTGAATAAAGTTTTGGAGCAGCACCTGAATTTTGCAGATGGCTGTATTCTTTGGCTGCTTGTCTTTTTCCCCTCTTATATTTCTGTTGCCTAAAGACTCTTTGTGAGGATGAATCCAGAGGACACAACATAATGCACTTCAAAACATCCTAAGACAGGAGTAATGGTGAAGATGCACTGTTCCAGCGTTGGAGGACTGTATTTTTAAGTGTTATACATACAATGTTTTAAATAAAGAATGTGTTTATTTGTAACAGTGTTGCCAGTAAGTTACTGTAAAACCCTTTGAAATGTCAAACCGTGTACATCAATAACTCATTCATCTACCAGCTTTTAAAAGACACAAGATAACTAAAAAATAAAATAAAAAAACCCTCAGGTTTAACAATTTTCTTATGATAAATATTTGTGTCTCTTTAAGGAGCTTCAAATGCGTGAGTGTTGAGCAGTTGAGGTTTAGAAACACATTACAGAGCGTGAGATCTCAGTCAGTTTTACCACACTTGTTCAAACCACAGTGAACAGTTCGGTCATCTCTGAAGCCAGTTTAGACTGATGGCTGTGTTCTCACACATTCTGATGTCAGTTCCTCTTCTTTTAGTGGTTTTTCTTTCACATTACCATAGTTGCTACAAACCATTTACAAATGACTGTTAGTTTCAGTGGTGCAATGTATCAAATACTTAGTTCAAGTTAGATCTAACAAAGCTAAAAGGCTCAAATTAGTTGATTCAGGTTTGTTAATTGGAGTTGAAAATAAACTCTGCAGTAAAGTGTCTCTGCAGGACCAGGAATGATTAACCTGATGTAAAGCGTGACTCTGTGCATGTACCGGTTTTTATTTTTTTTAACTTTTTTTGCACATTTGAGTATTGGTTTTCCCAATATTACACATTTTGAATATATCCTTTAAACGAAACAAACTTTTCAGCTCTCTGAGTCTTGTTAATGAGCTGATGACATGAATCAAGTGTGTTTAGTGAGAGACACAGAGTGTATACACTGTTGTGGAGGATCCAGAAACAAGTTAGGAAACGTACAAGGTTACTATAGTAACCTCGGTTCCCTGAGATATGGGAACGAGTACTGCATCAAGAGACGCTGTATGGGAAAAACCCTTTTTTCCTCTTCAACTGAAGCCTATTTCAATCACGCAGTTATAACTGCTCATTGATTGGTTTATCTAGGATTACAAATATGAACCAATCCACGGCGATGGCGAGCGAGCCAATGGCTATTCAGCCCGCCATAGCCCGCCAAAATGGGAGGGGTGTCTGGCTATATATTCAGCTGCTCTAGCCAATGAAACTCAGATTTCTTCGAAGGAAGCAACCGAGGCGTGCAGTTCATAGCACGGCCAGGAACGCAGTACTCGTTCCCATATCTCAGAGAACCGAGGTTACGATAGTTATCCAAGAATGTTCCCTTTCGAGATTACACTCGTACTGCGTCGAGAGATGCTGTATGGGAAACAGTCCAATCGCGCCGTGCTATAACGCGGAACGACTCGAAACAAAGACTCACGTGGGATTAGAACAGGGGAGTCCGTAGAATACACCAAGCACAGGGTGAGACTAGAGGGTCATCCGTGGCTCGGGTGTCGTCCCATAAGGATACTTGGTGTCTATATAGTTTATGGACAGACCAAGCAAAAGAGTGGGCTTGAACAATGTTGGTCAAGTGAACCCGGAAGATTGCTATTAAGCAGAAAGGACTTTGGTCTGCAAGGCAGGGACATCTAGGTTGTAAAACCTTACAAATGTGGACAGCGAGGACCAGCCGGCCGCCTCACAAATGTCTGACATGGACACCCCACTGGACCACGCCCAGGATTAGGCTCCACGGAGGAGTATGCTAATGAGATAGCATCCACTAACCACCTAGAAATTCTCTGCTTCGTAACAGGGCCACCTTTAGCACGGTTACCAAAGCCAACAAAAAGCTGTTCTGACTTTCTGTATGAGGTAGAATGCTCGATATAGATTGTCAAGGCCCTGACGGGACAGAGCAGGGATTCCGGGCTGACCGCCGGGGAGAAAAAAGCGGAAAGCGCTTTTTACCTTGGTTCTAAACGGAGAGGAGAGCACCTTAGGTACATAACCCAGACTTGGTTTCAGGACGACCTTGGAGTCGTTTGGTCAGAATTCCAGGTAAGCAGGGTTGACAGAGAGGTCATGTTTAACTACATGTTTATTTTCACAATAGGCTACTGGCCAATATTAACTACTAACTAACCTGAAAAAAAATTCACATTAGTTAACCTAATGATAATATAAGATTATATTTAGCGTCGCTCGTTAAAAGTAATTTTAATTTGGTAACTTAATTCAATAAGAAGACAAAAAAATTGCTTGAAACGACAGTTTAATGCCATGTTGACGTGTACATTTTATTAGGTTAACTGGTGCGCGAAAAACTGACACAAACACAGACAATCGTAAGTATATTTGTACCTTGCTTGCATGTCTTATTCTCTCGTAAAGTGCATCGACACACAGCGCAGATGTTCTCCGGAACTCACCCACTCTCTGGAAAACCCACGGCGCTGCCCCGCTGGATCCGTGTCTTCCTCGAACGCGAGTGATGCGACTCGATAAAAGACAATATAAAACCCATTATAAATATTATCTACAGTGGATGCGGACAGTAAAGTGATGTAAGCCAACTCGTGTCAATTAAAATGTAAGAAAAGAGGAAAATAAAACAACCTCAATAGAATGGCGCCAAAGAGGCTGTTACAGTAAATACAGTAGTATACAGCAATTAAAAAAATACAGTGAGTCTCTGTATGTGGGGTCTGACATCACAGAAAATTCCCATGATGCAAATGGTATTCCAGTTAATTACTGTAAAGGGAATTTGCAGTATCGGGTGATCTACATTAAATAACTGCAGAAATTACAGAAATGTCTAACAGTGTAGATACTTTGTGTTAACAGCACGTTTGATTTTTATGTTTTTAATAGATACAGTTATACCAGTTTAGTTTATTGTGTGGAGACGTGCTGAAATCATGTTTGGTCTCGTACTGTATCGCGTCCCTTGTCAGTGTCGGGCGCTTGCTTGGTCATTTATTGTGATTAACAGGAAAGTGTATTCAGCTGAATTGGAGTAGTATTTTGTTAGATGGGTATAAAAAGCGTAGTTTACCGCGGCAGCCGTCGTGTGAAGCCCTCCTCGTGAGAAGACCGAAGAGTGTAAAGACCATCAACTCCACGGGACAGGGACACTGTCAAAGGATATAAGTATTGCTTTTTATTTATCTTCTTTCTTACTGCTTGTTTGACTAGTGTTTTAGTTTTTATAACCAATTCTTACTATGTGTAAGTTGTTGTATGTGTATTTGGCAGTGTTCTGTTTTTAGGATTACTGATAAACTACTGCCGTTTGATGTGTTATCTATTTTAATTTTAGATAAATTATGTATGAATCAGGAGCGTAGCCAGAATGGAGACTCTGGATGTGCATCAGAAAAACTGGGTGTGCCACATTTATAGTCAGATTAATGCAAAAAAACAAAAAAACTAAGCATTCTTATTGGGTATTAATATGTTAGTTTAACCATTTCATTTTTGTGTAGGCTACATGTGTCTGTTAACCTATTCTGTGTGTGTATCTGTGTAAGCAAGCTTAATGATTATTAATATGATAGTTTAACCATTTAATTTATATTTGTGTGTGTGTGTGTTTCTGTGAGCCTATTGTCCATTTTCGATGAGTTTCACTGTCAGCTATGCATCCAGCTATGTTGGCCTAGACTCTAAAAGCATACCACCTTAGGCCTTCAAATTATTGAACCCTGGTTATCGCTGCTTGCAGCTATATTTTTGTTGTTGTATTTTTTTTTCCATTTTCCGAAGCTTTCTCGCTCAAGAGGGTCACCGACAATCACATACAGTATAACCTACAACAGCTCTTTAACTGCGCTCTAGTCAAACGCGCTCACTGTAGCCTAATCATTAACTACACACATCATAAACCCCTTTTAGGCAAGTACAATTTATGTCACATATTTTAATAAGACTAAACTCCTATTTAACCTCATGATCACAGGTTTAATAAAAATACATTTTAAGTTTCTAATTATATACACCGCATTTCCACGGTTATTCAAACAACGAACAAATTATACAGTGAGCAAAGCACATTTACTTTATCAAAGAATAATCATTGACTTCAGTGACTAGGCTATGTAAAAATATATTATGTAAAAACAGCTGTAGCCGCTGTACTAAATAAAAACAAAATGCTTTTAAATAATCCCTCCTTTTATTAAATCATTAACATTTTGCACATCCTGCAATGGTGGCTTAAACTGTACATGGGCCTACATATAATGTTCCTTTGAAATTACTTTTGGTGGAATAAACAATCTTGAATAGATGTCTTGCAAGACACATTAGAGAAAGCAGTAAAATATTTGTTATACATTACATTCAGGATCGCCAACAACATAGCACAGTACATTTAATGGTGCCTGTTAGCTGCTCAAAGGGCGAAACGGCGTGGTCTGGCCTTGAATGCCTCAATTATGTTATTATTATTTTTATTTTTTTTGAAAATAATTTAAAATTTTAATTAAATTTTAAATTAACAAATATTGTAAGCACTGCTTAATCTGTAAATTGTGAGGTCCCGGAACAAAGCGGGTAATGAATCCGTCCGGCAAGTTTTTTTTATATTATTATTGAACTTTCAAAAATACAAAATTCAACAGCAAGTTCATATATATATATGCTTTTATTTATGTAGGCTACACAGAGAAACAATACATAGAGAAACAAGATGCGCTTTCTGCCGTCTCATGCAGTCTCCGTGAAATGGAGCGCGTCACAGCAATGAACCGGCTACTTTATTAAACGAACGAACGAACCAAAAAATACAAATCTTTAATTACGTAGTCGGAATGAAAAGGTGCATTTCTTTATTAAAGTCAGCGTCGCATTCTGCAACTTTATCTTTTCAGCCGACACTGACTGAGAAGAAATCACTAGTTTATTAACGAATAATTCAAATGTTTTATTTTGCCTTTCCCCCCAACATTCATAATCATTAGCCTACTTTTGCCGTTGCACGCTTTAGACGTGCGCTTGGGCGCGGAATAGGCTATACGCCTGTATATTAAAGGATGGTTAGTAGCCTAAGTTATTATATTAATCAATTTATGTGTGACTAGTGAAATCTTTAGTCGGGGACAGGCCTTCTTGGCACAAGGAACCGATCAATTTTTTAAATAAAATGCTGTCAATTCGAAAAGTGCGCCTGCCAATTTACGTCACGTTATATTGCAATGCAGAGTTATGAATGCGTAATAATAAGTAAAATGTTTTTAATTTATTTCATTTCTTATGGGTGCAATGGCGGTGCTTTGGTCTTTCTTGGGGGTGCTGAAGCATCTGCTAGCCCCTCCTTTGCGCTGCCCATGTTTATTACGATTAAAAAAATAATAATTCTGCATCTGTTTTTAGGTGTGCCAGCTGCCACTGTGGGTGGTACCGGCACACCCTGGCACACCCGTGGCTACGCCCCTGGTATGAATTGATTGTCTTTATATGTATTTTCTTTAATTCTTTTAATAAATTTGAGTTATTTTAGTAATATTACTTCAACATACTACATGGAAATGAAATAACATATATATTTCTATATTGTTTTTAGCTTACTTTTTTTGTTTTCATTTAAATGTTTAGTTTTGAAATGTTGTTGTGATAATTTGTCATTTTATTTAATTTCTCAATTTTCTTAAATGTTCATATATTGTATTTATAGAGTTTTAACTTTTAGTTTTAGTTACTTTTTTCTTATTTGTAAGTCGCTTTGGATAAAAGCATCTAAATGACTAAAAAGTAAAAGTAAAGTAAAAGTACCATATCAAGTTATTTCATGCACTTTGAAAATAGCAGTGAGTTTAAGTGGTCACTTATAAAATCAAAAAACACCTAACTGCTATATGAAGTATATTTATAGAAAGTTTTTTCTTCATCAGAATAGTGTGAGTGAAATGCAGCTAAACGGTCAGTTGTTTCAGATCAGAGGAAGTTAACACCCACAGCAGGAGCTGACGATGTTTAAATAAAGAGCTGTAAATATAGTGAAGAGAAAGACTGACAGAAACAGAAAATGACTGATAAGAGTGACATGTGTCTGCTGGGACTGATCCTTCTCTCTGCACTTCTCACAGGTAAAGAAACATGTTTATGATCTATAAGATAAAAGACATGTGTGATGTGAACAATCATCTATCTATCCAAACTATTTAGTTTAATTACTCTGGAATAGTGTATGGAGTTTGAATATATGCACGTTTATTTTGATGAAATCTGTAAAGTCATTAAGTTATCTCAGAGTCATGTGGAGTAAATATTGCTTTATTCTTTAATGCATGTTTATAATTGTGCATATACTGCTGTGCATGTGACATGTCTGGGATAGTTTAAGAGAACAGATAATTCAACTTTTGGCTCCAAAAACTGAAATAACTTTCAGGGTATGTAGCGATAGCATCCCTTTCTCTGAACACAACTGACTCTAGAGCAGGTTTTGTTCTGGGATGAGTTTACTTTAGAGATATTGAGCACATGTATGCCCTGTTAATGAAGGCCCGGCTGACGTGACTGATGACACACACACACACACATATATAGATAGATAGATACATATATATATAATATACATATATATATTATGTATACAGTTGAAGTCAATGGTTTACATACACCTTGCAGAATCTGCAAAATGTTGATTATTTGACCAAGAGGGATCATACAAAATGCACCTTATTGTTTATTTAGTACTGACCTGAATAAGATATTTCACATAAAATATGTTTAAATGTAGTCCACAAGAGAAAATAATAGTTGGATTTAAAAAAGTACCTTGTTCAAAAGTTTCTTCCTAACACTGTGTTGTTATCTGAATGATCCACAGCTGTGTGTTTGTTTAATGATAGTTGATCATGAGTACTTGTTTGTCCCGAACAGTTAAACTGTTTGCTGTTCTTCAGAAAAATCCTTCAGGTGCCACAAATTATTTGGTTTTCCAGCATTTTTGTGTATTTGAACCCTTTCCAACATTGACTGTATGGTTTTCATATCCATCTTTTCACACCGAGGACAACTGAGGGACTCGTACACATCTATTACAGAAGATTCAAACACTCACCGATGCTCCAGAAGGAGAAACATGCATTAAGAGTTGGGGGGTTAAAACTTTTAGAATTTGAAGATCAGGGTAAATTTAACTTAATTTGTCTTCTGGAAAACATGTAACTATCTTTTGTAGCTTCTGAAGGGCAGTGCTTAAAACAAGTGTCTTTTTAAAGATCCTCAATGATTAAATATATAGAGAAAAATAGTCTTTCATTCAACTGAAAAACACCAAAAATGTAGGTGCGTTTTGAAATCAACTTATACTTTATGAAATTATACTTATTTTTAATGAATTATATGCAGTAGGCTAATAAACAACATGTAAACTAGAGCTGTACAATTAGGGCTGTGCGATATGATGATATATATCGGATGGACGAAATAAAAAGTCTATCGTTTCATATTATGTTCTATCGTTTATATCGTGGTGTTGCAAAATACATTGTTTACGGTAATACCTTTTCGTTATTTGAGTGACTGCGATCTTTACACGCCGCCCACCACGGAGTGTGAAGCGAAAACAGAACAACCCTAAAACGAGGAGCTCGTTCCTAAACGAGGACTACATCTGTCGCATGCTCATGCGTTTTTAAGCACTGCAGTTTTAAAACAACCGATTTTAAGCTGTTGAAACTCAAACAACAGAGCTATATGAGTGCGCCGTCTATTTCTGTGTGAGAGGAGCGCACTTTTTCTTTTTTGCAGACTTTGAACAATTACATAAACACACTTATATGCGTCAGAATCCCCGTCTTTGCAAGTATCCTCGTTAACACAGTGATTTAGCTCTTAAGAAAGAGTAAACGGCAGAAAGAGAAAACATATGTAACAGTAACTGAGCTATACTGGATCCGGACTTCGGTCTTAAAGGGGAAGCGTTCCAATATTCATTCATGTTAATCATAGCACACCGCTAGAACATCTCTCAATGCTCTCGACTAAATCACTTTTGTAACTTTAATGAGAATAAATAACAATAATAATAATAATAATGATATATTTATAATATGTATAAAATCTATATATAATACATGTGTTAAGTATATCTATCAGATAGATAGATAGATAGATAGATAGATAGATAGATAGATAGATAGATAGATGATAGATGATAGATAGATAGATAGATAGATAGATAGATAGATAGATAGATAGATAGATAGATAGATAGATAGAATTAACACAGTGAAGACTATTTAATTTACACAATGTATGTAGCGTTTCTTATTTATTGTAGTTTTTTGTCCTATTGCTTGCGATTAGTTTCTTATTCTTATTTAATCACTGACTGTTTATTTATCTTCAGTGAGCTTGAGATATTTTTTTTCTCTCTCTTTAGGCTTGTATTAGTTTGATATTGAAATTGGTGACAAGGATTATGAAAATAATATGGTATTAAAGATTTTAATATAATAATAACCTTGTTAAAAGAAAAAAAATCACTATATCGTGATATATATTGTTATTGTGATATAAAATTTGTCATATCGTGATATAAGATTTTGGTCATATCCCCCCCCCCCCCCCCCCCCCCCCAAACTGCATTATGTTAGATGTTTTATTCTACTATGATTCCTTTTTAACAGGAATTTTCCCTAATAATATGAAAACAGCTAAAGTAATTCCTATCTTTAAAAATGGAGATCGTCACTGTTTTTCCAATTACAGACCAATTTCTCTTCTTTCCCAGTTCTCGAAAATGTTAGAGAAAATTTTTGTGCACAGGCTTGATAATTTTATAGATAAACACAGATTATTGAGTGATCATCAGTATGGTTTTAGAGCAAACAGGTCGACCTCAATGGCTGTGATGGAACTGGTAGAAGATATTTCTTCTTCAATGGATTATAATGAATATACTGTGGGGGTGTTCCTAGATTAAAAAAAAGCTTTTGACACTATTGATTATGGATTATTAATGATGAAACTGGAGAGATATGGTATAAGAGGGAAAGCGTTTGCTTGGAAAAAAAGTTACCTCGATGACAGAAAACAATTTGTAAATTAATAACGTTAAATCGGATTTAATGAAAGTTACTTGTGGTGTTCCGCAAGGTTCGGTGCTAGGCCCTAAGTTGTTTGTACTGTACATAAATTATATTTGTAAAGTGTCTAAAGTATTAAAAAAAAAATTTGTTTGCTGATGATTCCAATTTATATTGTTCTGGGAAAAGTTTGGAACAGCTTCTGAATACAGTGGAATTAGAATTGAGGGTTTTCAGAAAATGGTTTGATGTTAACAGACTTTCACTGAATTTAAGTAAAACAAAGTTTATAATATTCACTAATCGACAAAGTAACAATAAAGTGAAACTAACGATTAATAATGAGGAAATAGAAAGACCCAAATTTTTGGGTGTTATAATTGTTCATAAATTATGTTGGGAATATTAATCATGTGAAAACTAAGATGTCAAAATCCATTGCAATATTAAATAGAACAAAATATATTTTGAATGAAAAAACGTTATATATATTGTATTGTGCGCTCATAGTTCCATACATTACTTATTGTGTGGAGGTGTGGGGTCATACATATAAAGCCAACTTAAATGCAATATACAGGTTACAAAAGAAAGCTGTTAGGATTGTTAAAAGGGTTGATTATTATGAACCAACAAATAATTTGTTTATTAATTTACATGCTTTCAAATTTTTAGATTTAGTTGATTTATATTATTTACAGTTAATGTACACAATTTATAATAATTTACTTCCAAATTGTATACAGAGGCTGTTCAAATTAAGAGAAAGTCAGTATAATTTAAGAGGATTGTATATGTTCAAAAAAGTAAGGGCAAGAACTAATGCAAAAAGTAGGTGTTTATCTGTTAAAGGGGTTCATCTATGGAATAAAGGTGATAAGGAACTTAAAGTATGTAATTCACTTTGCAAATTTAAGAAAATGTATAAAATTAAGATGATAAATGATTATATGACTCTGTATAAATAAATAGTGGTTGTATTGTGTAAAAAAAAAAGTGATGTATTTTTTTTTTTTTGGTTTGTTTTGTTTATTTTGTGTTTGTTTAATTTAGTGAAAAGTGTCGCCCATTCAGTTAAAATGTATAAAGGATAGGCATAATAAGCAAGGCTTCCGCCTACACCTTTTTCGGTAACCTGTATTTTTATTTTAAATTTGTGAAAATGTGTTTGTGAGGACCGGAATAAAATTATTATTGATTGATTGATTGATGATGGTTGACTGCTGAAATCACATTACCAACTGAATGTTACACTTATTTATTATGGGAAGCCACGTGCAATACTTGTAATTGCTGAATACTGTAAATCAATCATAAATGATGAACATGACAAATTTAGATTTTACTTTTTTACATATTATTTATGCAAGAGATGGAAACTCAAGTTGTGCTGTTTGTGGCATAGAAATATCACACTTTCACTTTTAGTAATCACAGACTTTTCAAATGAATCAACAATCTTTAAGTCACTTATCATTTTTTATTAATTATTTTTTTCATTATACAGGTGATTTTATGTTTTGTTTTGAAGCCCAAATTCAGACTCGAGGACTGATGAAACAAGTTCAGACTGACGTCTCATCAGCGTTGGGTTCTGTGTGTGTTTGTGGTGTCTGAACATCTCTGAGATTTCCTCTACAGACCAAAACACACAGAATAGGGTCTGAAATCACTCTCAAACTTATCAGACAGAGAGACATCACATGCCAAGATATGTCAACCCTATACATGTGAAATAAATGCACACAGGTGACCAGCATGAAAGGTAAGTACAGCATTACAAAGTTAACAATGGCAACAGCGAACATTGAACGTGTGTTTTTGCTGACAGGAGTGGAAGAGGCTTTACAGGTGATTGTAAATGTTACAACCAATGAGAGCAGAGGAGTCAAACTTATGCCAAGACTGAATAATGACATGCGTATATTTACTATTGGATGTATGACAAAAAATAATGCACTCACTGCGGATAAAATAAGCACAATAATGGATATTATGATGTAACAGGGCAGTGAGAAAATATGTGCAGAAAACAGTGGATATGTCAGTGTCGAAACCCCCTCTAGAGCCACCAGATGATGCAGATGAAAACCACACCAACGTAACCCTGACCAAAACAGGAAAATTACAGGGTGTAAGGGGTATCTTATTAGTATATCTGTCACTATATATAGATTAATGAGCAATTGTATCAGGTCAGTGAGGAGGAGGAGGAGGATGAAGGCTGAGATGCGGCCTCTGATCTTTCTGTAAAGGTGCAGATGACGAAAAGCCCAAACCAGAGCTGGCAGACCCACACAAACACTAGTGATGAGGAAGATACACAGTCTGATTTCCCAAGAATCATATGTATGTTCCTCATATTGAGGTTCATATGGGACATAAGTGTCATAATTATCAGTAGGGAGATCGTTGTTCAAGGTAGGATCACTGTATTCATCCATCAAGGTCTGATTTTCAGGTTACTGAAAAAAAAAGTTTTATATTGAGAGTATGAGTCAGATATTGAGTGATAGTTTGAATAATCCAAAACATTGCTGTTTCATATACAGCTCTCTTGATTGGAAATTACTTGCTCTAATTAATCATGGTTACACTGTCATAGTTAAATCAGAGCTCAGTGAATACATAAAAACACTCACCAGTGGCCACAGCATTTCTTAAACACTCCAAATTCACCAGCACTTTTAACAAAACCCTTTCCAGCACAACATCATCACTAAAATAACAATATTACCATCTTGATAACTTTTGTAGCTGCTAGGATATAACGATTAATGTATTTGTACTTTCTTCACCTAATACACTTGGAGTTGGTGAAAATGCATCTGCAAATAACTTCACATACAAAAATTAAACATTTACATTTTTATTAAGTTGGCTTGAAAAAGACAACTTACTGATATTCTACTTAAGCTTCTTCTTATTAATATTCTTCTTAGACTAAATTTGTGAACGCTACTCATCCTAGATCTTTCAAGCTAGAACCACCAAACTCAGCTGTTCAGATTGTTCTGACTCGAGTTGCTTTACAGGTGCATCTCGATAAATTAGAATTTCGTGGAAAAGTTCATTTATTTCATTAATTCAACTCAAATTATGAAACTCGTATATTAAATTAATTCAATGCACACAGACTGAAGTAGTTTAAGAATATCAACTTTTCCACGATATTCTAATTTATTGAGATGCACCTGTATCTTTTCAGACTGATCGGACTTACGGTTTTCTTAAAAATGAAGATAAAAAATCATAAAAACCCCCATAGACTTATATTGATGGAATGAGCCAAGACCTTTCAAACTCCAACTATCAACATTTTAAACTAAACACTGAAGCCCATTAGATTCAATCAGACTTCCCTTCTATGTATTATTTCTAACCCATTCAAAATCATTTAAGTTTCCACTCTATCTAATATTTATAATCTATCTACAGACAGTTTCACCGGCAACAACATAAACAAAAGTTACTGCGCATGCACGTGTATGTGGCCCTAACTTAACTTGCAGTAAACATCCAAATAAAATCAACAACAACAACTAAGTCCCTCTGGATTAGATTGTTTTTTTTTATAACAAGCAAAATAAGTTTGCTTCGTAAATCAGACGGACTGAGATGCAGCGATATTAAAAATGCAAATTCACTCTCTGCCAGCAGGAGATGCTTAAAAGCGGGAGAAATAACGTTAACGTTAGAGGTTTGCGCCCGGTAACGGCTGTAAACTGAGCTTACAAACACTGCTTTATCAGACATATAACTTGCAAAATGAAATGAAAATGACATCAAACATTTTCTAAAGACAGTGTTCCTCCATAAATACAGTGATATAAAAACACCTTTTGATTTTTAAACGTGCATTACTTGCTCATGTTTATTCAACAAAGCCTTTTGGAAAAGTTTGATATTGTGGTGGGTCGCCAACAATAAATGTAGGCCTATGTAAGTGAAACACATCCCACAGCACAACAATCTGAGCCCAACTTCATCACTAATCACTTTAACTGTGTTTTAAGCCGGCGCCACTAACAGCTAACAGATATATAAACAAAGACCGGAAGTTAACTTCGGTCCGGGTGCGTGCGCACGATGAATATATCTATATATCTATATATCTATCTAGCTGGTTGTCTGCTCCCAGGCTGGTTTTAAAGTGGTTTTGGCTCTTTTTTAGCTAATCAGGCTGATCAAGATGATCTTAGCTGGTCAAGGTGGGAGACCTGCTAAAAGACCAACAAAGTTTAAACCAGCTACTTTCAACTTAAACCAGCTAAGACTATACATCTAGCCTACACTGGTTTTAGTTGATTTTTGTTGCTGTTTTTTAATGAATCAACTGGCTTTAGCCGTTTTTAGCTGCTTTTAACTGGTTTCTAGCTGTTTTTTTGACTGAATCAGGTGGTTTCACCAGTTTTTTAGCATTTTTTTCAATTACTATGTTAAATCGTATTAAAAACATACTAGTAGCATGCTTATCATGCTAATAACATGCTATAGACATGTTAGTAACTTGCTAATCATGCTAGCATCATGCTAATAACATGCTATTCATGGTAGAAACATGCTAGAAACATGTTAATTACATGATAATTGCGCTGAAAACATGCTAATGTTTTGCTAATCATGCTAACAACATGCTATTAAGATGCTAATTTTGCTAACACTATTTTAACACCATGTTAAAAACATGCTAATCATGCTAACAACATGCTAGCACCATGCTAATCATGTTAGAAAATACTAATAACTTGTTAATCATGTTACCAATATGTTAGTAACATGCTAATCATGCTACAAACATGCTAGTAGCCTGTTAATCATGCTAGAGACATGAGCCATTTCTCAAAATGCATTCTTGTCTGTACTTGTATTCTTGTGGAATTGTGAAACGTCATCTGTAGTCACCCAAGTACTGTTCCAATTCAAAGTTAATTTCTAGCGAAGTACAGTTCAAATTTCCTGATGTGTCCTTGCTCCGCCCCTTTTATCAAGGATGCATAAAGAGGTGACTTGTGCGAACTTGAGGCAGGGAGGTATCCCAGAATGCATTTCACACCAATCAGCGAGCATTAATGGTGGAGAGGAAAACCCGCAAAATGTTCAAAATATTACTGTTATTGTGTCATGAAATGTCGTTCTAAGAGTATTTCAGGTAGGAATGTAGTTGATTAAAATTCAAATCTGCGGTTTATTTATAAAGATAGCGCCTATTTTAAAATGCGCTTCACCAATTTCGGAGACATGAGTTCCAGGCGTTCACCAGGCGCTCAGTGCTCATATATCCGCCATGAGCAGCCTCACCACGGCTAGTCGTTCTGACATTTACCGCTGGCTCTGATGTCTCTGTGGTGGTTAAACATGACGTGACATTTGTTTAAGGTAAATCTAACCAGCAATCGTCCAGGTCATATTGTTTTGGCTAAGCACAACGTTATTTTTCATAAATTATTTATTTATTTATTTATTAATCGTAATACAGTGCTGATTTTAACGTTACATTTTAATGAATTGTTTGCTTTTGTCTTTATTTCCTGTTACATAAGTCTCTTGAAAGCACCCTTATTATACTTTACACTTATAGTTTTATAATGGCTGTTATTGTTCATTAAAACTAATATTTAATAAAAAAGGCAAAGCTTGTCATATTTCATTGTATGATATATACAGTGAAGGTAATCGTACCATATGTGCACATATTACCTAAACCATATATTCATATTTTATATATTTTTTAATGAAAACAAAAAGAGGGTTGTGTTTTATATTTTGAAGAAAATTAAAAGGCATTGGTGTTGGACTTTTTTTTTTTTTATTGTAACGAGTGCATTTTTGTAGCTAATAATATTTTAAATGAAACAGAAAATAAGCCACGCTGTTTGATATAATTTTGTTTCACTGTAATGCATGTATGTTCCCTGAAATACATTTTTGCAGCTATTAATATGTTTTGATGAAAACAAAAAGAGGCATTGGTGTTTGATATAGTATTTTATCGTATTGTAATACAGTGTATACAACTTAGGCTAGCTGACTGACATTATCAAGTATGCTGCTGTTCAATTTGCAGAATTACAGGACTTGTGTCGTCCCGTCCTCAGTATTTCGCACTCCCGAGCCGAACTTGCGAAGTCCGAACTACCGAGGATGCAAGTCCGAACTTTGCGTACTTGATATTGAGAAACGGCCATGCTGTTGACTTGCTATGCATCCTAACAACATGCTAGTAACACCCTAGCAACCACACTGAGTGCTCTACCAACTACATAGCAACACCCTAGCAACTGCATAGCAACTACTTAGCAACCAACCCAGATACCCTAGCAACCGCTTATCAACACCCTAGAAGCCACCCCAGTTACCATAGCAACACCTTAGCAACCACCCCGGGTCCCATAGTAACTGCATAGCAAAACCTTAACAACCACCCCAAGTACCCTAAAAACCACCTAGAAACACATTAGAAACCACCCTGGGTACCTTAGCAACCGCATAGCAACACCCTAGCAACCACCCCAGGTACCCTAGCAACTGCATAGCAACACCCTAGCAAACAACCCGGGTTCCTTAGCAACCGCATAGCAACACCCTAGCAACCACCCCAAAACCATAGCAACCACTCCAAATACCCTAGCAACCGCAGAGCAACACCCTAGAAACCACCCCGGATACCCTAAAAACCGCAACAGCCTAGCAACCATCCAGAGTACCTTAGCTACCACATAGCAAAACCCTAGCAACCACCTAGAATACCCTATCAACCATTATGAAGACTTTAGCATATATCTATCTATCTATCTATCTATCTATCTATCTATCTATCTATCTATCTATCTATCTATCTATCTATCTATCTATCTATCTATCTTTTCAACAAAGATTAATTGAAGCCTTGCGGATTGCAAAAGCTGATTCCAAATCATCAGTTCTCATTCTGTTGGATTTATCTGCTGCTTTTAACACTGAAAATCATCAGATCTTTATGTCCACCCACTCATCACTGGGGATCAAAGGGATTCCACTTCGCTGGTTTGAATCCTATCTCACTGGTAGGTCTTTCAAGGTGGCCTGGGGAGAGGATGTATCCTAATCACATCAACTACTTACTGGAGTTCCTCAGGGATCAGTTCTTGGACCCCTCCTCTTCTCCATATACACAACATCACTGGGTCCAATCATACAAGCACATGGTTTTATCCTACCATTGCTATGCTGATGACACACAGCTCCACACTCTCATTTCAACCAGATGATCAAACGGTAGTTGCACGGATCTCAGCCGCCTGGTGGACATCTCGGCAATGGATGAAAGCCTGAACTTTGCTTTTTGTCTTCCCTGCCACTCCACTCTCCACAGCATGATTTTACCATCCTGATCATCAACAATCACCCCATCAAGTTTGTCAAAATCTTGTGTAATGAATCTATGAAGCTATTATTTCAGCTTTGGGGAATCATTAATTACAGATACAATATTTGATTAAACTTTTATTAAAGTGATATTAATTTTTAACTTGGCACTACACTTGGTGTAATCTTCCATGACCAGCTGACATTCAAAGATCACATTGCAAAATGCTTGATCATTTCAGTCATTTCTAGACTGGACCAAACATTCCCGATGAAGGTCATGTCGACCGAAACGTTGTTAATAAATAATTTATATATTTTGTATCTGTAGTGTGCGGAACCTTTTTGTCTTTTAGTTTTTTGACCTAGCTGGTCTTTGCCTCCTACGCACCTATCTGTTGCCGTCAGGTGTGCGGAGTTTAATTGTCAATAGACTGGATTACTACAATGCTGTTCTAGCTGGACTTCTATCATGCACAATCAAATCCTTTACAGGTGATTTAGAATGCAGTGGTCTTCAGCAAACCCAAAGGGCCCATGATGCTTGCATATAGAACAACCACAAGCTCTGCAGCCGCCTACTTCCACTCACTTGTGAGAATCTACATCCCCTCCAGAAGTCTGATATCTACGAGTGAGCGACGCCTCATGGTGCCATCACAGAGAGGCACAAAATCACTTTCCAGAACATTTTCGTTCACCTTCCTGGCTGGTGGAATGAACTTCCCACCCCTATCCGGAATGCAGAATCCCAGACAATGTCCAAGCGACACCTGTAAACGTACTCAGTTACTATCGTATCCTCGATTCCCTGAGATATGGGAACGAGTAGTCTGAAAGACGCTTGTATGTGAAAAACTATTTTTTCCTGTTCAACTGAAGCCTTTTCAATCATGCAGTGAAACTGCACATCCATTGGGTCGTGCAGTGCTTTAAAATCGAACCAATGGCTCTGCGGCGGGGCTGAGCAAGCCTATGGCTTTGCAGCCCGTCATAGCCCACCAGAATGGGCGGGCCTCTGGCTAATAAAGGGTCACTTCTCCAATTGGATTCAATTGAACACGCAAGACTGTTTTTCTAGCCGGAGGCAGCAAACTAAGCAGAAAGGATTCTGGCCTGTAAGGCAGGGACGTCCAGGTTGTAAAACCTTACAAATGTGGACAGCGAGGACCAGCCGGCCGCCTCACAAATTTCTGAAATGGACAGCCCACTGGACCATGCGCAGAAGCAGGCAATGCCTCTGGTGGAATGGGCTCTGAATCCAATGGGGCACTGCAAGCCCAAGGAGGAGTCTGCTAATGTAACAGCATCCACTAACCACCTGGAAATTCTTTGATTCGCGACAGGGCGACCTTTAGTGCAGTTACCGAAGCCAACAAAATGCTGTTCTGATTTCCTGTATGAGGCAAACCGCTCGATGTATTCCTCAGGGCCCTGGTGGGGCAGAGCAGGGACAATTCCTGGTCATCCGTCGAGGGGGAAAGCGCTATGACCTGGGCTTTGAACGGAGTGGAGAGTACCTAAGGTACATAACAAAGCCTTGGTTTCAGGACGACCTTGGAGTCGTTAGGCCCAAATTTCAGGCAAGCAGGATTGATGGAAAGGGCCTGTAGGTCTCCTACTCGCTTAACCGAAGCAGTGCTAACAGCAGGGCGGTTTTAAACGAGAGTCTTCTGAGGCACCCGGATTACAATGGTTCAAACAGGGGGCATTTCAAGGCCCTTAGCATGATTGGTAAGTCCCACGGTGGAACTGTACGAGGACGCGGGGGATCAATTCTCCTGGCTCCTCGTATAAACTGGACCACCGCACTATTTCTGCCCACGATTGGCCAGCAATAGGGGCATAAAAAGCTGCTATGGCTGCTGCTGCGTAAACTTTAATGGTGAACGAGGAATGCTGTTTATCCAGCAACTCCTACTGGAATGAAAGAACCACTGATACATCAGAGGTGGCCAGACCTACAGTAAGTTGCAGTCAAGTGGCATCAACCCGAGAAAATAGACAATTTCAGAGCATAGAGGCATCTTGTAGACGTGGCTCTAGCTTCTGCCATAGTGTTTAAGACACGCTCTGTTTGGTCGAAAGGCTTCCGTTGATCGGCCACGCATGCAGGGCCCATAACTCGGGCTGGAATAACTTCGACACCCACGGCTGTTTCCTCCAGAGGGGGGCTATTAGAAGAAGCCTGTAACGTTCTTTGAATGCGAATCTCAAGATGGGGGTGGCTACTTTGATGTGAAATTATGTGTCTTTCAGATCCAGTGACATTAACCAATCCCCTGGCATATTTGCGAGAGGATCTGTTTCAATGTGATCATCCTGAACGAACTTTTTACCATGGCGTGATTCAGAAGTCTGAGATCTAGAATAGTCACAGGCCACAGTCTTTTTGGGGACGAGGATGTAGCGACTGTAGAAGCCTGACTCGCTCTGGGCTAAAGGAACGATTTCTATGGCTTCCTTTACCAGCAGCTTCATCACCCCAGCATGCAGGACCCCAGCATGCAGCGTCCTCGCTGCGCACTGTGGTGGCGACCACACTGCAGAAGCGTGGTGGTCTCCGAGTGAAATGGAGATAATAACCTCGCCTTTTCATAGATATTACCCACTCTGACACATTGGCGATGGCCTTCAAGCCTCGCCCACTGGCAAGAGGTTCAATAGGCTCTAAAGACTGGCTGCATAAGGGCAGGACTCTTATGGTAGGCAGAAGAGTATATTTGCTCTCTTTTTGAAAATGTATGTGTTTTATTTTGCCCGCTATCACAGCGGTCAGATGCCTGGGCACTAGAGCGGGCCCGTGGGGAACCAATAACAGACTTTCCTCTGCACCCAGCGCTGAGCGGGGTGACAAGAGGCACATTAGAGGCTGTATGCGGGGTGGTCCGGCAGTAGCGAGACTCGTCCAGCCTGCTGTGAGACGTCTCCTCAGGCGGAGACCACTCGAACCGAGCTCACTGACAGCCTTCGTCATCACACGGACGAGCTCTTCATCCATTCTGGGTCTGCCACTGTGTGAAGAGGATGGCGGTAAGAGGGCGGGGTCAGATACCGAGCCCGATAACACTTCCGCATCCGAAGCCGCCAGAGAAAGGCTGTCATCCCATTCATCGTCACATCCACCGAATGAGATCATGACGTTTGCAGCCACGGGGGGTACACTGATCAGGTTGAGTGAAGAGGACTGGCAAATCCTCTCTCCGCGCTGATGGCGAGGCACGCGGTCAATGAGCCGACGTGAGCTCGCTCGTCTCCGGCCGCTCAAATCCTCTGCACCACTGTTTCTTCCTTGCAGGTCCCTGGGCAGAAGAGAATGGGAGGACGCGAGGGGCGGAGTCACTTTCTTAAAAGAAAGCTATCCGCGAGTGCAAAGAGGCGAGACGGAAATTCTGGCAATGAGAACATTCAGTCGTACTCAGCGGCGTCAGTGTGCGATTTTCCCCAAGCATGACACGCATTCAACGTGACCGTCATCAGCATGCAGGTGAGACCTGCACGTCTTGCAATGACCACGCAGCATTTGGAACAATGCTGCATTGTAATAAAATAATACTTTGGATAAAATAATAAATAAATTAAATTAATACATTTAAATGTAATGTAAATGCTTTTACCTAAGAAAGTAACACATTTGAAATCAGAGATCTATGTGGCTGAGTCTGCAGTTTTAGACTGTATTTAACACTTCCATTGACCTCTATACCCACAATTAAACCTGTAGAGTTTAGAGTTTACACAGATTTAGAGTGTTCTCTACTAACTTCTTTCTTAAAATTAGCAAAATGTCAAAAATGTTCCTGCATCCCATGATTAATTGTGCAGATTATGCAAGTAACTTGTACTAGAGTAGCTGTCAAACTGTTCATAATCAGCGGTTACCAATGTATGGTAGCTTCATGTGTAATTTCATAATTCTCTTGTTTTTGAAATATGTTTAAGGTACTTGTAACGCGGAGTCAGAGGCGTGAGGATCCATGTGCGGCTTTAATAATACAAAATGCAAGTCAGACAGGCAGAATTCAAACACAAGCTTCAAACACAACGTAGGCAGGGCAGAATCAGAGTCAGAGTTCAGGCTAATGATTGGGGCTGGCGGCAAACACTCGGGGTAACCAGTAAACAAGGCAGATATGATTAAAGTAGGCAGGCGGCGGAGATTCAGAGTCCAATAAACAGTCCAGGTCATACACGGGGAATCATACACGGAAGAAACGCTCAGAAATGGTTGCATAGCAAAACAAGACTTCGCAAGGAGTTAAACAAGAGAGCAGCTTAAATAGGCTAGAGTCAATGAGAGACACCTGTGCTGGTGATCAGTCTCAGGTACGGGGTATATGGGAAATGAAGTCCGTGTGGGAGTTAATACTCAGGGGAAGGTTCCCTCTGGTGGTGATCGGAGGGAGCCACAGCGGCTGAGTTCGTGACAGTACTGCTGAATGTACTGTAAGTATTAAATGATAAACTAAAATGAATACGATAAACTAAGATTACATACAAGCATCTTTGCCTATATGATTATATACTACCACATATTATCATTGGGCCGGTCATGAATAAATCATAAAGTTCAGATGAGTAGCAGCTTAAATCATTTAAAGAAATGTTGAAACTGGCTAGTATCTAGTAAATATATAAATAATACAAAAAAAATACAAATATTAAACAGTGGACATATGTTTCTCTGTGTTTTGCAAGGCAGGATGGGTCAATGCAGTTTACTTAGTGTGCTCAGACTAAGGCATGATATATTGTTCGTTAAACCAGTTTTTTATTGACATTTTAATATTATGAGAGCAGAATAGACAAAAAATATGCCATGAACCTACAACACAGCACTGGTAAGACTAGCAGATCTTCATTAAGATAAGTTCCTGTGATATTATTTTCACAATAAAATCTGCATTAAATCACATTGATGAGAGCTTACCTGAATGACACTGAAATGTGTTACTGTCACTGTCTTTAGTTCAAATCGCTGTGGTTCAGATTGCCTTTGTTCCACTCAAGCTAATGATGCTTACTCGTCAGTCAGAAGTTGGTTGATGGTAAGTGGTTAAACATCAATGTGTCTCTGTTCTGCTGACTGTTGTTCCGGTACAAGTTTTCCTTGTGAAAATAAGGACACAAATTGAATCGAGTATGCACTTGTAGTGTAGGCCCTACTTTGAATCTTAAAAGTATTTATAAAAATGTGTACAGGGTACTTAATATAATATAATAATAATAATAGTATATAATAATAATAATAATATAATAATAGTAATGTCCTTTTATTAAAATACTTGAGTGTACCTAAAGAGAGACAATGTCATGACTGTTTCTTAACACTCTTAAAAAGAGCACTTTTTCAAACGTCAAATCAAGTTTAAAAGAATATTTTAAATCATGTTTTAATAATTTTGTTGTGCCTTAAGCCAAGAACATACTCCACGACTGTCAGGCCAATTGTCAATGTAATTTGGGTCTGAACCAGTTAGGCTCAGTTGCTGTTTGCAGTCAGCAGATGAAGACCTATGGTGTGTGGTCTCTAAATATTATAATCTTAGAATTCAAGAACCAGTTGTTGCAAGTCATGTTTAACATTTGTGACCGATGCCAGCGAATGTATGTGTGGAGATGTGTTAACTGTAAAATATCATTCATCATTAATTTTGTCTTCTTTTTTCCTCAAAGACGGTTAAACGTGTCCTAGACTCCTGCATCAGCGTATCAAGGCAATTAACCTATATTGACTACTGTCTAATTATATTTTTATACTTTTCTTTCTTCTTAAAATTCATTATGAAGAATAATCTGCTTTATAAATATATTTCACAATGAATAATCATAACAGATATACAAACAAATCAAATAGCTATTCTTTAAAATAAAATTTTCCTTTAAAAATATCACAGGACACCTGTAAATAAAATAATTGTATAGCAATCAGTTCATCAGTCTCTGAATGTGTGCGATAGATCCATACAGTTGATGTGCAGTCATAAAGAGCATTATTACAGGACAGACGCACATTTTCACCAGAACTGCAGAACACATGAGTATCATCCAGTCCACTGGTACCTACATATAATAATAATAATAATAATAATTATAATAATAATAAGTGTTGAGACGTGCTGAAATCGCATTTGGTCTCGTACTGTATCGCGTCTCTTGTCAGTGTCTGCACATTTGTTGTGATAAACAGGAAAGTGTATTCAGCGGAATTCAAATATTTACTTGTTAGATGGATTTAAAAAGGTTAATATACCGCGGCAGTCGTCGTGTGAAGCCCTCCTCATGAGAAGACCGAAGAGTGTAAAGACCATCGACTCTACCGTGTGAATCCACCGGGCAGGGACACCGGCAAGGGATATAAGTATCGCTTTTTATTTATCCTCTTTCCTATGACTTGTTTCACTTCTGTTTTAGTTTTTATAACCAATTCTTACTATGTAAAAAAGTAAGTATACTTTGGCCTTTAGTGTTATGTTAGAATCATTATTATACTCATACATTTTCTTGATTTAATATTTTGACTTGTATTTAGCTTTATTCTTTGTTTTCATTTAAATTTTTAGTTTTGAAATGTTGTTGTATCTGTCTTTTTTATCTTCTTAAATGTGTTGTAATGATAACATATAATATATTTATATATTGTTATAAGGGAAACAGGTCAATTTAGCTCAAAGGGAATCATTAATGATTTTATAGGGAATTTGAACAGACTCACTGTTTCACGGCGATTCACTGAACAAGCCGTATAACAAACTCTGCACTGGATATTAAAATCCCAAAATATAGTGAAAACACTATTAAATAGCACAGTAACAAAATCGACAGATTAAGACATTAACTTATGAGCACAAAACACAAGATATTTCTCTTTTCAATATAAATAAGACTTTATTTATATAAATCTAAGACATGTAAACTAATCTACACAAGCATTCACACATTCACGCGTTGCAGAAAGAGAGAAAGTGAGGAAAGGATTAGATTAAGAGAATGAGAATTTGATATCCCACGTTTACAGCAATATGTGCAATTGCATAAACCTGAACAACCTTCAATCACATATTTAACACTCGCATTGACTTTTTCAATGAGGCTAAAATCTATATTAAAATTTCACCAGCTCAACAAGAATCTTGGGGTTTGTACTTGCGTTGTTTTTGTGTTTAAGGATTCCCTTTTTGTCCTCCGTCTTTGCAGGAAAGGGTTTCTCCGAAGTCGCTGATTGGCTTAGAGTTCAGGAGTCGTTGAAGTGGGCGTTGGTTCTTGGCTGGTTTTGCAGAGTTTTTGGCTGGTTGTCATTGGCAAACGCAACTTAGCACCCAAACTCAACGGAAAGAAAATAAACTAAAGTAAAAGAATAAAAGGATGTAAAGAGACTAGGTGGCTTTTCTTCTCATCATGGTAGCAACTGGCTGGGTTGTGGTCCAGAGCACATGGCTGAAGAGAGAGTTAGATGGCATTTTCAAGAGAGTTCATTTTTCCAGAGAGAGAGGGCGTTCAAGGGAGAGAGAGAGCATTTTCAGGAGAGAAGAATTCAAGAGAGAGAGTTCCTTTTTCAGAGAGAGAGAGAGAGAGTTTCAAGAGAAGAGCGAGCTCAAAAGGGGGGCCTAGTATTTAAACTCGGCTTTCAGGCACCTCCCCAATGGTGGTCTTGACCAATTTGATCCTATGCTGGGCTCTGGCTGCTGCTTTGTTGCTCCACCCAATCAATAACTCAACATGTCATGGCCGGTCACATTGATCGAATTTCACATTCTCTTGCAAAGTATCCTTTTGGATGTGATTTCTATAACCAGAATATGATACATTTGACAGCGAATCACTTTGAAGAAATGTTTAAAGCTAGAATTATCAAACGCATACATACCAAACATGACATTAACCCTTAAGGCTTAAGCTAGTCAATACTAATTAAAGGCACGACAAACACAATGATTAAAACAAGGATAGTCAAATTTGTGGGTCACATACATAATATGCAGTTATGCATAGAAATTATTAGTTTCATTAACAATGAGAATGAAAGTCTTTTAAGATGATTTTACAGTTTTGTGACCCAAGGAATTTCAGTCGGATCCTTTGTCCTGTTGCAGGGTGTATTCAGACGGGCTGGAGCTAGGGTCTGATTTATAACTTCCTGCTGTTGTCTTGTGGAATTCGGCTCCTCATGTTTCAACTAGGGCTGTAGTCAAGTCCACCTTTGTCGAGTCCAAGACAAGTCCAAATCCAAAGAGGTTCGAGTCCGAGTCAAGACCGAGTCCAAAGAGGTTCGAGTCCGAGTCAAGACCGAGTCCAAAGAGGTTCGAGTCCAAGTCCAAGTCCAAGTCCAAATGAGACGGTCAAAACAGAGAAAGAAAAAAATAATCTTCTTCAAAACCACATATTTAATTATTGATAATTTATGTGATATGTGAGACAGCATATCTTCTATTCTAATATAATATTTTTGCATTATTGTTTGTAATGATCTAAAAGCATGTGCAGCAACACTGTAGGATCAAATCAGGCTATTTTATTTCTCCTCCTGAGACCCAGCGATGGAGTTTTTGTCTCTGTAGTGGACATTATATTTTAGTGTGTTTCTCTGAGACCTCACATGTCACAGTTATAAGCCTGGATGTCCTGTACAGAGCTCATTCAGGGCTTTATAGAGATACTAAAGGTTTTTTAAACCCTCTCCTATGCCTTTAAAGATGGCAATATTTAATTTAGTGACAAATTGTACATCCTTATGGAAATATGATTATATTCTGTAATGTCTTTTAAATCTGAATCATTTTCAGATTGTTTGTCATAAAGCAACATCTCAGGAAAATGTTATGGGTTTTCAAATTCAAATATAACTTCCTGTTATGAAACAGGACATCATTTCATACATGCTCAATGTAGAGGACACCAGGACTAAAAGCATGTTTATTATGCATTTTGGGAGACAACAATTGAATAGGGAAATAAATTATATATCAGTTTGCTTATGAAATATTATATATTATTATGAAAATCTGGCCATGACTCCCATTATGAAAATATTTTTTCAACATTCTGTCCCAACAGCAACAACATTAATATGAAAATTAGATACAGTGAATAGATACACTGTAGATGCAACTTTTTCTTTATTAACCCTCTAGTTAAAGAAAAGTATATTCTAAGTGCACCACACATGACGTTGTCTTCATGATGTAAATGTGAAACAAATCACTAAATATATTTGCAGAAAAGATGAACTACAACTACATATTGTACAAACTTATATTATGCATATTAGGCTATATGTTCTGAAATAATACAAGACAAATGCTCAAAAAACTCAAGTAATTCAAATTCAAAATGACTGAAGGTATAACACCTAGAGTGCTATTATTAACTATAAAGGCTCTGTAAAACAATGAACAGCAGTTCTCAGCCTTTCTCTTCTGGCTCTCAACAGAGGCGGTCGCTTTCTCTCCCCGTCCTCACCCTTATCTTCCCTGCTTTGCTCCCTTGTCTCGTGAGAGACTCTCTCTGCACTGCTCTCCAAACTAAAATATTATGGATTAACTGGTCTCTTAATGCAATTGACACTATCGAAACTTGGGTTTCGGGGAACCTGACTGCCCCGACGGAACGTTCGCAGCCGGCTATACGATGGACGCGTGGGAGAGGTGGCGAATCGTGTGTCTTGCGGCTCTTTCCGTGGAGGACATTGATATCTACCTATTCGGAACCATGATAACAGGTATTTTGCTGATTGGATTAGGCTTTGCCCTGGGTTATCGAAGAATTCAGAAAACGGGAACAGCTGTCCAAAGCCCCACAAGGCTGCCCGTATGATTGAAGCTGTGGGAAGAGCGGTCAGCATTGAGACTGAACTATAATCGCAATATGGATTCTACCAAGGAGAAGTTCACGGCTTTGCAAAGGGAATTGATTAAAATGGAGACCAAAATGGACAGAGAGTAGCCTGCAAAAATTGGAATGTTTACTCGCCCCAAAGACAAAACAATCTTATCTTTTTCTGGCTCCCCTACAGTGGCCTTGGCAAGGCTGTTGCTGGAATAAACCCTGGGAGTGCAATGCAGTGAGACACTCTTGCGTTCCTCCCCCACCCTACAGACATTACAGACATTGACCCCCCCCCGACCATTCGTCTCTGTTCGCTTCGATCCGCTGGCCTGGTCAAGCGGGTCTGACCAGCGCCGGATCAGCGGCTGCGGGATCAGATGGCTGCTTGCTGGGCCGGATTCACTTCCCCTGTGGCTATGTCATGTATGTGCTTTTGTGTTGCTGAGGTGTTTTTCCTGTTCTCACACTGTACTCCCCAAGGAGCATAGTCTGGGAATTATTTTTTTCTCCTCCCTTTCCTCATGTAAATGCTGTATTTTTCTTCAATTCTACTTGCATTTCACTACTGATTATACTTGTATGATTGTGTATGTGATGAATAATAAAGAACCTTGAACCTTGAACCCTGATGCAAACCTGAAATATCAGATATACAGTAGTAGGCTTCAATTACGCTGCTTTTCCATTGTTTTTTCTATGTAAGCATGGATGCGTTTGACGGTTGCGCTCGCGTCTCTTGCAGCGTCTCGTGCATGAAACGGCTTTCTAAAAACGCGGCACTCTAGTTATTAAAAGATGTTTAACTCACATCTTCTTGTATTTTTCCTATTTCACTGCCCACGTCAACACAAAAACACACATTCTGTGTGAAGGGCAACTAGAGAGCATCACACGTGAGCGATTAATCATGTGCATCGACATGCGGTTGGATTGTTCTTTTCTCTTTACTGTTATTATCAAAGTGTCTAATTCTAGAGTTTGGTAATATTTCTATTCAAAATCGCAATTGACCTGAAATGAAAGTGAAAGCAAAATGCGCACGGGCATTAATAAGGTATTTAAAAGCGAAGGAAAGTGAGAGGGAAAACTCCAACGAACTTTGTAAAGCCAAACTGTATTAAGCAACTTGCCGACAGCGTGTCTGTGGCCAAAATAAAAATTATTTATGCCTCCACGCAGCGCGCACACTCAGAGCCAAGCGCACACTCATATGACGCAGCTGTGCATTTAACAGGCGACCAATGACAATGCCCGTTCTAGAAGGAGTTAAACCAGTTACGTTACCCGTTTGCGGAACACGCGAGCCAGATTCATGGTTTTGTTTTGAAAGAGAAAAAAAGCATATATTGCTGGACTCGGTCGAGACCAACTTGAACATTTGGCGAGTCCAATGACCAAGTCCGAGACAAGTCCGAGTCCAATTACCAACGAGTCCAAGACAAGTCCGAGACGATAGAAAAACGTGCGTAATCCGAGACCGGACTCGAGTACTACAGCCCTAGTTTCAACCATGCTTGGATCGAATCTTGATTTGTCTGATTCGGTCCATGATATACTACAGTGTATATATATATAATATTTATAGTTTACATTTTTATTTTAGTTACTTTTTCTTATTTGTAGGTCGCTTTGGATAAAAGTGTCTGCTAAATGACTAAACACACTTAAATAAAACAAAAAAAAAAAACACTTCATGGTAATATGGATGTATTTTTTTTAGGTAAGATTTATGATGTTGTTTTAATTAGTCAGTAGTGCTCAGATAATGGGTTGATATGACTACATACATAAAGTTATTTCAGTTTTTGGAGCCAAAAGGTTAATTATATGTTGCTTATATACTAGCCAAGGCATGTCACATGGCTGATTTCTAGAATACCGCAGAGTTCACTTTATTATACTTTTAACATAAACAGAGACTTGCAAGAGACTTTTGAGTGTGACAGCAGTATATGCACAGTTCTAAACATGCATAAAAAATAAAACACTCTTTACACCACATGACTCTGAAATAACAACTTAATCACTTAATAATCTATTTCATCAAAATAAATTTGTGCACATTCAAACTCCAGATCAACACTGTGTCAGAGTAATTAAACTAAATTGTTTGGATCGATTCACTTCACACACATATTGTATCGCATAGATCATATAGAGATTACTTTACCTATGAGAATGATCAGTCCCAGACACATGTGACTATGATTATCAGTCCTTCCATTCTGTTTCTGTCTGTCTTTCTCTTTCTTCTTTCTTTTCATTCTATATTTACAGCTCTTTCTTTAAACATCATCAGCTCCTCCTGTGGGTGTTAACTTCCTCTGATCTGAAACAACTGATCGTTTAGCTGCATTTCACTCACACTATAATGATGAAGAAAATAAGTTTCTATAAAATATACTGTATATAGTATTTATAAAGTGACCACTGAAACTCAACACTGCTATATTCAAAAGTGCACTGAAATAAATTGATACAGTAACTGTATCTATTAAAAACAAACACACTGTAAATACAATATCAACTTCAATAACTCAACCATTCACCAGCTCTCAAAACATACAAGACTTATCTTATCAGCAATATTTGTACATCTAATAAGGAGCTTCAAGTGTTGTCTTAGTTTTATTTATTTATTTATTTGTATAAATTTTTGTATTTCCTAATCACTTATGGCAGTTGTGGCGAGGGGGGCGTTGTTCAGCGAAGTCTGCAGCGGGAGAAAGACTCAGGAGACAGCGGTAAGTAAGTGGGTCAAGTGCAAAATGAGGAACACCTGTGTCTGACTGCAGTAATTGGCGTGGAGAGACCCAATAAAGCCACCGTGGAGCGGGAACTCGAGGAGAGAGACGGAGTGGAGACTCGGGCGCATGGTCTGTGATCAGGAGACAGCCAGAACGAATACTGAGAGTGAACACTGAGACAACCGAGAGAGTTGATGTACCGAGGAGGCGCAGAGTGCGCACATGTTTAAGTTTATCTGTTCAATAAATCACCCGAGTCTTCACGAGCCAACCCTGTCAGCTTCCTTCCTTCTTACGAACCTTGTTACACTGGTGCCGAAACCCGGGAAGGAAGCCGGATCGCCGCTGCCATCATGTCCTCACCGACGAGATCGCCATTTGCGGATGTCATCCAGTCGCTCGCGGGACTCCACCAGGAACACCATCAAGCGCTGCTGGACATGAGGGCGGACCAGGAAAGACGTTTCTGTGCCCTCGTCCAGAACCAGCAGGAGGACCGCGAGCTGTTCCGCCCACCCACATGCCGGTACAGAAGATGGGGCCGCAGGACGACCCGGAGGCGTTCCTCGACTTGTTCGAGAGGACCGCAGAGGCATGTGGGTGGCCCCAGACGGACTGGCCAGTGCGCCTCATCCCCCTGCTAACCGGGGAGGCGCAGTTGGCGGCGCAGCAGCTGCCAGTCCAGAACCTCCTGGTTTATCACGACCTGAAGCGAGCCATCCTCCAGCGGGTCGGCCGGAGCCCCGAGCAGCACCGCCAGCGCTTCCGATCGCTGGAGCTGGGGAAGAACGGCCGGCCCTTCACGATGGCTCACCAGCTCCGGGACGCCTGCCGCAGATGGCTGTTGGCCGGGGAAAGCGACGTCGAGCAGATCATCGACCGCGTGGTGCTGGAACAGTTCATTGCGCGGCTCCCCCAGAAGACCACGCAGTGGGTCCAGTGCCACCGCCCGGCGTCGCTGGACCTGGCCATCCAACTCGCCGAGGACCAGATGGTGGCGTGCCACGGGGTTGGCGAAACCCTACTGTCCGTCTCTCTCTCTCTCCCCTCTTCCTCTTCTTTTTCTCCCCCTACTTTTCTCCCTAGGTCCCGTGCCGGCGTGCTACCCAGGGCCCAGCCCAGATGGAGGGGAGGACCGGCACCGGAGTCGGCGGCTGTGAGAGCCCACACCAGGGAGGCGGGGTCAGCTAGCCCGAGCTCCGCGTCAATTCCCGTTCCCCCGGGGTCTCCACGCCAATTCCTTGTCCCAGTTCCCGCCACTAGGGTGGCGGGAAGCCTGGGCCGGCCTGTTGGCGTTGCGGGGACCCGGGCCACTTTATCGATCGGTGTCCAGTGATGGAGGTGGGGACACTGGTCCGGGTTCCGGACGCCCCACAGGCTGCCCCCGATCAGGCTGGCGGGTACCAGATACCTGTGAGTATTAAGGGGGGTACTTATTGGGCTTTGGTGGATTCAGGATGTAACCAAACCTCGATCCATCAAAGCCTAATTCAGCCCGAGGCATTGGATAAGAGCTGCATGGTTCGGGTGAGGTGTGGGGTACATGGGGACGTGGTCAAATACCCAGTAGTACTGTTAACTATCCAATTTCGGGGGAAAAAGCATAATGTGGAGGTGGCCGTTAACCCCCACCTCCGGCATCCGCTGATTTTGGGAACTAATTGGCCAGCGTTTAAAGTTTTATTGGGAGTTTTGTGTGTGGATGCCTCCTGCGGAAAAGAGAAGCCGGTGAGGGAGGCGGCCGTGCGAATGGGGGAGGCGGAGCCAGGATCCACGGAGGCAGCACCAGGGGAACGGAACGCGGTCGAGAGGCTAGTCCTCACGGAGCGTGATGATTTTCCCCTGGAGCAGTCTCAGGACGCATCACTAAGAAACGCGTTTGATCAGGTCTGTTCCATTGACGGCCAGCCTCTCCAGTCCGCACGGCCCCCTTCCTATCCCTATTTTGCTATCTTAAAGGATAGGTTGTATCGAGTGACCCAGGACGCTCAGTCAAAACAAGAAACAACCCAGTTGTTGGTACCAAAAAACCGTCGGGAAATGCTTTTCCAGGCGGCTCATTGTAATCCTATGGCAGGGCATCTGGGTCAGGCAGCAACACTGAACCGTTTAATGACCCATTTTTTTTGGCCGGGCATTCACGAGAATGTACGCCGGTGGTGTGCGGCTTGTCGTGAATGTCAGCTAGTGAATCCCCCGGCCTCCCCAAAAGCGCCTTTGCGCCCCCTTCCGCTAATGCAGGTCCCCTTCGAGAGAATTGGTATGGACCTCATCGGGCTATTGGAACGGTCGGCACGAGGGCATCGGTTTGCATTAGTTCTAGTGGATTATGCAACCCGATACCCGGAGGCAGTGGCCCTCCGCAACATTTCTGCAAAAAGTGTAGCGGAGGCTCTGTTCAGTATGATCTCCCGGGTGGGAATCCCAAAAGAGATTCTCACCGATCAGGGCACGGCGTTTATGTCACGAACCATTCGCGAACTTTACGAATTATTGGGAATTAAGTCGGTTCGCACCAGCGTCTATCACCCACAAACGGACTGGTGGAACGATTTAATCGTACGTTAAAAACAATGATTCGAAAGTTCGTTCACGAAGATGCCAAAAATTGGGACAAATGGCTGGAACCCCTTTTGTTCGCTGTGCGGGAGGTCCCGCAAGCCTCCACGGGGTTTTTCCCCTTCGAGCTCCTGTATGGGCGCCAGCCCCGCGGGGTCTTGGACGTCCTGAGGGAGACTTGGGAGGAGGGACCTTCGGAGAGCAAAAACGAAATTCAGCATGTGCTGGACCTGAGAACAAAGCTCCACACCTTGGGGCAGCTCTCCATAGAGAATTTGTTACAGGCCCAGGACAAGCAAAGCCGGCTATACAATCGGGGGACCAGATTACGCAAGTTTGCACCGGGAGATAAAGTACTTGTATTGCTCCCCACTTCTAGCTCTAAATTACTCGCCAAGTGGCAAGGACCTTTCGAGGTCACACGGCGGGTAGGGGATCTCAATTATGAGGTGGTTCGAACGGACCGGAGCGGGGCACGTCAAATCTACTACCTCAATCTCCTTAAAAAATGGAGCGAGGTGGAGCCGGTGATGCTGGCGACGGCGGTAAGTGGCGAGGACGATCTCGGGCCAGAGGTGATCACCAAAATCCAGTCACTCACTCTGGCCCCTGGGGAGATCACCTCTCGCCCTCCCAGCTCACCGATGTAGCCAGGTTGCAAAAGGAGTTTGCAGACGTGTTCTCGCCCCTGCCCGGGCGAACCAATCTCATCCAGCACCATATTGAGACGGAGCGTCGTAGTGCGCAGCCGGCCGTATCGTTTACCGGAACACAAAAAAAAAGTGGTTCAGTCAGAATTAGAGGCAATGTTAGAGATGGGAGTAATAGAAGAATCCCACAGTGACTGGGCGAGCCCGATCGTTTTGGTACCGAAAACAGACGGCTCGGTTCGGTTCTGTGTGGATTATCGCAAGGTGAATGCGGTGTCGAAGTTCGACGCCTATCCAATGCCGCGGGTTGACGAGTTGCTGCCCGAGACCCAAGACCAAAAAGGAGGTGAGGCAGTTCCTGGGGCTGGCGGGGTATTATAGGAGGTTTATTCCTGACTATTCGGAGCTCACCAGCCCGCTGACTGACCTCACTAAAAAGGAGGTCCCAGATACGGTCCCGTGGACGGAGCGATGCCAGCAGGTTTTCACCCAAGTAAAGGCTACTCTGTGTGGCGGGCCGCTATTGCACTCTCCTGACTTTTCTCTCCCCTTCTTGCTGCAGACGGACGCGTCGGACCGGGGGCTGGGAGCTGTCCTGACCCAGGAGATAGGGGTGCTGTACGCCCGGTGCTGTACATCAGTCGGAAGCTCTCTAAGAGAGAGACGATGTACAGCACCATTGAGAAGGAGTGTTTGGCGATCCGGTGGGCGGTCCTCACTCTCCGCTATTATCTCCTGGGACGGGAATTCACCCTCTGTTCGGACCACGCGCCCTTGCAGTGGCTCCACCGCATGATGGATACCAACGCGTGAATCACCCGTTGGTATCTTGCATTACAGCCCTTCAAATTCAAAGTGATCCACAGGCCGGGAACGCAGACACACATTAGATGTATGGGGGGGGGGGGGGGGGGGGGGGGGGGGGGCTGCAGGCCAGAGGGCTTCCCGCCTGAGTCGGGCGGTGGGGGTATGTGGCGAGGGGGGCGTGGTTCAGCGAAGTCTGCAGCAGGAGAAAGACTCAGGAGACAGCGGTAAGTAAGTGGGTCAAGTGCAAAATGAGGAACACCTGTGTCTGATTGCAGTAATTGGCGTGGAGAGACCCAATAAAGCCACCGTGGAGCGGGAACTCGAGGAGAGAGACGGAGTGGAGACTCGGGCGCATGGTCTGTGATCGGGAGACAGCCAGAACGAATACTGAGAGTGAACACTGAGACAACCGAGAGAGTTGATGTACCGAGGAGGCGCAGAGTGCGCACATGTTTAAGTTTATCTGTTCAATAAATCACCCGAGTCTTCACGAGCCAATCCTGTCTGCTTCCTTCCTTCTTACGAACCTTGTTACAGCAGTATTTTGTCCTTTTTATTTTGTTGCATGCTAGTTCTAGTTTTTTTAGAGCTGTGAGCTGTTGATGTTTAGAAACACATTACAGAGCGTGAGATCTCAGTCAGTTTTCCCAGACTTGTTCAAACCACAGTGAACAGTGAGATCATCTCTGAAGCCAGTTTAGAAAGATGACTGTGAATTCTCACACATTCTGATGCTAGTTCCTCTTCTTTTAGTGTTTTTTCTTTCACATTACCATAGTTGATTCAAACTATTTACAAATGACTGTTAGTTTCAGTGGTGCAATGTATCAAATACTTAGTTCAAGTTAGATCTAACAAAGCTAAATGATAAAATTAGTTGATTCAGGTTTGTTTGAGTTGAAACTAAACGCTTCAGTAATGTGTCTCTGCAGGACCAGGAATGATGAACCTGATGTAAAGTGTGATTCTGTGAATGATTGCACATACTTTTTTTTGGCACATTTGAGTTGTGGTTTTCCCAATAGTGCACATTTTGAATGTGTCCTTTAAATGAAACAACCATTTCAGCTCTCTGAGTCTTTATTAATGAGCTGATGACATGAATCAAGTGTGTTCAGTGAAAGACACAGAATGTAAACACTTTTGTGGAGGACCCAGAAACAAGTTTGGAAAGCAACTGGTACTGAAATGTAACACATTGAGAGTGTGTCCCAGCATATACACTATTGAGTAGATTACCAGTAACATATTTGAGAAAACACAGATATGACACAGTCAAAATCTGTTGTGTCTCTAAATATTTGAACACAAACACAGGTTCCCTTTCGATATTTCACTCGTACTGCATCGAGTTCGACGCTGTATGGAAAAAATATATATTTTCCTCTTCAACTGAAGCCTATTTCAATCACGCTGTTATAACTGCATGCCAATTTGTTCGTGAAAGATTAAAAAACGAACTAATGCACGGCGGTTGCGCGAGCCAATGGCTATGCAGCCCGTAATAGCCCGCCAAAATAGGAGGGGCGTCTGGCTATATAATCAGCTGCTCTGCCACCACAACTCAGATTTATTTTCTTCAGCGACGTAGACCCTTCTTCGCTGACTCTTCACTGACACTGAGATCTACGATTGAAGCGCCTCAACATCTGGATTGGACCTATGGCAGTGACCAGCTTGCAGATTTGGCCATCCCCTGCAGCTATCCGGTAAGATATAAAAAAGCCGTACTAGAAGAGCAAATTTCAGCGCAACATTGTTGCAAATGCCGCACCGTCATTGTAAGACTTGCGGGGATCCCCTGAACGCTGATGACACTCACGCTGAGTGTGTGTCACGCTTGTGGAAATCCCACGCTGATGCTGTGCTCAGCCGGGCTGAATGCTCGCACTGCGAGTGTTTCAGTCTTGCCTATCTGCGCTCATGGTCAGCTTTCTTTTCAGAGAGCGACTCCACCCCTCGCGCCCTCCCGTTTTCTTCCTCCCAGGAGTCTGTGAGAAAAAAGGCCAGAGGATTTGAACATCCGGTGACAAGCGATCTCATGTCGGCTCAATGCCTGCGTAACTTGCCGCCACCGCAGATGGAGAGAGCATTCGCCAGTCCTCTTCACTCAACATGATCAGTGTCCCTCCGCTGTGAGCGACATGATCTTGTTCGGTGCGAGTGACGGCAAAATAGATGACAGCTTTTTTCCTGGTGGCTTCAGACGCGGAGGAGTTATCGGTCTCTGTGACTGATTCTGCCCTCTTACCGTCGTCCTCTTCACGTAACTACAGACTCAGAGTGGATGAGGATCTCATCTGCATCATGACAAAGGCTGTCAATGGGCTTGATCCCCCCCAGTTAAAAAATCCTATCTGTGGAACCTTTTCAAGTGTTTTTAATGAAGTAGTTTTTAATTATTATGTTTCTTATATTTTAGCCTGTTGTGACTAGGAACACAACTTCAAGGAAAACCTGAAGAGAGCCTACCAGTGGACCTTTCTCAGCATTTCCCTGAAAGTGAACCTCAGCCCAATGATGTGAGTATTTGTAGGTTATTTGATATGTCCCATACAGCTGTGAGCATCATGGCTCTGGTGATATCAAAATCTCTCCCTTGCTGTGTGTGTGTGTGTGTGTGTGTGTGTGAAATAAATTCAAATAAACAAAATCAAACTTGTTTCTTTATTAAAATATAAAATTAATTCATTTATATATTTATCAATATGCTATAGCCTACCATATGTCTTTGTTAAAGAGCATAATACAAAGTATTTTAGCATGAAAGCCCGTATTTTTAAATGTGTGACAGTGTCCTGTATCATAACTAAATCTCTGCCGTTTGTAACAAACCAAACCATGTGAAAAATCCGGTAAACATTCGGGGAGTTATGATTATTGTAGTTGGGGATACACCTTCCTCAGTAGAAATAAATGCAGGGGGCGCATTGGTGGCATTCCAAGATGGCGACCGCGCGGTACGTCAGCTCCAATAGGCAGCGTCAGTCCATGGGGCATCTACCTATATATGTCTTTGGTCATAAACACGTTCTGCGTTTAAATGAACGATGGTTCTCTTAAAGAGACAGAAACAACGATTGTGAGTGGGCTGGCCAACCGTAGCTCCGCCCCTGCGTTAACTGCATTAAATATGGAAAAAAAATGTATCGCCTGCGTTAACTAGCTAATTTTGACAGCACTCATTTATATATTTACAGTTGAAGTCAATAGTTTATATACACCTTGCAGAATGTGCAAAATGTTGATTATTTTACCAAGTAAGAGGGATCATACAAAATGCTCTTATTGTTTATTTAGTACTGACCTGAATAAGATATTTCACATAAAATATGTATACATGTAGTCTACAAGATAAAATAATAGTTGAATTTATAAAAATGTCCCCGTTCAAAAGTTTACAACCAGTTCTGACTGTAGCCACGTTTATATGAGCACTTTTCTGTCATTCTGATTATAATCATTCTGATTGAAAGATTCGGTGGACTGTTTACATGAGACATTATCTAATCCGATATGGTGTTTACGTGTGACTGTGCTTTCAATTTTAGGATACGATAATAGCCTATAGTGACAACAAAAACAAGTCACCAGAGGTAAAAACGCCCACATTTACGTTAATATCGGTGATAGCTGCTTCCACTTTTGAACAGAATGAAGATGTGTAGGCCTATATTTTACTTGATTTGCCTAAATATCTTTTATTTTATTTTTGTATTACTGCCCTTCAGAAGCTACAAAAGATAGTTACATGTTTTCCAGAAGACAAATTAAGTTAATTTTACCCTGATCTTCAAATTCAAAAAGTTTTAACCCCCCCAAATCTTAATGCATGTTTTTCCTTCTGGAGCATCGGTGAGTGTTTTAATCTTCTGTTGAGTCCCTCAGTTGTCCTCGGTGTGAAAAGTTGGATCTCAAAACCATACAGTCAATGTCGGAAAGGGTTCAAATACACAAAAATGCTGGAAAACCAAATCATTTGTGGGAGCTGAAGGATTTTTCTGAAGAACAGCAGACAGTTTAACTGTTCAGGACAAACAAGAGACTCATGAACAACTATCACTGAACAAACACACAGCTGTGGATCATTCAGATAACAACACAGTATTAGGAACCAAGGGTGTGTAAACTTTTGACTTCAACTGTTTACATTAAAACAAATACTACATACCCTGAAAGTTATTTCAGTTTTTGGAGCCAAAAGTTGATTTATCTGTTCTCTTAAACTATCCCAGACATGTCACATGCACAGCAGTATATGCACAATTATAAACATGCATTAAAGAATAAAGCAATATTTACTCCACATGACTCTGAGATAACAACTTAATGACTTTACGAATTTCATCAAAATAAACATGTGCATATATTCAAACTCCATACACTATTCCAGAGTAATTAAACTAAATAGTTTGGATAGATAGATGGTTGTTCACATCACACACGTATTGTATCTTATAGATCATAAACATGTTTCTTTACCTGTGAGAAGTGCAGAGAGAAGGATCAGTCCCAGCAGACACATGTGACTCTTATCAGCCATTTTCTGTTTCTGTCAGTCTTTCATCTCTTTCTTTAAACATCATCAGCTCCTGCTGTGGGTGTTAACTTACTCTGATCTGAAACAACTGACCGTTTAGCTGCATTTCACTCACACTATACTGATGAAGAAAAAACTTTATAAATATACTTCATATAGCAGTAAGGTGTTTTTTGATTTTATAAGTGACCCCTAAAACTCAACACAGCTATTTTCAAAGTGCATGAAATAACTTGATATGGTACTTTTACTTTACTTTTACTTTTTAGTCATTTAGATGCTTTTATCCAAAGCGACTTACACATAAGAAAAAAGTAACTAAAACTAAAAGTTAAAACTCTATAAATACTATATATACACATTTAAGAAAATTGAGAAATTAAATAAAATGACAAATTATTACAACATTTCAAAACTAAACATTTAAATGAAAACAAAAAAATAAGCTAAATATATATATATATATATATATATACATACATACATACATACAGGTGCTGGTCATATAATTAGAATATCATCAAAAAGTTGATTTATTTCACTAATTCCATTCAAAAAGTGAAACTTGTATAATGTATACATTCATTCCACACAGACTGATATAGTTCAAGTGTTTATTTCTTTTCATTTGGATGATTATAACTGACAACTAATGAAAACCCCAAATTCAGTATCTCAGAAAATTAGAATTACCTAATGACCTCTCTGTCAACCCTGCTTACCTGGAATTCTGGCCAAACGACTCCAAGGTCGTTCTGAAACCATGTCTGGGTTATGTACCTAAGGTGCTCTCCACTCCGTTCAGAGCCCAGGTCAAAGCGCTTTCCGCTTTATCTCCGCCGGGCGGACAGCCAAGAGTCCCTGCTCTGTCCCGTCAGGGCTTTGAAAGTATACATTGAGCATTCTGCCTCGTACAGAAAGACAGAAAAGCTTTTTGTTGGCTTTGGTAATCGCGCTAAAGGTGGCCCTGTTACGAAGCAGAAAATTTCTAGGTGGTTAGTGGATGCTATCTCATTAGCATACTCCTCCGTGGGGTCACGGTGCCCCATCGGATTCAGAGCCCATTCCACCAGAGGCATCGCCTCTTCCTAGGCGTGGTCCAGTGGGGTGTTCGTGTCAGACATTTGTGAGGCGGCCGGCTGGTCCTCGCCGTCCACATTTGTAAGGTTTTACAACCTGGATTTCCCTGCTGTGCAGGCCAAAGTCCTTTCTGCTTAATAGCAATCTTCCGGGTTCACTTGACCAACATTGTTCAAGCCCACTCTTTTGCTTGGTCTGTCCATAAACTATATAGACACCAAGTATCCTTTTGGGACGACACCCGAGCCACGGATGACCCTCTAGTCTCACCCTGTGCTCGGTGTATTCTACGGACTCCCCTGGTCTAATCCCACGTGAGTCTTGGGTTCGAGTCGTTCTGCGTCATAGCACGGCGTGATTGGACTGGTTCCCATACAGCGTCTCTCAACGCAGTACGAGTGTAATCTCGAAAGGGAACGTACTCGGTTACTATCATAACCTCGGTTCCCTGAGATATGGGAACGAGTACTGCATTCCTGTCCGTGCTCGGAACTGCACGCCTCGGTTGCTTCCTTCGAAGAAATCTGAGTTGCATTGGCTAGAGCAGCTGAATATATAGCCAGACGCCCCTCCCATTTTAGCGAGCTATGGCGGGCTGAATAGCTATTGGCTCGCTCGCCATCGCCGTGGATTGGTTCATATTTTTAATCCTAGATAAACCAATCAATGAGCAGTTATAACTGCATGATTGAAATAGGCTTCAGTTGAAGAGGAAAAAGGTTTTTCTTCTCATACAGCGTCTCTTGATGCAGTAATCGTTCCCATATCTCAGGGAACCGAGGTTACTATAGTAACCTTTTACGTTTCCTAACTTGTTTCTGGATCCTCTACAACAGTGTATACACTCTGTGTCTCTCACTAAACACACTTAATTCATGTCATCAGCTCATTAACAAGACTCAGAGAGCTGAAAAGTTTGTTTCGTTTAAAGGTTATATTCAAAATGTGTAATATTGGGAAAACCAGTACTTAAATGTGCAAAAAAAGTGCAAAAAAATTTAAAAAGGTACATGCACAGAGTCACGCTTTACATCAGGTTAATCATTCCTGATCCTGCAGAGACACTTTACTGCAGAGTTTATTTTCAACTCCAATTAACAAACCTGAATCAACTAATTTGAGCCTTTTAGCTTTGTTAGATCTAACTTGAACTAAGTATTTGATACATTGCACTACTGAAACTAACAGTCATTTGTTAATAGTTTGTAGCAACTATGGCAATGTGAAAGAAAAAACACTAAAAGAAGAGGAACTGGCATCAGAATGTGTGAGAATTCACAGCCATCAGTCTAAACTGGCTTCAGAGATGACCGCACTGTTCACTGTGGTTTGAACAAGTGTGGACAAACTGACTGAGATCTCACGCTCTGTAATGTGTTTCTAAACATCAACTGCTCACAGCTTACATTTTAAGCTCCTTAAAGAGACACAAATATTTCTCATAAGAAAATGGTTAAACCTGAAGGTTTTTTTTTTTTTGTGTGATCTTGTGTCTTTTGAGAGCTGATGGATGGATGAATTATTGATGTACACGGTTTGACATTTCAAAGGGTTTTACAGTAACTTACTGGCAACACTGTTACAAATAAACACATTCTTTATTTAAAACATTGCATGTATAACACTTAAAAATACAGTACTCCAGCGCTGGAACACTGCATCTTCACCATTTATCCTGTCTTAGGACGTTTTGAAGTGCTTTATGTTGTGTCCTATGGATTCATCCTCACAAAGAGTCTTTAGGCAACAGAAATATAAGAGGGGAAAAAGACAAGCAGCCAAAGAATACAGCCATCTGCAAAATGCAGGTGCTGCTCCAAAACGTGGCCACCAACTTTGTTCACCATCCACTTTATAAGTGACAGAAATGTGTTCTCTGAAAAACAAGAAGTAGAAAAGGCACACGTTTAAAAGGCAAACCTCATATATAATACACAAATCTCTCAAAACCATAGTTGTTCTCTTACCATGAATTATCAGTCTCAGGGTGGCTGGCACTATCATGTCTTTCTAACACACCTTACTGCTATATTAAATATATTTATAGAAAGTTTTTTCTTCATCAGTATAGTGTGAGGGAAATGCAGATAAACGGTCAGTTGTTTCAGATCAGAGGAAGTTAACACCCACCGCAGGAGCTGATGATGTTTAAAGAAAGAGCTGTAAATATAGAAAGGAAAGAAAGACTGACAGAAACAGAAAATGGCTGATAAGAGTCACATGTGTCTGCTGGGACTGATCCTTCTCTCTGCACTTCTCACAGGTAAAGAAACATGTTTATGATCTATAAGATAAAAGACGTGTGTGATGTGAACAACCATCTATCTATCCAAACTATTTAGTTTAATTACTCTGGAATAGTGTATGGAGTTTGAATATATGCACATGTTTATTTTGATGAAATTCGTAAAGTCATTAAGTTGTTATCTCAGAGTCATGTGGAGTAAATATTGCTTTATTCTTTAATGCATGTTTATAATTGTGCATATACTGCTGTGCGTGTGACATGTCTGGGATAGTTTAAGAGAACAGATAATTCAACTTTTGACTCCAAAAACTGAAATAACTTTCAGGGTATGTAGCGATAACAACCCATTCTCTGAACACAACTGACTCTGGAGCAGGTTTTGTTCTGGGATGAGTTTAGTTTAGAGATATTGAGCACATGTGTGCCCTGGTAATGAAGGCCCAGCTGACGTGACCTATTATAATATATATATATATATATATATATATATATATATATATACACACACAATTTATTTTAATTATAAAGCACAATTTTAACATAAATCGAAGTTTATTTGATTTTACTCTATTTTATTTTCATCTCACACAATAAGGATATGCATTCAATAGGATTATTGTAAATTAATATGTTCTGTCATTTCTACAATAATACTAAAAAAAGTCAAATCTCTTACTTTGTGTTTATATATATATATATATGTACAACGGGGCTAAGAAAAAAAATATACTATTAACTGCGCCTAAAATGTATAATTGCAGAAATACATATATATACGTTGTATTGAACATTAATGGAGCAGCAGATTTTGTGTGAAAATAAATCTTTCAAGTTGTTAATTTTGTTTAAAAATCGTATAAATGTAAGCGGTGCCCACACACGGGGTAACAGGCACGCGGTATTGATACAAATACTTCAGCTAAAATAATGTCTAAGTTAATACTTGTTCAAAACAATCACTTTATTTAAGTTTGTACTATTTCTGCTTATTTTGACCAAATACAATTATTAATTTTTGATCAATACATATACTGTCATTAAAACATGTTAATATTAAAATGATTTTGTTTCTGTATTTTTTATAAGTAAATATTTTGAAAGTACTGAGGGAAATACAATAATAATATAATATATTTTTACAGTAGTAACACGTTATATTTGATCATATGATTTGATTAATATCATGTTTTTAAATATGATGGATTCATTCTAAACATGGTGATTATCTCTAATATGGACACCCAACATAATATATGATATTTACCATCTGAATCTAACCATGTCATGTCAACAAATGGAAAAGTAGCCATCTATTAATTATCATGTTAATTACTGTGCGCCTTTAGCCCCAACAGCAGGGGCGCTTTTACCCCAAAAACCATACTTTCACATATTCTTGTGTTATTTAAAAATGGTTTCTAAAGGCGCCCCGGGGTAAAATAACAGAGATTTGGGGGTTTTTGTGAGTAAGTTAACATCTCTTTCTGCAATACTACCCTGAACTCATGCGTTCAGTAGCAGTTTACTCTGCTTGGTTCATTTTCTGCTTAAAACAGGACAAAAACATTGTATTTTATTATATTATATTTCATAATCAAGTCATTAACACACATGATTATTATTATTAGTAGTAGTAGTAGTAGTAGTAGTAGTAGTAGTAGTAGTAGTAGTAGTAGTAGTAGTAGTAGTAGTGGTATTAGTATAAATTAATTAAATTGTTTATTTATTTATTATATATATATATATATATATATATATCATCATTATTCTATATGAATCGAAACACAATATAACCTGACCGGGAACCGTTATAAGTTAAGATAAATGGCATAGGCTCCACTATATGGGTTAAGGCACAGATTGAAAAATCCTATATCCTAAATAAACAACACAAAGCATATGGAAGACAGAGGGTAAAATTAATAACTTCTGTAGCTTTAAGGATTCATCTATATTTCATTTAGAATGTAATGTTTGATAATGTATTCAATTTATGTATGTTTCTACTTGCTGAAGGGCAAAGGTATATATTACATTTATTATAATGGATTTATGTGAAGATTGTTTTAAGTTGTTTTAAGTAGTCTAATAAATGGTAAAATTGATAGCTTTGTAATGTTGAATGGCTAATCAATGGTTAAATATTAGGAAAATTACTATTTCCTAGAGACATCAGAGTGATTCTGGCCTTCAGTCATAAACAAATATGCCATTATACAAATATTAAAGATATACTGTCTTTATGTTGTTATACATTCATTTGAAGATTGAATGTGAAAGTAATGCAATGTAAAAGTATTTTAAAAAAACTTTAATGTTGGGTGGGATTACTTGTGATTAATTTCAGAACAAATGTGAGATTAATTAGTTTTTGTTTTAATCGATTGACAGCACATATATACATATATATATATACATATATACATATATATATATATATAAAAAACACAGTGAGAGGTTGTAAAGGGTTAAAGAAATTACCCAACTTTGAATACTACGCAACTAATTTACACAATCACGACTACGCCACCCGGGAAAAACCCACAGGTTCGCCTTCTCACACAGTGACCCAGAGACGTGAATACTTTGTATAAAAGTAACAAATCTTTATGAAACAATTACGCACATAAAATTAATCTTCATTAAGCCTGCCTTCTCCAAGCCCCAGCTCCCCCATAAACAACAACAAGGAAAGGAAATTAAGCAAACAATTAAACCGCAAGTAACACCAGCAAACGTGTTTCCACAAATCAAAAACAATAAAATAACAATAGATATTAAATACCAAACCAAATCTGCAAAACAAACATAGATAATGCAACAAGCTTAAATGCAAACAAAATAATTAAATACAAAAGAAACAACGTCCATTCAAACAAAACATTAACTAATGCAGCCAATCTAGTTCACAGCAAATAAGACGTGAATGCAAAACATAAATTAAAGCAAAATAACTAATTGAATGCAAACCAAATAATTAACCAAAAGACTTGCATGTAAAGCGTTCCTGTGGGTCAGTGGTAGAGCATTGTGTTAGCAGTGCAAAGGTTGTGGGTTCGATTCCCAGGGAACACATATACTGACAATAAATGTATAATCTGAAGGCACTGTAAGTCGCTTTGGATAAAAGCGTCTGCTAAATGAAAAATGTAAAGCATACATTATAGCAAAACAAGTCAATAAATACCAAACATAGTACTAAACGCAATATTAAAGAAAAACAAATGAATTAACATCATGTAAAAGCGAAACAGCAGTGTTGACATTTCAAGCCATGCTGTAGTCCCTGCTTTAAGCCATGCAGAGCCGGGAGCACAAAAGCAGGCACGCTCACAGGATGGTTTAAACACCTAGGACACAGAAACAGTTATAACCCAAACTAAAACCCCTTTATGCGGGCTAGAGAGACACGAGTGGGTTGTACATGTATGATATTGGGAACCCCATCATCTATCCAGCAGCCCTTGCTCCAATAGATCGCATACAGGCAGCGGCAAATCACTCAAGCAGGTAAAGAATAAGATAACTAAACTTGATTATTTATGTTACATTTTTAACATAAATGCACACTGTTATATAAGGATAACATCATGCCATGCCTTTAACACATTTACTCGAATTTGTATGCTGATAAAACTATTTGTAAGGAAAAATGCATTAAATAGTATTTCTGGGGAAACTTTTTGAATCGAAATCAAACGCACGAGACTTTGATGAGCCGCGGCGGTCTCGTGAATCAGCAGCATCCACAACTGAATGCATGGGCGTAACCACCATATACTTTGAGGGGGACGTGTCCCAATATTGGAAAAATACCAATCTGCCCCCCCCAATAATAGGCCTATTATATTGTAATATGTGACATATGATATGCCCTCCTTTTATGAACCCTGGTTGTAGCCTAGTGGATCTGTTGTTATTTCCGATTTACTTTCAATTTAGGAAAAACAAGGGAAACAAAACTGTGTGACCACCCCCCCTCGATTGTACACTTGGTTGAGCCCGTAAACGCCGGCTTGCGGCATCGTTTGAAAAAAACCGCTCAGTCCGACTGTCACTGGTGCTTAAATGAAATGAAGGTAGGAGGTAAAAGAAAGAAGCAGGACGAACAGGCGGACATTCGCCTTTTTTTCAGGCGGTAAGCATGTAGACACCTAAAAAGTAGTGCCATGGTCAAAAATATCGCGGCAATTTTTGAATAAATGTGAAAAAATATCACGTTTAAATGGCTCAGTATTATAGCTAGGTAGCTAGCATGATAACGTTACCCTGAAATTAGTCTGAATAATGAACTGCTGGAGTCACAGACCAAGGAGTTCCCGCACTTCCCACTCCATTGATAAGCCTCTATTCATTCGTTGATGGCCTGGCCTGTTTGTTTTTACGATCTGATCCGCGACTAACCTTAAAAAAAAATATCTGGGGGAGGGCTCACATTTGGACCCTCCCAATATCTATACCATGGTTATGCCCTTGACTGAATGAACAAAACGTGTTTATGTGCGAGTGCACTTGCTAAAAGAAGGCGCATTGTATAAAATGGATCAAACATGTATTAACATGCTTTTATAGCATCACGCGCTGACACAGATGCAGTATATCAACGAAACGGGTCATCAATAAGATGAATATTGGTCCTCGGTTTGAGTACTTTCCATGTGTTTAGTGTTTCCAACACTTTTCCACAGCAGCGCGCATCACACGCTCAAACTCATCAAGAGTCAACGAGCTACAACGAGTTATCTATGGAAAGCCAAATGGTTCAGAATTCGCCTGGTTTTCACCGCCATATGATTATTAAAACGCCGTTTTCATAACGCTGCAAGGCGTTAAATAAGCGCCATTAGGCAATAATTTAATGGCAGACGCCACCACGCGTTAAAATAACGCCAGGCGCCGACCGACGTTAAGTTAACGCCACACGCCACTTAAGATGCAGATTTATTCGCTTATCTACATGGACACACCTCTCATGGCTACGAGGAATCTACGGCAAGTCTGAGCATCCAGTTTGCCATGTTACACCATGAGCTACAAAGCCTTAAAGCAGAACAGGGAGCTCCATCTAAGCCAGCAACTTCACCAGTGCCATCCTCCGATCCCTTTATTCCCGGGGTGAGCCAAACAGTTTCACAACCATACCGCCCAAAGCCAGCCCCCCGGCTTAGGGTGCCACCGCCTGCTTCCACGAGAGAACTGCAGCCAGCTGTGATCGACGAGAGCCCCGAGTTAACTGACAACTTCAGGAGTACGGACATTGCATCCTTAATTCATGAGAGAGTATCGTCACAAGCACATCACAGCAAACAGTTTCACTCCAGAGACACTCCATTCACTCAGTGCCTTCCGTCTTATCAGTTTGAGACTCCAGCACGAGCACATGAGCGGATACAACCTGCTCGCCCTGATCGCAGACAAGAGTATGACCAGCCTTCATTCTCTCGGGAGAGAACATACAGAGGGCCTGCTCCAACTATTCCCTTTTTAACATCACCTGATCCTGGAGAATTCTCAAGATTGAGGATAGCTTTAGAGAATATTCTGCCTGAGGATGCAACAGAGCACTTTAAATATCAGATACTTACTGACCACCTGAAGCTGGAAGAAGCACTTCTCGTGTCAGACTCATACAGTAATTCAATTACTTACACCATGAGAGCACTTACCAAGATGTATGGCCAACCCCACCAGTTAGCCTTACAACGCATAGCAGATCTGATGGATGGACCAAACATTCATAGTGGAGATGTGAAAGCTTTTTGTCTGTTTGGGCTCCATGTACGCTCTTTGGTCAGTATGTTGGAACAGCTAGGCCAGAAAGGAACAACCGAGCTGGAGTGTGGGTCACATGTTTCCAGACTTATGAGCAAATTGCCATATGACCTCAGATCCAGTTAAGAGGTACACACACCCTCTTGGCATTACCATTCCTACATTACTAGACTTTGCAGAATGGCTTGAATATGAGCTCCAGGTTCAGGGAGACCACACAGATTACACCCCTCAATCCAAACAAGTTTCATTAGTGCAGAGAAAGGAAATAAGGAGAGACTCCAAGCAAAACTCGCAGACGCACTGCCATTCTCCTTGGAACAGAGAAATCAAAGGCCACTTCAGTACTAACAGCTGATCAGCAGCAACCAGTCGCTGCTAAGGGAGTGTAAAGAAATACAGTTTAATATAATATAGAGCTATTGTTTCAGCTCCGGGAATTAGTTATTAAATATTTAATATGCTCGATTAAAGCCCTATTAATATTTAACTTACGATTTATACTTTGAGTGCTCGGCCAGCGAACTACATCAGTATATCTCTATTAAAATCTCGCTTGTGTTCCCGTGGCCCCGGTAACAATAAACGAGATTAATAATTTCTCAAGTTTGAGCTAGGTTGCGTTATCTTTGGGCAAATAATGATGAAAATACTTCAAATCACCTTCCAGAGACACTTGTTTATAAAATGGAAAAGGTTTATTCGTGATATTGCTATTCTAACATAAATGGATTACCTGATAATACACAAACATACACACATAGGAGAGTTTTGAGGTTAACTGTTGAAAGAAACCATTCTTTCTATCTCATAGCTTAACTAGCCAGGAAACGATCACGAACAAATCTTTGCTTTGTTACTGCATTCAGATCGAATTTACCAGTTTAGTCAGGATAAAAACGCTTTGTTTGTTATACTTGCTGTCTGTTGTTGAAGTGAAGCAGGCTGTTGCTTTTTGGTTTCGTTTTCCCGCGTGAGTTCAGTTCTTTGTCCTCGGAGGCCACGTGGGTGGTTCGGGCTCCTTCGGTTGCTCTCGTGTGGAGACTTGAGACGGCTGCGTGACGTCACCGGGAAAGCTCTCCTCTGCAATCGTCGAATTCGTGGCTCCGTTACGGCTTTGGCACAGTCTTAGACCCCCTCCGATGGTTGGTTCCGAGGTGAGCGTCCAGCGGACCGGCGCGCGTTGGAGGGCGTAGCCGCGAAAACGGGAAGCGTAGCTTCGACGAGTTCCACAGTTCAAGAGAGTCAAGAGAGAAGAGAGAGAAGAGAGAGGGCGCGTCGCTCGCGCGTCGTTTTAAACAGTCAGTTTTTTGGACATCCCCAAAGGCGGCTGGTCCAATCAGAGCGTCGGTACGGGGCGGAGCCCCGCCTGCACGGCTGGTTCTTGCAAGGCTTTTTCACGGACAAAAGAATAACTTTTGATTTCTGTATTAACACTCTTACCAGGTTTACACATTTATAATATCACCACATTCGTTATCGTACTGATTCATACATTTTTGCAACCATTCATAAAAGTCTTAAACACTGCAGCCTACACATTCCAGGTTAAAGCACGATTAGAAATCAGCCCACGTTTTCCTAATAATTCACATTCCACAAGCATATGAGAGAAAGAGTACAACAATTAATATCCACATGTTCCTTGTGTAGATGAATTATTATCATGAAATGAATGTGTCTCTTGGAAATCTTCTAGTGGCCATTTCTCTTTGTTCTGTGACTGGACGAAATCGCGCGCTTTTGCGCTGATGCAAAGGGGGAGGGGTTTTAGAGAGACGCTGATTCTTTAGCTGCCCCCCCCTTCTGGTGACTTGTAGAGTTGAATTCCTGCCGATATACGTTACATATCCCCCTCGGGCTTGGTGATGTTCCCTGATGGAACCTCGTCAAGGCCCTGGAACAAGAGGCAGGAAGAACAGGCACATACAAGACACAAACATCATTCCTATCACTGACTAAAGCCTGGTGCAGGGTAATTTGGGAAGGAACAGGTTAGAAACTTGAGAAGACATAGGGATGCATTGTTTATCATTATTGACAATTGGGTCATTTTTGACTGTTTTAATTGTCAGGGGCTCGACGAGGCGGTATAGGCATGATCTCAGTCAGGTTGTTCAAATTCTCGGGTTCGGGTTCTCGGTCGGGATTACCACGTCGAAAAAGGCGAGGGACGCCTGACGTGCATTTGTTGAGAGACTCTTGGACGACGTTCACTCGCTTGTGTAGGAGGAAGGCCAGTGTCAAAGTCACAACATATCCTACGATAGTAGAGATACAAAGCGCCGTGTCAGCGGCAGACCAGGACCGAATAATTGGCGCGCCGGCGGCCGGAAGGCGAGCGATAGCTTCTAGCGCTGTCAGCCGGTGTCAATTCAATAAGAGATTTCGATTTCAACCTGATATTCATCGTTGGTGAGGTGATACAATGCTAACTCGTCAATATGGAGGATCACGCCCTTCGGGACAGTGATCCATAACATTTGGTTGGGCAAATTAATGCGCGTGGCGTCGTGTTAATCGCATGTGAGGGTGGCTGTTCGTGCTGGGGTACTGACCAGCCATCGGTTTCTGATGATTTCGGCTTGCGTTACCTCAACTTGAGAACGTGGTGTTGTTTCGGCGGGGCAGTAGTGTCGGGTTTAATGGATTCTAAACCACGGATGCCCCTGGTATTATCGCGTACGCAGAGTTTACTCGGGTAGGGGGGAGTGAATGTCCTAAGTGAGCGTGCCCATCTTTAAGTTTGGGGCCGGATACAACTGTTCGTTGTTATCTTAATACGCAGCGACTTTAGGAGCGTGGATTTTGACATAGGTTTTCCCTTGCCGTAATCCCACATTCACAACGTCTTTGAGCCGGTAAACATTATTAACGTCGATAATGGGCAAACTAAGAACAACTAAATCACCTGTTTCCGGGTTTGCGTATATGGGAATAGCGCTACCGGGAAAGGGGCGAGATGGGTTTGGATGAGACTAGCGGGGCCCGCAGTGGCCGAAGTTACAACGTTTGAACAAGGCTAAGAGGTATCGTGTAGCACGGAATCCTATTCATGGCTACGTTGTCAATCGAGGAACTTACATCGTGTATCATGTCGTTCATGATTTTGGCGGGTGGCCTCGATCGGTCGACAGCGGTTCTCACAGCGAGTTACAGCGACTTTACTGACGGAAGTCGATCTCAATTTCAGGACCTGGATTCAAGGTTTGGTTAAGGGGTTCAAAGTGAAAGAGAGGAAAGGAAACACAAAGTGAGACATGCGATAAAGAAACCAAACGATAAAGTAAATAAAAAAAAAAAAAAAAAAAATAAAAATAAAAATTCAAAAATTACTAATAAAAAAAAATTATATATAAAAAAAAAATTATATAATAATAAACAAAAAATTGAGAGTAACTCCTCTCTACTAGATTGGTCCTAGCAGTGCTGCGGAGGAGAGAATATGGGTTGTGTCTAAGCATGGTTGCTATATGTTTTCCTAAAATGACAATACTTATGCTTGTGTGGTGCATATGGTTGTCGGTCTGTGTCAGTGGGTCGGATCTTCCCCCTTTTCCTGTCGGTGGTTTGGATTTGCCGGTTGGCATTGGCAACCCATCATGGTGCATCGTGTGCGTGTGTCAGCGTACTCCCCCTCTGGCCGTGAGGTACTACGAGCTGTGGCGCAGTGAGTGGCTCAGGGACATACGTGTGGACACCGTCTTGCAGATGCAGCATGTAGTCGACAGAGAGGAGCTTGCGGAGCTCGGAGGATGTGTTCAGGTCCATATAGGAAATGGAATGTTCAAATGGGTTTGACATGTGAGCTGTCAAGGTTCGTAGTGACGAATCCGCATGTGAGGGTGAGGAGATCGTCAGCAGCGAACTGAGGTGGTATGGTAATGCAGGAGGGCAGGGGTGTGCTTGCCAGTGGCGTGCTGGCGGCGGGTTACTGCTGCCACTGTAGGGTTGGGTGGGAGGGCATGAAAGGTCCAGGACTCTTCATGTGATGCACCTGCTGTGGTGAGGGCATCGTTTTGGTCATTTGAGGGGCTGGAGTTTGGGAGGAAACGTTTAGGATGTCAGACCTGATCTGGTGTTCTCCGGAGGAATGGCAGGTGACTGAGACAGCACTTTCAGGAACTTGGAGTTTCATCAGCAGGTGTTTGTTGGACGCTGCTGTGATTTGGAGTATTGGGTGTTGAGTTAGTGTTTAACTCTGTTGCTGGGTTTTCAGGTGGGGTTTCATGTCCATCTGAAGTTAGGGTGTTTACTGTTCTCTGAGAGCAAGGTGAAGCGGTGCTGTTTTCTGGGGCTGATTTGTTCAGCTTGTCACTGCCGTTCCGTCTGACAGCTAGTCAGGCTGACTCTGGTTCGTCTTCCTTTTCCCACTGATTCTCATGAGACCACTTCTCCCAGTGTCGTCCAGGTGAGCGTTGACGTCCACGCGGTCCATCCCAGCGGTCATACCTCTGTTCAGGTCGAGTGTCAGCGTGTGAGTCTCGTTCTCTGTTGGACGGGGGTGCATTCCACTCTTTGTGTGGTGGCTTAGCGCTGTCTTGGCGTTGGGTGCCCTCTAGAGCCAGTTCATGGTGTTGCGTGTTGAAATCAAGAACTGCTGGGGTTTTTGCGCTCTTTTCTGAGGCCATCTTTTGTTTGTAGTAGGCCTTTTGCACCAAGTCTCGCAACTGCTGAGTGTTCATCGTTCGTGGACATGCGAGAACGCCAAGATGGTGGCTTATGCCAGGATGAAGATTCCTGAGGAAGAGAGTTTTAAAGTTCAGTTCATCTTCCATGTCAGAATCATTGCGAGTTCCAAAATATGCTTGTCTGAGTCGACTATAGTAAGCTTGAGGAGTGTCGTGACGTCCTTGTCTCGTCTCCAGGGCAGCCACTAAGCCTTGATCGGACTCAGGGTCGGCGAACTCTTTAATAAGGGCTTTTCGCAGCCGTTGATAATCAGTCTTTGTGTTAACAGGCTGCCGGTCCAGGAAGCTGCGTACTTCAGGACTGGATGTCGTTCGGAGTAAATAGAGTTTATCTTTGTCCGTAACGTTAGGTCGCATTTCCAGATGGAAATCAATATCTTGCAGATACGCTTGGACCTTTTGGCTGTTTGGCACGCTGGGGTTGAATTTGCCAACGTTTCGGGCGAGCTTGTCAAGGTCTTTTAGGTCCAAGCTGTGCGACGATCTGCGGCTGGCTGCAGCAGATTCTTCTGGTTCTGTCGTGATATAAAGTTCTTCAGACGGCGCTGGTGACTGTTTTAACACCACCCCCTCTGTCTTATGTTCACGTGTCAGTCCAGGCACAGGTGACTTGGTCCTGCTTGGCAGGGGTGCGGTTGGTGCACGTCCTGTCCTTGACGGCTCCTGGCGTAGTTCGTAAGCGTGCTTGAGTTCCTCTTGGAAACTTTCAGACTCCTCTGTGACGTAGTCGAGCTGTTGTGTTAGGCGGCTGATCTCGTTTCTTGATTCAGCCAAATGAGCTTCGAGGGCCTTGATTCTGCTGTTTTTGTCCCTGAAGTCAGTCTTTGCCTTCTCTAGTAGCTTCTCTGCATACTGTAGCTTGTCTGCACAATCAGCGAAGTCCTCTTTGAGTTGCTGCATTTCATGGCTGGTAGCTTCTAGAGTTTCTTTTAGCCTGTTGATCTCCTCCTCATCGGTCCCTTCCTGTCGTTCACGTTCCAGCTGCTCTATGCGTCGTTGTGCGCTTGTCAGCTCCTGCTGGCGTTGTGCGGCGTGCTTGTCGCTCAGTTTGAGGGTGGCGATGAGTGTGTGACTTAAGCTTGAGGTGATCTTGGCTAATTCTTTGTGATTGTAGTTTTGACTTGGGTCTTGTCTCATGATGCTTGTGATGTTGTCATCTAGTTGGTCCTGTGTCTGATGTTGGAGTGCTTCAGCAGCTTTAGGGAAGATGCTGTTTGTTGTAACACTTAGCCACATTTCCAGTCCTTCCCAGTGACCGACATGTTCTGTTTTGTGAGACATGTTCTGGCGGGTGATGGGGATCTTGGACCGAACTGACACAGACCTTGGATGGGAAACAAAGCAAAACAAAAACACAAACAAAACAACAGGGGTGTAAATGTGCACAGTGTAGTGTATGCTAGTGTTGGGTGTGATTCTGTTTCTGTGGTCCTCTGTGGTGGGGTGCGTGTAATTTGCAGCTTCTGCGTAGAAATTGAGCACACGTAGAGGCGGCACAGCTGAGAAACAGAAAGAAAAGCACACTAACAGAATGAGTACACAGGGATAACAATTTTGTGCTTCACCTTTTCCTGTACGAGAAAGCCTCCTTTCCCTTTTAGGCAGGAGGTCAATCTAAATACGAAGGTGAAGGACCATAAAACTAAACAGATCTCTCTTTTAATAGCAGATTTTCTTCTTTTCGCTTTAAGTCTGATTTAGAAGGACGCTTCTAATCAGAGGATTGTAGGCGAGTTTTCTCTTTTGTAATAAGACTGTTATTGCTATTTCAATTTTCTCCTTGATGGAGGAAAATAACAGCAATGACAGTGCTTGTCCCTTAATGGCAGGATTTTACACCGCAACGCTGGTCAGCGTGTTTCGCGCGTGTTTAAAAATTTTGCCGATGTCTATCTTCTCATTGCACCTGCTTTAACTGGGAGGGGTAGGATTTCACAATAGAGGGTAAATGATAAACAGTTTGAATGTGGTTCTCAAGTTTCATACACATCTGTTCAATTGTGACATTTCGCTCTATTCGTGATCTTCCCCTGGCTAAGTCTTAAGCAAACAAGTCAAATTAGAAGTTAGTAACAGGGAGAAAAGAAAAGAGAAATTAAGATTTATTCCCAAGATTTAAAACTAATACGTTGGCACAAGGTGGTGCTGTTGAGTCGCTATGCTAAGGTTACGTTTTATGCTCCAGATTGGTGAGAAGTGACTTTGACTGTATGGTGTCACTGTCACTTCTCCAACACAACACTAGGGGGAGCACTATCTACTCTCAGGCCTAAGTAAAGAGGACTAATTTTAATTTAATAAAATTATTTTAATTAAATTATTATTAATTTTATTTGAGTTAATCAGATCACCTAAGGAAATGAAGTATGGCCTACAGGGGGCACCAGACTTGTGGTAAGTCTGAAATTACAATTAAAATTAGACTTTGTGGTTTCTAATTAAAATGTATGATGTTATAATTAAAATTAATAGGCTCACCTAGGATTAGAAATTACACGTGCAATCTGCAATAGAGTTGATAAACCAATATTGTTGCAAAATGTAAACAGGAAGTGTAATTAATTATTAAATGTAATTAGAATTTTCGAATTCATAATTAATTATCAAATTAATTTACAGCTTCCAAATCACTAGTTTCGGATTCCTATAATAGTAATTAAAATAATTTACAACTTACTCATTCCTCATTGTCATTAACATCAAACCAAATTAATTTGTATCCTGATTACTTGTAAACAAAATTAAAAATTTCTGGCCCTCTTGATAATTAAGGTTTCACTATGGTGGTCAAATTATAAGAGCGTTTTGATTCATAAATGGATATTGTTGTTGCTGGAAGCAGGAATTAAAATAATTTTATTTAAATGAAATTAATTGCAAATTTGCAATTAATTATGACATTCAGTTAATAATTAAAAATTCCTAACAATAGCGCTTATCCATTGATGTGTTTTCAAAATCATAAAAGCCATTATAATTGAATGCAATCAAATCACCATATTATCAAGATAATGAGGTAATACTAGATTATCTTCTAATAACCCACCAGTTATTAAGCTGGTCCCACAAAAGGTAAAAAGACTTTAATCAGCTGTTATATTAAACCAACCTGTGAAATTGTTAACACTGATGATTGGGAAACATTAACACAGCCAACTTAAAACGTACGTTAGTCTTTTAAATGGGAGAGAGAGAGAGAGAGAGAATTAGTGTTAGCTGTGAACCCCATTTCCCCACACACACTGCATTCAAGCTTTAAATGCTATGTGCTACTCGCTAGCCGTAATGCTACCAGCATGGCTAAAGCTTCTTTGTTTCAGTTAGCTTATATGCGCTAGTGCTATTAGCTTACACGTGGCCAAGTCTCCACGTGGCTAAACTGGTCGCTATGGCAACTCAGTGCCTATAGGAAAAAGGAAAATGTGCTTCACGCTTCAGAGTCAACAAGCATTGTTCAGACTTGAATTTTCTATAGCACATATAATCTCACTCATTTAGGGCGAGATAAATTTATCTACGGGTTACTTATAAACCAACAAAGCCTCAGCGGGCTATTATGCGAATATTTGTCTGTTCAGACAGCACACATAAAAAACAAACAATTAAATCGATTGCAAAATGTCTCCCTTTCTCAAAACGACTGGTCATTCCTTTGAGCGCCGTGCGTTTGAATTCACTCGTGAAATCAAAAATTGGCTGAGAATTACTTAAATAGCTACTTTAATATTCTACAGCCGGGAGTCACGTGGCTGGGTTTGCAGTGGAACACGCACTAACAAAAGCATTACCACGAAGGCCTTAAGAGAGGGGCAACAAGGGACACGCTCGTTCGCCTCTCATGCGCTTTAGAGCGACTTTTTATTAATTATTTACTGCAGTTTAATTTCTCAACGAACTCGAGTTAACAGTTACACTCTCTTTCATTCAAACTCACTGTGTTTCACAAACAAGAATGCAATATCACAAATAACCGTTTGTTTCTCTATATTTACTCAATTCTTCCGGATAAAAGTGAGAAATATTTATATTGTCTCTGGTTTGATTTATCAGATTTAAATCTTTAATTGCCCGCTTTTATCCTCCACCATTCTTGTAAAGAAATACAGTTTAATATAATATAGAGCTATTGTTTCAGCTCCGGGAATTAGTTATTAAATATTTAATATGCTCGATTAAAGCCCTATTAATATTTAACTTACGATTTATACTTTGAGTGCTCGGCCAGCGAACTACATCAGTATATCTCTATTAAAATCTCGCTTGTGTTCCCGTGGCCCCGGTAACAATAAACGAGATTAATAATTTCTCAAGTTTGAGCTAGGTTGCGTTATCTTTGGGCAAATAATGATGAAAATACTTCAAATCACCTTCCAGAGACACTTGTTTATAAAATGGAAAAGGTTTATTCGTGATATTGCTATTCTAACATAAATGGATTACCTGATAATACACAAACATACACACATAGGAGAGTTTTGAGGTTAACTGTTGAAAGAAACCATTCTTTCTATCTCATAGCTTAACTAGCCAGGAAACGATCACGAACAAATCTTTGCTTTGTTACTGCATTCAGATCGAATTTACCAGTTTAGTCAGGATAAAAACGCTTTGTTTGTTATACTTGCTGTCTGTTGTTGAAGTGAAGCAGGCTGTTGCTTTTTGGTTTCGTTTTCCCGCGTGAGTTCAGTTCTTTGTCCTCGGAGGCCACGTGGGTGGTTCGGGCTCCTTCGGTTGCTCTCGTGTGGAGACTTGAGACGGCTGCGTGACGTCACCGGGAAAGCTCTCCTCTGCAATCGTCGAATTCGTGGCTCCGTTACGGCTTTGGCACAGTCTTAGACCCCCTCCGATGGTTGGTTCCGAGGTGAGCGTCCAGCGGACCGGCGCGCGTTGGAGGGCGTAGCCGCGAAAACGGGAAGCGTAGCTTCGACGAGTTCCACAGTTCAAGAGAGTCAAGAGAGAAGAGAGAGGGCGCGTCGCTCGCGCGTCGTTTTAAACAGTCCGTTTTTTGGACATCCCCAAAGGCGGCTGGTCCAATCAGAGCGTCGGTACGGGGCGGAGCCCCGCCTGCACGGCTGGTTCTTGCAAGGCTTTTTCACGGACAAAAGAATAACTTTTGATTTCTGTATTAACACTCTTACCAGGTTTACACATTTATAATATCACCACATTCGTTATCGTACTGATTCATACATTTTTGCAACCATTCATAAAAGTCTAAACACTGCAGCCTACACATTCCAGGTTAAAGCACGATTAGAAATCAGCCCACGTTTTCCTAATAATTCACATTCCACAAGCATATGAGAGAAAGAGTACAACAATTAATATCCACATGTTCCTTGTGTAGATGAATTATTATCATGAAATGAATGTGTCTCTTGGAAATCTTCTAGTGGCCATTTCTCTTTGTTCTGTGACTGGACGAAATCGCGCGCTTTTGCGCTGATGCAAAGGGGGAGGGGTTTTAGAGAGACGCTGATTCTTTAGCTGCCCCCCCCTTCTGGTGACTTGTAGAGTTGAATTCCTGCCGATATACGTTACAGGAGCAAGGATGAATCCTTACTGTCCATATTGTGACAGCAACAGACATTTCCTGAACAATTGCGAGAATTTTAAGCTACTCACCAAAGAACAGAAGGTGTCTTGGATTAAAAGCCAAAATAGATGCTGGCGCTGTGGACGTGGTCATCAAGCAGCCCACTGCACTTTGAAAGCCCTCTGTCGAACCTGTAACAGGAAGCACCTGGTGGCACTACATGAGGTGAATGATCAAAGCAGAACAACGGAAGAATCTATTCCAGCTAGTGCGGTACTATATGTTGATCGTCCTACCTGTGACCGTAAGACCCTGTTAAAAGTTACCAAAGTTTTACTCAGAAATGGCAACAAAGCTATGGAGGCATATGCTGTGCTGGATGATGGGTCAGAGCGGACCATTATTCTTCATGATGCCGTTCAGAAGCTGAAACTAAAGGGACAGCCAGAGGAATTAGCACGTCGCACGGTCAGGCAAGAGACACAGACCATTCACGGGGCGTCCGTGACCTTCACGGTGTCTTCAATAGATAACCCTCGAAAGGTGTTCAAGGTACGGAGTGCATTCACAGGTAAAAGCCTGGGTTTAGCAGAGCACACACACCCGGTCCAGGTACTCCAGAAAAAGTACAAGCACCTTGCAGGCCTGCCACTTCAGAACCTTCATAAGGTGAAACCTGTGATTCTTATAGGCTCTGACTGCCCTCACCTCATAACACCCATCGAACCTGTCAGATTAGGTCCCCCTGGGGGCCCTGCTGCTGTGAGAACCCGCCTAGGATGGACATTACAGGGTCCAGCACAAGAAATAACCACCAGACTTTCCCCTCAGCAGTGTCTCTTCACCAGTCTGCAACCCATTGACAACCTGTACGCTGATGTGGAGAAACTATGGAAAATGGATACTCTCCCGTATCAGAATGAGAAAGTGCTGACAAGGTCACGACAAGACCAGGAGTCCATCCAGCTTCTCAAAGCAAAAACAGTGAGAATAGACGTTAATGGAGTCCAGCGCTATGCAACTCCCCTACTGCGGACTAAGGATATGCCATGCCTTCATGCACCCAAAGTAGCTGTGCTGCCACAGTTAAGGGGAATTGAAAATCGTATGGAAAAGAAACCTAATCAAGCATCAGCATACCAGGAAGAGATGAACAGGTTACAGCAAGCTGGCTACATCACAAAACTCACCCCTGAACAAGTGAAAGAATCCAATGAAATCTGGTACATACCACACCATATGGTAGAGCATAACGGGAAGAACAGGGTGGTATTTAACTGCTCATTCACATACAGAGGCCACATATGAATCTTTCTATGTTGACAACTGCCTCCAAAGTTTCTCCACAAGTGAAATGGCAAAAGACCTTGTCAACAGACTCCGCGGCCTCTTAAGTTCTGGAGGCTTTGACCTAAGACAGTGGGCGAGCAATGATCCATCAGTCATCAGTCACCTGCCGGTCGAGGCTCAGTCTCAAAGCAGCATCCAATGGATTAGTGAAGGTCATCAGAATGCACAGGAGTCAACTCTTGGTTTACACTGGCATTGCTTATCAGACACCCTCTCCTATAAACCCCGCTACACAGACCATGCACTCCCAACTATGCGTCGCATATATCATGTTCTAGCCAGCCAGTATGACCCCATCGGCTACATTGTACCATTCACGATACGAGCTAAAGTGATTGTGCAGAGGTTATGGGACAAGAAAAGAGACTGGGATGATCCTCGATTGCCTGAGGAACTACTAAGCTCATGGAAAGTCTGGGAGAAGGAGCTAGACAATTTACAGAGCCTCAGCTGGCCAAGGTGTTACTGTAGTGAAGCGCTTGATCATCCCACCAGCCTAAGGCAGATCCATGTTTTCTGCGATGCTTCTGAGCAAGCCTATGGTTCAGTAGCATTTGCGAACCGAAAACCCAGAGAGAGGACTGGAAGTAGCATTCATTACTGCCAGATCCCGTGTAGCTCCTAAAAAACAGCAGGAATTTTACAATTGCATTCATTTAAAGTTCTAAAATTGTTTAAAGACATATGTCCCAATTCAAAAATCAGCTGTGTGCTATAACAGGGATATTTTTCTGAACATTGTACTATTAGTTTGTTATTATAATGTCATGGTTTAAATTGTGTAATTAACTTGATTTATAGGGCTAATTACTATATTTTCTTTAGAGTATTTACATATAGATAAATAGACAGACAGACATATGAGGACCCAATAAAAAAAACCCAGAAAAAAACAGAATTATGGCTCACAGACTGGCATAAAGTTGGCTTGACGTTAGACGTTCGATATTCGCAAATTTAGGGACCGTCTCTAAAGTTACTGAAAACAAATGATTTACATTTTATTTTAATAAATAAAAAAAATATAAAACGTGCGCATTGTAGTTGACACCTAGATGTACATTGTACAGTTGTTTTTATGACTGTAAGTCATTCTTCTCATATGGTATTGAAGTTAGAAAAATGTATACCAATATCGCATGTAACTTTAGAGACGGTCCCTAAATATGTGAATATCGAACGTCCAACGTCAAGCCAACTTTATGCCAGTCTGTGAGCCATAATTCTGAACATTTCACTATTAGTTTATTAGTTTAAAGACCATATAAAGTGCTAATTTTAAAAACAGAGCCTGGTGCTATAAAAGGGATATTTTTCTGAGCACTTTACTATTAGTTTATTATCATATGTCATGGGTTAATAAATATATTTTCTTTCAATTACATTTTGTGCTGTTCAAAAATTCATGTGCATTTACACTTCACAGTATACAGTGTTTAAAACAATTTGTGCCATCTTCGCGCTGTAGCAAACTGGATGCTCAGACTTGCCGTAGATTCCTCGTAGCCATGAGAGGTGTGTCCATGTAGATAAGCGAATAAATCTGCATCTTAAGTGGCGTTAACTTAACGTCGGTCGGCGCCTGGCGTTATTTTAACGCGTGGTGGCGTCTGCCGTTAACTTATCGCCTAACGGCGCTTATTTAAAGCCTAGCGGCGTTATGAAAACGGCGTTTTAATAATCATACGGCGGTGAAAACCAGGCGAATTCTGAACCATTTCGCTTTCCATACGAGGCAGCGCACATCGCGCGTCTCTAAGTGAGCGAGAATTATATGGCAAGCCAAAAGGTTCAGAATTACGCTATAGATAGATCGCGTTTACATACAAAACGGCATTTTTGGCGGCGTTTAAAACAGTATTAACGCCGTCAAATACGCCGTCCTGATAGCAAACGCCGTAAAAACCGCGCGTAACCCGTGAAAACACCGTATTTAACGCCGTTCTGATTGCACAAAAGCACGCGTTATTTACGGCGTTTTCCTTGTAGTATAATGAGCCACGCCCGCTGATTTCCACAGCCAGTAATATTGAACTGTTCTCACCCAATCAATGATCAACAGAACCAGACCAGACCAATTTATTAAATAGTAATTCACTGCACATCATATTAAGATCATGGCAAGATGAAACTTCATTTTGCTTAATAAGCGGACATTGGAGGACTGCACTCGACAACTGACAGGAGATTTTGAATGTGCTTCAATCAACTTTATTGAGGTAAGGATCGTTTCTTCAGACTTGTTAAAATATTGCTGCCTGTCAATCTGTTCCTTAATTACCGTCGGCGCTCATTCAGCTTGTCAGCTCATTTAGGAGCGGCCACCGATGGTTGCATTAAAGCTAACATACAGGCTTTCTGCTAGCTTTAATGATCTAACGAATTTTGGATAGTTTTTACTCCACGAATCGTTTTGTTAAGTTTTATGAACTTCTCTTAATAGTCGAATATTCTCCATATGATCGGTTTGATTAGGGGTGCTAGATAAGCGTTTTGTAACTTCAAGTAACATTTTGAATCTTTAAACTGTGTATTTATGTCTTGTGTTTTTAAAAGGATCTAGCATAAAATAGCATGAATATTTTGGCACGTCCATAGCTTATTTTTAACGTCTACTTTTGGTTTTAGATTGGAAACATTGCAAAGAAGCCTTGAACGGGCAAGAGGGCGGCTGATTACTGTACAGCAGCTGATCAGTTACTCCGTGACATGGGAGTATAGCAGAAGTCCCTGACAGAGAGCATGGACAAGGTGAGTGAAACTTTAAAAATCATAATCAAACACACCTGAACAAGCTAATCAATGTCTTTAGGATCACTAGAAAGTTACAAGCAGGTGAGTTTGATCAAGGTTTGAGGTAAAAATGTGTGGCACTCAAGGGCCAGAGTTGAGAACCCCTGTTTTTGAGGTAAACATTCCAGGATTTTATTAATGCAAGTGAACAGGGCTTAATATAGACCATTTGACAGTCCAAAATACATGTTTTAAGCACAAGTAAGATTTTTATTTAAAAACAAAAAGCTCTGATGTCTATTCTCAAGATGGTTTACTTCACAATTCACAACTGTGATGTATGCAAGCTGAGAGGGTCACACGTGATGTGGTGGCATTTATATATAAAAAGTGTATATGTATATGTATATGTATATATATATATATATATATATATATATATATATATATATATATTAATAATAACTGCTCATTTTGCTAGAGAAGATGCTTAATAACCTGAACAAGGACTTTTGGAACATCAAAACTGGTCTAAGTTGAGGCCTGTTCACTTGCATTAAATGGAGAAAAATGTTTTCTTCTGAAATCATATTTTCTGTTCTGCTAAAAAGGACATCTACATCAGTGGCGCTGAACCACGTTTCTGGATCCCACCAAACCAACACGGCACATCTTGCATGTCTCTTTTAATCAAACACAACCGATTCAGCCCATTGAGCGACTCCAAAACCTGAAAAGGGTGTGGGCTCTGTGAATGTGGTTGGGAACCAATTTATACATTATGGATGACCTGGGGGGTTGGTAAATAATGATGGAATTTTTATTTTTGGGTGAACTGTACTTTAAAAAAAATATTTTTAATGAAGTTTGTTTTTTTCTTCTCACCAAGGCTACATCTATTTGATACTGTAAAAATGCTGTAAAACCAGTAATATTCTGATGTATTAAAACAACACTTCTATTTAAATATATCGTCCTGGAGGTGCTCCAACCCTGAAAAAACCCTCACCTGCCTGATCATGAAGACCTTGATTAGCTTGTTCAGGTGTGTTTGATTAGGTTGGAGCTGAGTTTTGCAGGACATCAGCACTCCAGGAGCGACGTTGCCTATCCCTGGAATATATTAAATATCATTCATTCCTGTGATTTTAAAAGTTGCATTTTCAGCATCATTAAGCAATTTGAGTGGAAGTATTGATTTCAAGATTTTTATTTTTTAAATGTTTTTAAAAAATCTGTATTAATATGAATTATATATTGAAAACTAACAGTCATTATGTTTGTTCCAGGGAGTTCAATTTGAGTGGTTCCGTGTCATATTCCGACATAAGAGATGCTGCGCTCGATGAAATGGTTGCCGACTTCATGGCTGGGGAATGACCAGCTTGGATCTGAGGCTGTGAGGGCACAGTTACTGGCAGATGGTGTTTGGGTCCAGAGAAACAGTGCAGAGGAGTTTAGTTCAAATTGAACCTAGGGTAGCTGCGCTGCAATATCGCAAAGACCACAGAGAAGACTACAGTGTCGCTGGACCGAACACCCTGCGGCACCTTGATGGCAAATTGGCAACCATAAATTGATGAGGTAAATATACAAGTTACGCAGCAATATAATTATAATTATATATATTTTTTATAATACACATTATGTAGCTTATAATTATTATCGTTTTTTTTAGATGTACAGTACAAATGTTTAGAACAATAAAAATTTGTATGGTTTTTAATGATGTCTCTATGCCCTCCAAGGCTACATTTTTGATATATACTGTAAAAACATTAATATTGTGAAATAGTATTACAACGTTATTTTCATCTTCATTACTCCAGTCTTTAGTGTCATGTGATCCATCAAAAATCATTCTAATATGATGATTTGCGTACTCAAGAAACTTTTTTTTTTATTATCCATGTTGAAAACAGTTGTGCTACTTTATATGTATGCTGATACCAATAATAACCGAGCAGCATATTAGAATTATTTCTGACAGATCATGTGACACTGAAGACTGTAGTAATGAAGCTGAAAATTCAACTTTGCATCACAGCAATAAATAACACTTTAAAATATTACCGTATAATTTTTTATTCATTATAGTGAAATTCTACAATATTAATATTTTGCTATATATAGAAGCATGAAGCATTAAAACAAGTACTGTACAATTGTTTTGTTTGTCTAATGTCTCTCTCGTGTGTTTGTTTTGGTTTAGATGGAGAATTGTCATTCACAAGGGTATCAATAGCTGCAGCCGTCTTATAGTCTTCCTCCATGCCGCAGCAGTGTTGTAATGCATTGCTTCTTAAATGCCTTGGCCAGATGTGGAGTGCATTCTAGGGTTAGGATGGATCTGGAGGAGAAAACCAATGCTTTCTGAGTTATGAACATTTTCAGGGGCTCTGGAAGAGGCAGTGGCATCAGAGGCAGGAGCACTCATAACCAAATAGTTGAGCGGCTCTGGGGTGACATGGCAGGGACTGACTGATGTTTACTGCAAACTCTTCCATTTCCTGGAGAGTGACGGTATATTGGACGTAGTCAATGAAATGCACCTCTGGGCTCTTTGTGTTCCATTTATATAAAATAATTGCTGTTTGGATTTAAGTAAATACTGGTATGGTATATATTTGTCAACAGTTATTTTAACCCTAACCCCTGGTTTCACAGACAAGGCTTCAACTTAGTCCCATGCAGACTAAAATGCATGTTTGAGCTGTTTTAACTGACAGAAACTTGCATTGACTGTTCTTAAATTGTCAGTGCCATTGTTTTGTCTCAAGATGCACACCAGTAGTGTTTTTTATTTTGTTATGTTAATAAAAGCTACATGTCCTAATTTAACTATGGCCTAACCCTGGCTTAGTCTAAGCCCTGGCTGTGAAACCAGGCGTAAGTGATGCAGTATGTAGCTTTTTATTTCTTACACTATGTCGGAAGATGAAAAAGTGAAGTGATGTGTGGCCAAGTATGACGTCCCATACTCTGAGTTTGTGCTCTGCATTTAACCCATCCAAGTACACTCACAGTAGTGAAAACACACACACGGAGCAGTGGGCAGCCATTTTTGCTGCAGGACCCGGGACAACTCGGGACGGTTATTGAGTGTGGAAGAGAGCGTTGTACAATCACATGCAGTTTTGTTTTTCTTTGTGTTTTCCCCTTCATGTTTGTGATACCTAAACAACTGTCCAAATCACCCACAAAACCTTTTAGTCAAATGTTTCCACCCCATATGTTCGGACCTCAATAATTGTCACTTATAACTATTGAACTCTTTTGATTGCCATTGTATTACGCTGTAAATATTGTAAGATACTGTCGTTTTGATTTGTTCACGAGTGTCATTGCAAATGTAAACTTTTGACGTTAAAATAAAAAGCTCCTAGTTCCAATACAAGTGTGTTAAGAGTTATTTATTCTTTGGCCATGAAATACACTTAAATCTTGCAGCAAATTGTTTAACAGAGCTGTTTAAAATATATACTATATCACGGCGTAAAAGATGCTGCCGGCACACTGATCAGCCTCTCTCTTACCCATTCAAGGCTTCTCTGCATTGTTTCCAGTCTGAAACACAATAACATGAAACGTTAGTCAATAGTAAGCTAAAGAAGCGCTAAATGTCTTTTTTTCCAGATGCAGAGAAAAATGCAGCCGCAAACTGACTCATTCATCTGTAACCCATATGAAAAAAACTATAGTAATTCATAGGAAATACTATAGCGTTTTTGAACCATACTACAGTAAAGTACTTTAATGTGTGGTAATTCTATAGTTGTTGTGGTAATATAACAACTATAGTAATATAAATGACTTTACCCAACACTGTGCTAAGTTTTCTACACCTATCGGATATATTAGACTACAGTTTACTGTAGTAACTAAATGCTACAGTATTTATTACAGTTTATCAGTTCACTATAGTTAATACTACAGTATGCTGTAGCATTCATTAATAAAGTGTTGTAAATACTATACAGTATACTACAATTTACTATAGTTTACTATAAATACTATAGTATTTTCATAATGTCAGCATAAGCATCAATTTGAAAGTGAGAAACAAAGTTTGAAAGCAATCCTTACCTCACTAAAGTTGTCTGAAGCACATTGGGTCCAGTATCCTCTGTTAGCTGGCGAGTGCAATTATTGAATGTTTGCTTGCAGCGCAAAATTACGTTTCTTCTGTCCATTTTAAAGTGAACTGGATTTTTCTGCTTATTTAATGGCGAATAACTCATGCGAATTGGATTACCACAAATGATCTGTGCTGAATTGGTCTGGTCTGGTTCTGTTGATCATTGATTGGGTGAGAACAGTTCAATATTACTGGCTGTGGAAATCAGCGGGCGTGGCTCATTATACTACAAGGAAAACGCCGTAAAGAACGCGTGCTTTTGTGCAATCAGAACGGCGTTAAATACGGCGTTTTCACGGGTTACGCGCGGTTTTTACGGCGTTTGCTATCAGGACGGCATCAGTGGCGGTTCTAGACAAATTGTACTAGGGGGGGGGCAAGGAGGGGCCAGTGTTTAAACAGAGGGGCACATTACAAAATGGCAACAAATGATATTTAAAGATTATACACTTTATTTTACTTTAAAATCATACAAACATTTATTTTGTACAAGAGTGAGTGCAGGTGCAAAAGAGGTAGGGCCATAAAAAATGAAAAATACAGTACAGGGTACAAATACAGTGTGTCAATTCAATGTGAACAAAACTCCAGGGTACAATAAAGGGTACAACAATGTGCCATTTCCTATTTATGAAAGCCCCACTACTGTGGACAGTTGAGTCCACACTTATGTATTTGAATTGGCACTACAATGCTGGATCAATTGAATTTTAATAAAATATAGGTACACTACACTACAGCAACAGGATACGGCGGTTGTGCTGTCTGGAAAAACGGTCCACAAATACATCAAGATCCAGAGCCTTGAGCCAATTCAAGTTGGGCTGTACTGGTACATCATTCTTGGACTTGCTGATATCTGTAGAAAGATGTACAGTAAACATAGGGCACAACTACAATGGTGTAGTTCATGTATTTACTTATGCATGTATATCTGCATGTATTTCAAAATGTAGGCCAAGTATTTACTTAAAAAAAGAAACATTAGAGCCATATTGACATAAAAAAGAATTTACAACAGAAAGCACCATTTTAAGGACACACAGCAGGCCTACAATTAAATTATAATTGCACTGCTTTGCAAATAGTAAGAGCCTTCTTCATCACAAACCTGATGGTGCAGTACTTGATCCACATGGATCCACTTTCTGTCCCTCTGTCCCTGTATGTTTTCTTCCTCCTCACCCTCTTCTTCATGCTCCTCACCCTCTGGAATTTCCCTCTCTGTGTCAGAGCCCTCACTTTCATCACATGCCCTCTCTCCAACCTCCACTGACTACTCTGGCTCTCCCTCTTCCTGCTCCTCAACTCTCTCAATACTTTGATTTGTTTCTCTCCCTTTTTTGTTTACTGGGGCAAAAAAAGGACGCTATGTCCCTTCCTCGTTTCATGATAACTATTAGAAGAAGAAATTTAGGGGCATGCATTACCTTTCGTTTTCTAACCATCCCTCCCTACAAATCTATTGGTTATCGCAATGCAACAGCCAAGACGGATGAAGTTACGTGGTTAACATCACAACATTGTGTAGATTTAGCAAGGATACGGACATTTGGATATTCCCTTCTGCTTCGATGAGTTTGCTTAGATATGATTTTCTGATTTTCTATGAAGTTTTTGGTAACACTTTACAATAAGGTTCGTTAGTTAACTACATTAGTTAACATGAACTAATAATGAACTGCACGTATACAGCATTTATTAATCTTTGTTAATGTTAATTTCAACATTTACTAATACTTTATTAAAATCTTGTTAACATTAGTTCATGCACTGTGAACTAACATGAACTAACAATGAACAGCTGTATTTATATTAACTAACGTTAACAAAGATTAACAAATACTGTAACAAATGTAAAAGTGTTACCAAGTTGTTAAACATCTCGAGACCAGCCATTTACAAACTTGATTTCATTATCAGTGTGAGGAACAAAAGTAACACGGTTATGTGCAAGAACAACAAGTCACTCACGAGATGAAATTGTTTTGCTTACCTTCGACTCTTGCAACAGGAGTAATTAATCGTAGCTCCTCTCTCCAAGAGTAGTTCTAGTTGTTGCTGAGCTCTCATTCACCGAGCAGCACCGCAGGCTACAGTGTTTGGGTGCGCCGCTCTAATTTACCCGTGTAGAACGTTGCGTCGCATTAGTTCCGCTTTTGGCGCTCGTGTGTAAAATCATAATAAATTCATATTTTTTTTATTTGGTCAGCACGGGGGGGCCACAGGGGTGACCAGGGACATGTCTACAGAGGCACGGGCCTCCCTAGGCCTCCGTGTAGAACCGCCACTAGACGGCGTATTTGACGGCGCTAATACTGTTTTAAACGCCGTCAAAAACGGTGTTACATACGCGTTTTGTATGTAAACGCGATCTATCTATAGCGTAATTCTGAACCTTTTGGCTTGCCATAGAATTATACCGAACGTGGCACGTGCGGGACTGTACGCAATACCCGCAACCTCACGACAAATATCAGGCCTTGTAGATAGACAAGCATATATGCAAATCATTTAGTAGCCTAATCATAAAACACGAGATTTACCTTCACATATAGAGGAAGATGCTGATAACTCGACTGAAGAATCACTTTCAGCAGGCGTGATAAACAGCAGCTGGCGGTTAAAGTTTTCTAGCACAATTTGATTTGATGAAAGTCACGAGACCGATTACTCTCTCTATCCAATCACGTGATGGATACAAATAATTAAAATAAGCATGTACGACCACAAACGGAGTAAAAGAGCGGAGTAAAAGTACTGATACGTCACTTAACATGTACTCAAGTAAAAGTATTTTTAAGCCACTCAAAAAAGAACAATTACTGATAAAAAAAAAACTACTTAAGTACTGTAAAATGAGTATTTGTAATTCGTTATTTCACACCCCTGAAATTGTATTTACTTTATATATTTGGCATCAGATTAACAAAAAAAAAAAACAATTCATAGTAATAAAACTGATGAAAGAAGTAAGGTTTGGGTTATTCAGCAGAGATTTAGGGGTTTGTGTGAGTAACTTGTGTGTTCAATAGCAGTTAATTCTGTTTGGTTCATTTCCTGCTTGGACACAAAGAGTTTATTTTATTCTATTCTATTTCATAATCAAGTCGTTAACCCATATTATCATTATTGTTATTATTATTATTTGTAGGTATCAGTGGAGTGGATGAGACTCATGTGTTCGGCAGTTCTGGTGAAAATGTCCGTCTGTCCTGTAATAATGCTCGTTCTGGCTGCACATCAACTGCATGGATCTATATCACACATTCAGAGATAGTTGTACTGATTGCTGGAGGGATAAAGAAGAATAACAGAGAGAGATATGAGAGACTGAGTCTGGACTCTGACTGCTCTCTGAACATAGAGAAAGTCACAAAAGAAGATCGTGGATCTTACACCTGCAGACAATATGTGAATGGAGAACAAGGAACTATTGCACACGTTTATCTGCATGTTCTTCATGGTCAGTGTTTCTGTGAATATTATGATTATATGTTGAATTAAACAGTAATATTATTGTCTCTGAAAAGACTGGAATCAGTCGTGTAATCTCTGTCTGATTCTCTGTTTCAGTCTCTTCATCATCCTCACAGTCTGAGATCAGATCAGGCCGCTCTGTGACTCTCTTCTGTCAGTTATATTATGATCCAGTCTATAGTTCTTATGTGGTCCGTTCTGAGAGTATTGAGCTGATCTGGGTGAATCAGGATGATGTGAATCTGCAGACAGACTCCAGATTTCAGATATTATCCTCAGGACGGTGTAATATCTCTCTGACTACAACACTCCTGAATGAAGATCACAACAGAGAGTGGAGATGTCAGGTTAAACAGAGAAATCAAGTCAAGACCTCAGTCACATATACTGTCAAGTATTCAGGTAAATTATTAATATTAACAATTAATGATCAGTCATTTAAATATGATTGTAGTCTATGACATATCTGAACATTCATCTTCAGCTCCGACCGAAACAAAGACACCGTCTCCAGTCACCAGATCTACATCAACTACAGCTCCTCCACAACCAGGTACATAATCAATAATCATATATCATAACAACCAGGAACATAATCAATAATCATATATCATAACAACCCAGGAACATAATCAATAATCATATATCATAACAACCAGGTACATAATCAATAATCATATATCATAACCAACCCAGGAACATAATCAATAATCATATATCAAACACAACCAGGTACATAATCAATAATCATAACCAACCCAGGAACATAATCAATAATCATATATCAAACACAACCAGGTACATAATCAATAATCATATATCATACACAACCAGGAACATAATCAATAATCATATATCATAACCAACCCAGGAACATAATCAATAATCATATATCAAACACAACCAGGTACATAATCAATAATCATATATCATAACCAACCCAGGAACATAATCAATAATCATATATCATAACCAACCAGGTACATAATCAATAATCATATATCATAACCAACCAGGAACATAATCAATAATCATATATCATACACAACCAGGTACATAATCAATAATCATATATCATACACAACCAGGTACATAATCAATAATCATATATCATACACAACCAGGTACATAATCAATAATCATATATCATAACCAACCCAGGTACATAATCAATAATCATATATCATACACAACCAGGTACATAATCAATAATCATATATCATACACAACCAGGTACATAATCAATAATCATATATCATACACAACCAGGTACATAATCAATAATCATATATCATAACCAACCCAGGTACATAATCAATAATCATATATCATACACAACCAGGTACATAATCAATAATCATATATCATAACCAACCCAGGTACATAATCAATAATCATATATCATACACAACCAGGTACATAATCAATAATCATATATCATAACAACCCAGGAACATAATCAATAATCATATAAGTAGTTATTACCATACACCACCTGTCAAAATGATTGATTGACAGGTGGGCGGGACTTCCGGTATAGGGGCGGGACTTCCGGTATAAGGCGGGACTTCCGGTACAGGGGCGGGACTTCCTGTATAAGGCGGGACTTCCTGTATAGGCGGGACTTCCTGCATAAGGCGGGACTTCCTGTATAGGCGGGACTTCCTGTATAGGCGGGACTTCCAGTATTATAAATCATGTTATAATGACAGTAGGTTTTGATGATTTTGACAGGTGGTTTTGATGGTTTTGATGTTATTGACAGTAGGTTTTGATGATTTTGACAGGTGGTTTTGATGGTTTTGATGTTTTGACAGCAGGTTTTGATGTTTTTGATGTTTTGACAGGTGGTTTTGATGGTTTTGATGTTTTGACAGCAGGTTTTGATGATTTTGACAGGTGGTTTTGATGGTTTTGATGATTTTGACAGGTGGTTTTGATGGTTTTGATGTTTTGACAGCAGGTTTTGATGTTTTTGATGATTTTGACAGTTGGTTTTGATGGTTTTGATGTTTTGACAGCAGGTTTTGATGATTTTGACAGGTGGTTTTTGTTTTTGAAGGCTGTATAATAAATGACAGAAGGTTTTGTCTTTTGAAGACGCTGTTATCAGGAAATTTCCCTCCCACCCATACCAGCGTATCTGGGACTGTGCTGTGAAAAACTGTGAAGTGCATCTCCCACAAACACCTGTTCTTTTAAAACAAAAGATCAAGCCTACATCTCGCCTCTAACACCGGAGGCTAAAGTAAGGGAAAACTTCAAAACAATAAAGTCAGAGTATATCATTTATAAAAGAGTGCAAAAATAGACGACGTAAACCAAATAAGAGTCAAACAGCGTAATAGAAAACAATAAAGACAAAGAAAACTAGGATTCGAATGTGGATAAGCTAACAAAGGTCCACTTTGTTATATTACAATAAGTTATATAAAGTTAAACAAGTTTTAATATAAAGAAAATGCGACGTATATACACGTAAAAATAAGCAATGTTTTTATTTTCCAGAAAGCGTTGTTTAAAATTAGGTAAAATACGGTGTAAGAAAACAAATAAAAATGAAGACAGGTTATTTAAACAACTAAGACAATATTAACATTAAATAATATAGAGTAACCTTACTTACTGTGGTATAAAATAAAATATCAAGCCGTTAAAAAAGATACGTTTGTCAGAAGTTTGTAATATTACAATTTAAAACTAGTTAGTTTGACAATGAAAATAAAAAAAATCTAACTTTTAAGAAGACAGAAGTTGTCACAAGAAAAGGTGGAAAACAAGGAAAAATAACAAACGTTGTCCAAAAAGAAGGTAATCTCAGAGACAAAAGATAAGTCTATCATAACTTAGCTGAAGGTAAAAGTTAAACAAAAGAAAAAGCCCCCCGACCGGCGAGAAGTCCGCGCGTGTCCGTTTCAAACGCAGAATGGCGAGACAACCGGTTCCAGGCAGACCGCGCCTACGCCCCATCCCCTAGATCCGGACGAGGAGGGACCAAAACTGAGAGATTTAAAAGGATTTAATCCATGACTGTTTTTAAAACATTAAAGTTAATTTTAATAAGTCTTTTACATGTCTTAATTAAACCAGTCAACATCATTCACCTAAATCTTTTTCACTTTAAAAAATAGTAGACCTATAGTTTTACTTTTAAACAAACAAGTCCTAGCCTCTGGGGGGGAAAGTTTGTTTAACAACACATTTTACTTTATTTACTCTTTGCTTTTTGTCAATCTTACGATACGTTATAACAGCTAAAACACAGGTATACACATACAAATATTTAACAGGAATGAAACCAAATCAATAACTCTCTGATTTTCTTGCCATAAGACTTGTTAGCATTTGAAATACGCGTGCAGCATGTAAACGTTTTTTTATTTTTTTTATTTTTACATCACACGAGATGCAGATATTTCATCTCAAGCAGTGCAACGAAGTTTGAAGACGGTCGTGTCAATATCACATTTCACGCAGCCCGAGATGCCAGTGAAGTTTTTTAGTCAGACGATCAAAGCAACACCGTTGGATCAATTTATGACACAGTTTTGGAGGAAGCGCAGAGGTGTAAACGCACACACATACGCACACGAGCGCTGGAACGGTTCACCGTCCGGTCATGGGATGCATGCCCTATTGAACATCGTTTTATGACAAACATCTGCTGAATTAAAAAATTAGGTTAAGTTTTAGAAAATAAAGTACATTTAATAACAGAGTCATGTTTACAGAAGTGGTGAATGTGACTTCAAGTTGAAATTTAGGATGAAATGAGTCAGATAAATAATGAGATGATACACAAACTTAAATACATAAAGTTGTTTATTTTAATAAAAGCCTCTGATGTAGGAAATTGATGTTAAATTTGACTTGATTTAGTATCTAATTTTGTTATTTATTTTTTCACTCATATATATTTTTACCCTCACATCTCGTCGCAAACATAAGCTTGTAAATGTAAACATTTACGCACACACACACACACACACACACACACACACACACACACACACACACACAAACATGGACATAAACACCCTCTACACGGTTAAATATTTAGACTTTTATGATGTCTCATACAAAACTTTTTACAAATAAATAACTTTCTTAGAATCACGCTGAATATATCTACAAGATGACGAAAAGTATGATTAAACAATGATATAACTATTGTTTAACAAATATCATTCTAACAAAATGTAAAACCTAAAACCATGAATCTCTAACCTAACTAATCTTTACAACAGACTTTCTTTCTCGCTTAATAAACTGTGTTATTAACCGTAAGGGGAGTTAAATGCAGCATGCTTTATTGCATTCAAATAAAAACAACAACCGCTCTATATAGGTTTATTCGACTGAGCTTTGATAAAATAACTGATGTAAGAAACATGCAAATATTCGACAAGGTTTATCAAACTGGTGTGTCAGGTGATTTGCGTTGTTGTACATATCTCGCCTATACAGTTTTGTTAAGATGTTTAACATCTGTAAAAAATAGTCTAAAAAGTCATCTTTTTAGCTTCCACATAGGAATTATGTCCACACTCAACGGTTTTGTGTAACAGCGTCCTGAGACAAATGAAAACAAAATGTGTGAAAGACTGATGACAGGAAGAGCTACAGACTAAAAGCTTCAGATTTATTAAAACAATCGAGCGTGTGCATTTTTCTCTTGAATAGGTATGTATGCAGTAACCAGTGTGTACACGAATATTTATAATACATAACCGCATAATTCAGCGATTCTATCAAATGAATCATTCATTTTAAAGTCAGATTTGATTTCTCGTCAAAACACAATAAAACTTTTTAAAAACGTTAAAACTTTCTTACGACTTTTAATTATGTCGAACAAAATGAATATAGGGTTATGTTTTTAGTTTGAGATGTTTGTAAGTTAATCACACCTTTAACCTAAAACATTTTTCAACCAAACTCTCTCTTGCGAGCACACGGCGCACAACTGCCAACAACATCCATAACTTGGTTTTATCATTCGGCTGTAGCTGAAACTCTATAACGTGTTCAATTTATGCATCAACGGATCTATAGATGCTGGAAGAGCTCATTGAGCTGTTTAACTGTAGAAAATGTATACAATGACGTCTAAAACTAGATCGACAGACAGAGTGTACGCGCCTAAAACAAGCCTGGAACCATTTCGAACCATTCTAACACTAAGTGCGACCGCGGCTGTAAATGTGTTATAGTACAGCAGTAAAACACTGGACGTGCGAACGACCAAATAACTACAAGTCCTACTTAAATCTACGATGAAACTAGAAAATATACGTGTGACCTAACAGTGTTTAAAATACTGGACACGTGCAGTTAGATGAAGACACGCAGAGTTGGTTAACACAACGAAATATGTCGTGAAGCATACGTATGACAAGCGTTCTGCAGGACTGACTGACTGACTTTTTTTCTTAAGATTTGATTTCAAGAACACACACACACACACACACACACACACACACACACACACACACACACACACACACACGCACAACCAAATCGTTACGCTATTTCACGAAATGACGCAACAACAGGACGGTCAATTTCAACATAATACACGTCAAGTCTGTTTACCATGCATAAGCATGTTCTTCTTATACATTTTTAACAATTATTTTAACAAATATTTTCGTTTTCACAAAGATACAAACGTTGTCGTACAAATGTTGCAGACCTTTCAGGTCAGCGAACTACAATACCCAGCATATACATCGGACTACAAACATGGATGCCACGGATCCACACATATACAAAACGGTCTATACGCGACAGATCTCTAAATCGTCAGACTTTTGGTTATACGTACGTTCGGATACCCTATATAGAAAGACTCGTATTACCAACGCTTTTTTACAAAGTATACGCTTCTTTCGCCTGGCGATGTTACAAACCCCATTTTTGCGAGATCTACACGTCTGTAGAAAGAATTAACAGGTCTTATAAATCATTGATTTGACTTAACTTTAAAACACAATCCGCACGAACGATAAATCAGACGCTCTTAAAATCGATAGTGCACAAAAACGTGTGCAAAAGGACGGATGATCGCAGGAAATCACAGGAAAACAAACTTATTGTGGGATACTGTGTGCACAAAATCCCACAAAAGACTGATTGTAATATACGACTGATATATGTATGTTTACAGGCCCGTGCACCGCAAATCACCCTACACCGTTTCCCAGCCAGCTGCTCGAATGTCTCTCTTTTTGCACATGTACACTATTTGAGTCATCTTCACAGTTGTGCAGTTTGTATTTTTAGTTTATTTATAGGTAACCATTTATATATATATATATATAGCATCTGTATAGTCAAAGCTGACAGTAGCTTCAGTAGTGACAGTAGTGTATAGGTTTATACTGTTTTACTTTGCGTTGTATATCTGTATTCATGTAGCACTGTGGTCCAGCGTGGCACGACATCTCGTCCCGCTGTATGTCCACAGATGTAGCGGGATGACAATAAAGATAGGGTGTATGTCAAGATAGTGACATACACTTGACTTGGCGACACATTAACGTGATATTTCGGGGTCGTGTCTTACACAATTGTGTGTTACTTAACGTTTTTATGCAGTTTTCATATAAAATATAACAGTCTGTTACCAATTTAGATGTGTTTATTATGAAATCACACAAAGAACCACTGAAGAATGTACTGTTTGCTAACACGGAATTAATTAAAATAATACTCTGTGCTCATTTAACCGGTATATTTACAGTATGTTGAACGTAATACAGTTAAACAGGAGCATTCAAACATTAAAAACCTATTAAACAGTCGTTTCAATACAAACATAATTTATCAAATACTATTAAACTATTGAATTTTGGACACCTTAAAACACTTTATTCAATCAAAAACCTGTCCCAAAAGACAGACGGACAAATCTTCAACGATTACTGAGACGGAGTTTATGCAAAAGACAAAATAATTATTCTTTGTCACAATAACATACCCGTTCCGATAAATTTGATAACCTTACTGTAGATTTTCTCAATATTCTTTATTCTAGTTATTGTTTTCCTCTTATTCATAAACCCACAAGAGTTAAATAAAATTCAACAGCTTACAAATTCTCTAAGTGAATACATAAAATCTGATGTTTTATATTCAGACTTGTCTGATCATTTTCTGATATACCTATCGTTATTCTATAATTTGGGCTAACAGGATGGAACTCTCAAAAGAAATACGGCAAAATAACTGTTTTTATCGATCAATTAAATGACGGATCCTCTACACGACACCGGTTAAGACTAAACAAATGACTTTTATTTTGGGACGTCTTTCCGGTCTGCCTACGATACATGCGTTCAGAAGACAAACCACACGTAAAAAGCGGGTGTTTGTGTTGTTTCGGTTGCCTTTACAACTAGTAGGCCTACGCTTCAGACTTTTATAACTATTACACTTAAAGCGACCCCATTTCACAACAACGCGTACATAGATACGCATTTTCTTTTGCGTATGTCTCTAAACAACGGTTAGGTAAATGACTTGAGGTTGTTACGTCATTTTTACGGGAAAAGGTGGGACGGATTCATGTATTTTTATTCCGTCCGCACAAATGCTCTGGCACCGAATGTCTTTTAGGCCTGACCCCAGAAAACAGACGTCTTAATATTTTGTTCTTCTTTTTATGAAAACAAGCGGCAGGTAGTTTTTGTCCTCAGCTGCGGTATAGCGACACGTTTTAACACGTCGTGAATTCCGATAGTTTGTTAGCAAACGCAACAGTTTATTACCGAGATGTCACATCAGAGCCGCGTTTTAGTTTATATTTTTAAACTACTTACATGTTTATATTTTTTAACTTAGTCGCATCTTTAACGGCGCTACCGTTCTACGCCTCGTCACACCGTCCCGAGATACTATAAACAATAAAAAAAAAATATGTTAACTCACGCTTTGAAAGCAGAACCGTTTTACACGTTTCCGTGACTTTGTTAGCTCTTTCTGTTTGAAATTGCGTACCGCAGTTTTCGCCATCCTTATCCTATTTTCACACCTAATTGTAATTGTTAGGCCTTGGCGTTATAGGCTTTTAAAAAACTAGGTCTCCTAGATTTTGGCGTCTCGTTAACGGGCCTTTTTGTTCTTATAAGTTAATAATTATGTCAATTGGTTGATTTAATAAAATATTGCTTTAAATCGCGTCTTCATTCGAGACATTTACGTTACATTATTACATTGTGGGGGATATGAGATACAAGATCGTTTGAAATTGATAACAAACAAAAACAAAAAACACTTATCTTAGGCGTGACCATTGTTTATGACGTTGCCAGGAAGTCATAAACAATGGTCACGCCTAAGATAAGTGTTTTTTGTTTTTTCGCCAAAAAGTTTTAACGTTTTTAAAAAGTTTTATTGTGTTTTGACGAGAAATCAAATCTGACTTTAAAATGAATGATTCATTTGATAGAATCGCTGAATTATGCGGTTATGTATTATAAATATTCGTGTACACACTGGTTACTGCATACATACCTATTCAAGAGAAAAATGCACACGCTCGATTGTTTTAATAAATCTGAAGCTTTTAGTGCGATTTAAAGCAATATTTTATTAAATCAACCAATTGACATAATTATTAACTTATAAGAACAAAAAGGCCCGTTAACGAGACGCCAAAATCTAGGAGACCTAGTTTTTTAAAAGCCTATAACGCCAAGGCCTAACAATTACAATTAGGTGTGAAAATAAGATAAGGATGGCGAAAACTGCGGTACGCAATTTCAAACAGAAAGAGCTAACAAAGTCACGGAAACGTGTAAAACGGTTCTGCTTTCAAAGCGTGAGTTAACATATTTTTTTTTTATTGTTTATAGTATCTCGGGACGGTGTGACGAGGCGTAGAACGGTAGCGCCGTTAAAGATGCGACTAAGTTAAAAAATATAAACATGTAAGTAGTTTAAAAATATAAACTAAAACGCGGCTCTGATGTGACATCTCGGTAATAAACTGTTGCGTTTGCTAACAAACTATCGGAATTCACGACGTGTTAAAACGTGTCGCTATACCGCAGCTGAGGACAAAAACTACCTGCCGCTTGTTTTCATAAAAAGAAGAACAAAATATTAAGACGTCTGTTTTCTGGGGTCAGGCCTAAAAGACATTCGGTGCCAGAGCATTTGTGCGGACGGAATAAAAATACATGAATCCGTCCCACCTTTTCCCGTAAAAATGACGTAACAACCTCAAGTCATTTACCTAACCGTTGTTTAGAGACATACGCAAAAGAAAATGCGTATCTATGTACGCGTTGTTGTGAAATGGGGTCGCTTTAAGTGTAATAGTTATAAAAGTCTGAAGCGTAGGCCTACTAGTTGTAAAGGCAACCGAAACAACACAAACACCCGCTTTTTACGTGTGGTTTGTCTTCTGAACGCATGTATCGTAGGCAGACCGGAAAGACGTCCCAAAATAAAAGTCATTTGTTTAGTCTTAACCGGTGTCGTGTAGAGGATCCGTCATTTAATTGATCGATAAAAACAGTTATTTTGCCGTATTTCTTTTGAGAGTTCCATCCTGTTAGCCCAAATTATAGAATAACGATAGGTATATCAGAAAATGATCAGACAAGTCTGAATATAAAACATCAGATTTTATGTATTCACTTAGAGAATTTGTAAGCTGTTGAATTTTATTTAACTCTTGTGGGTTTATGAATAAGAGGAAAACAATAACTAGAATAAAGAATATTGAGAAAATCTACAGTAAGGTTATCAAATTTATCGGAACGGGTATGTTATTGTGACAAAGAATAATTATTTTGTCTTTTGCATAAACTCCGTCTCAGTAATCGTTGAAGATTTGTCCGTCTGTCTTTTGGGACAGGTTTTTGATTGAATAAAGTGTTTTAAGGTGTCCAAAATTCAATAGTTTAATAGTATTTGATAAATTATGTTTGTATTGAAACGACTGTTTAATAGGTTTTTAATGTTTGAATGCTCCTGTTTAACTGTATTACGTTCAACATACTGTAAATATACCGGTTAAATGAGCACAGAGTATTATTTTAATTAATTCCGTGTTAGCAAACAGTACATTCTTCAGTGGTTCTTTGTGTGATTTCATAATAAACACATCTAAATTGGTAACAGACTGTTATATTTTATATGAAAACTGCATAAAAACGTTAAGTAACACACAATTGTGTAAGACACGACCCCGAAATATCACGTTAATGTGTCGCCAAGTCAAGTGTATGTCACTATCTTGACATACACCCTATCTTTATTGTCATCCCGCTACATCTGTGGACATACAGCGGGACGAGATGTCGTGCCACGCTGGACCACAGTGCTACATGAATACAGATATACAACGCAAAGTAAAACAGTATAAACCTATACACTACTGTCACTACTGAAGCTACTGTCAGCTTTGACTATACAGATGCTATATATATATATATATATATATATATATAAATGGTTACCTATAAATAAACTAAAAATACAAACTGCACAACTGTGAAGATGACTCAAATAGTGTACATGTGCAAAAAGAGAGACATTCGAGCAGCTGGCTGGGAAACGGTGTAGGGTGATTTGCGGTGCACGGGCCTGTAAACATACATATATCAGTCGTATATTACAATCAGTCTTTTGTGGGATTTTGTGCACACAGTATCCCACAATAAGTTTGTTTTCCTGTGATTTCCTGCGATCATCCGTCCTTTTGCACACGTTTTTGTGCACTATCGATTTTAAGAGCGTCTGATTTATCGTTCGTGCGGATTGTGTTTTAAAGTTAAGTCAAATCAATGATTTATAAGACCTGTTAATTCTTTCTACAGACGTGTAGATCTCGCAAAAATGGGGTTTGTAACATCGCCAGGCGAAAGAAGCGTATACTTTGTAAAAAAGCGTTGGTAATACGAGTCTTTCTATATAGGGTATCCGAACGTACGTATAACCAAAAGTCTGACGATTTAGAGATCTGTCGCGTATAGACCGTTTTGTATATGTGTGGATCTGTGGCATCCATGTTTGTAGTCCGATGTATATGCTGGGTATTGTAGTTCGCTGACCTGAAAGGTCTGCAACATTTGTACGACAACGTTTGTATCTTTGTGAAAACGAAAATATTTGTTAAAATAATTGTTAAAAATGTATAAGAAGAACATGCTTATGCATGGTAAACAGACTTGACGTGTATTATGTTGAAATTGACCGTCCTGTTGTTGCGTCATTTCGTGAAATAGCGTAACGATTTGGTTGTGCGTGTGTGTGTGTGTGTGTGTGTGTGTGTGTGTGTGTGTGTGTGTGTGTGTTCTTGAAATCAAATCTTAAGAAAAAAAGTCAGTCAGTCAGTCCTGCAGAACGCTTGTCATACGTATGCTTCACGACATATTTCGTTGTGTTAACCAACTCTGCGTGTCTTCATCTAACTGCACGTGTCCAGTATTTTAAACACTGTTAGGTCACACGTATATTTTCTAGTTTCATCGTAGATTTAAGTAGGACTTGTAGTTATTTGGTCGTTCGCACGTCCAGTGTTTTACTGCTGTACTATAACACATTTACAGCCGCGGTCGCACTTAGTGTTAGAATGGTTCGAAATGGTTCCAGGCTTGTTTTAGGCGCGTACACTCTGTCTGTCGATCTAGTTTTAGACGTCATTGTATACATTTTCTACAGTTAAACAGCTCAATGAGCTCTTCCAGCATCTATAGATCCGTTGATGCATAAATTGAACACGTTATAGAGTTTCAGCTACAGCCGAATGATAAAACCAAGTTATGGATGTTGTTGGCAGTTGTGCGCCGTGTGCTCGCAAGAGAGAGTTTGGTTGAAAAATGTTTTAGGTTAAAGGTGTGATTAACTTACAAACATCTCAAACTAAAAACATAACCCTATATTCATTTTGTTCGACATAATTAAAAGTCGTAAGAAAGTTTTAACGTTTTTAAAAAGTTTTATTGTGTTTTGACGAGAAATCAAATCTGACTTTAAAATGAATGATTCATTTGATAGAATCGCTGAATTATGCGGTTATGTATTATAAATATTCGTGTACACACTGGTTACTGCATACATACCTATTCAAGAGAAAAATGCACACGCTCGATTGTTTTAATAAATCTGAAGCTTTTAGTCTGTAGCTCTTCCTGTCATCAGTCTTTCACACATTTTGTTTTCATTTGTCTCAGGACGCTGTTACACAAAACCGTTGAGTGTGGACATAATTCCTATGTGGAAGCTAAAAAGATGACTTTTTAGACTATTTTTTACAGATGTTAAACATCTTAACAAAACTGTATAGGCGAGATATGTACAACAACGCAAATCACCTGACACACCAGTTTGATAAACCTTGTCGAATATTTGCATGTTTCTTACATCAGTTATTTTATCAAAGCTCAGTCGAATAAACCTATATAGAGCGGTTGTTGTTTTTATTTGAATGCAATAAAGCATGCTGCATTTAACTCCCCTTACGGTTAATAACACAGTTTATTAAGCGAGAAAGAAAGTCTGTTGTAAAGATTAGTTAGGTTAGAGATTCATGGTTTTAGGTTTTACATTTTGTTAGAATGATATTTGTTAAACAATAGTTATATCATTGTTTAATCATACTTTTCGTCATCTTGTAGATATATTCAGCGTGATTCTAAGAAAGTTATTTATTTGTAAAAAGTTTTGTATGAGACATCATAAAAGTCTAAATATTTAACCGTGTAGAGGGTGTTTATGTCCATGTTTGTGTGTGTGTGTGTGTGTGTGTGTGTGTGTGTGTGTGTGTGTGTGTGTGTGCGTAAATGTTTACATTTACAAGCTTATGTTTGCGACGAGATGTGAGGGTAAAAATATATATGAGTGAAAAAATAAATAACAAAATTAGATACTAAATCAAGTCAAATTTAACATCAATTTCCTACATCAGAGGCTTTTATTAAAATAAACAACTTTATGTATTTAAGTTTGTGTATCATCTCATTATTTATCTGACTCATTTCATCCTAAATTTCAACTTGAAGTCACATTCACCACTTCTGTAAACATGACTCTGTTATTAAATGTACTTTATTTTCTAAAACTTAACCTAATTTTTTAATTCAGCAGATGTTTGTCATAAAACGATGTTCAATAGGGCATGCATGCCATGACCGGACGGTGAACCGTTCCAGCGCTCGTGTGCGTATGTGTGTGCGTTTACACCTCTGCGCTTCCTCCAAAACTGTGTCATAAATTGATCCAACGGTGTTGCTTTGATCGTCTGACTAAAAAACTTCACTGGCATCTCGGGCTGCGTGAAATGTGATATTGACACGACCGTCTTCAAACTTCGTTGCACTGCTTGAGATGAAATATCTGCATCTCGTGTGATGTAAAAATAAAAAAAATAAAAAAACGTTTACATGCTGCACGCGTATTTCAAATGCTAACAAGTCTTATGGCAAGAAAATCAGAGAGTTATTGATTTGGTTTCATTCCTGTTAAATATTTGTATGTGTATACCTGTGTTTTAGCTGTTATAACGTATCGTAAGATTGACAAAAAGCAAAGAGTAAATAAAGTAAAATGTGTTGTTAAACAAACTTTCCCCCCCAGAGGCTAGGACTTGTTTGTTTAAAAGTAAAACTATAGGTCTACTATTTTTTAAAGTGAAAAAGATTTAGGTGAATGATGTTGACTGGTTTAATTAAGACATGTAAAAGACTTATTAAAATTAACTTTAATGTTTTAAAAACAGTCATGGATTAAATCCTTTTAAATCTCTCAGTTTTGGTCCCTCCTCGTCCGGATCTAGGGGATGGGGCGTAGGCGCGGTCTGCCTGGAACCGGTTGTCTCGCCATTCTGCGTTTGAAACGGACACGCGCGGACTTCTCGCCGGTCGGGGGGCTTTTTCTTTTGTTTAACTTTTACCTTCAGCTAAGTTATGATAGACTTATCTTTTGTCTCTGAGATTACCTTCTTTTTGGACAACGTTTGTTATTTTTCCTTGTTTTCCACCTTTTCTTGTGACAACTTCTGTCTTCTTAAAAGTTAGATTTTTTTTATTTTCATTGTCAAACTAACTAGTTTTAAATTGTAATATTACAAACTTCTGACAAACGTATCTTTTTTAACGGCTTGATATTTTATTTTATACCACAGTAAGTAAGGTTACTCTATATTATTTAATGTTAATATTGTCTTAGTTGTTTAAATAACCTGTCTTCATTTTTATTTGTTTTCTTACACCGTATTTTACCTAATTTTAAACAACGCTTTCTGGAAAATAAAAACATTGCTTATTTTTACGTGTATATACGTCGCATTTTCTTTATATTAAAACTTGTTTAACTTTATATAACTTATTGTAATATAACAAAGTGGACCTTTGTTAGCTTATCCACATTCGAATCCTAGTTTTCTTTGTCTTTATTGTTTTCTATTACGCTGTTTGACTCTTATTTGGTTTACGTCGTCTATTTTTGCACTCTTTTATAAATGATATACTCTGACTTTATTGTTTTGAAGTTTTCCCTTACTTTAGCCTCCGGTGTTAGAGGCGAGATGTAGGCTTGATCTTTTGTTTTAAAAGAACAGGTGTTTGTGGGAGATGCACTTCACAGTTTTTCACAGCACAGTCCCAGATACGCTGGTATGGGTGGGAGGGAAATTTCCTGATAACAGCGTCTTCAAAAGACAAAACCTTCTGTCATTTATTATACAGCCTTCAAAAACAAAAACCACCTGTCAAAATCATCAAAACCTGCTGTCAAAACATCAAAACCATCAAAACCAACTGTCAAAATCATCAAAAACATCAAAACCTGCTGTCAAAACATCAAAACCATCAAAACCACCTGTCAAAATCATCAAAACCATCAAAACCACCTGTCAAAATCATCAAAACCTGCTGTCAAAACATCAAAACCATCAAAACCACCTGTCAAAACATCAAAAACATCAAAACCTGCTGTCAAAACATCAAAACCATCAAAACCACCTGTCAAAATCATCAAAACCTACTGTCAATAACATCAAAACCATCAAAACCACCTGTCAAAATCATCAAAACCTACTGTCATTATAACATGATTTATAATACCGGAAGTCCCGCCTATACAGGAAGTCCCGCCTTATGCAGGAAGTCCCGCCTATACAGGAAGTCCCGCCTACACCGGAAGTCCCGCCTACACCGGAAGTCCCGCCCCTATACCCGAAGTCCCGCCTACACCGGAAGTCCCGCCCCTATACCCGAAGTCCCGCCCACCTGTCAATCAATCATTTTGACAGGTGGTGTATGGTAATAACTACTCATATATCATACACAACCAGGTACATAATCAATAATCATATATCATAACCAACCCAGGTACATAATCAATAATCATATATCATACACAACCAGGAACATAATCAATAATCATATATCATACACAACCCAGGAACATAATCAATAATCATATATCATACACAACCCAGGAACATAATCAATAATCATATATCATACACAACCCAGGAACATAATCAATAATCATAAATCATAACCAACCCAGGAACATAATCAATAATCATATATCATAACAACCAGGTACATAATCAATAATCATAAATCATAACCAACCCAGGAACATAATCAGCTGTTAAGATGAATATTTACTGTTAACTGAAGATCTCAGTCACATATTCTGACAAATATTCAGATAATAAACTACATTTATTTAACCCTTAACTGTCAGAAGTTTACTTCAATATATTATGATTAAATCATATCTAATCATGACAAACTATATATCGTTGGAAAGGGCAAAGACTCCTAAATATATATTGTGTCACTGTTTATTAATACAAATTATGTAGGAACAGTAATATATCAATATGTGACAAGAGTGCACCTCAAAATATATACATCATAACAGGAGTTCTGACCTTTCACAAAAAAATATATATATATATTGTTTTTCCTTATCACGTTTTAGTAAAAATCATACATTATATATAATTGAAAAGATTAAAACCTCAAAACATAGATACACGTATGTAAATAGAAACACAAAACCAGTCCTAAATGAAAGAAAACAAGTTGACAAAAAGATTGAATCCAATATTTAGTGATAATATAGCATAATGACAGATTTATAAGCAGTTGATCGGAGTCCGGTCATTTTTGACCGGGAACACCACAAGTGTGACTTTTTGCAATTTTGTACAAAATAAAAGCATTTAAAACCAAACTTCCTGATTAAACATTAAAGTACACTAGTGTGAGAAACAGTGCCAAGTTTCATCATTTTTTATCTCATATTGTGAAAATTATTAATAAAAAATGCTTTTTTCACTCAAAAAATGAGGTGTCTACTTTCGGATAAATGAGGCCTACGATTAATCAGATGCAAATAGAAACACAAAACCAGTCCGAAATGAAAGAAAACAAGTTGACAAAAAGATTGAATTCAATATTTAGTGATAATATAGCATAATGACAGATTTATAAGCAGTTGTTTGGAGTCTGGTCATTCTTGACCGGGAACAACACAAGTGTGACAGGAGTCCGAACACAACCAGAGGGTTAAATAGAGAGCAAACACGTCTGAAAACACGAGCCTTTGAAAAACGTTTTAATGAATGACACAAAAACACCATCTAACCTCACATTTATACATTTATGTCTGACTGTGTTTCTCCTGCTTGTCCTTAACTGTCAGCTATAGAGGCCTGAGTCTTACTCACTGCTGTTAGTGATGTATATTTGGGGAAATAATAATAATAACAATAATGAATTATGCTCTGAACATTCATCTTCTGCAGGTTTAATGGATTCAACACTGATTCCAGTCAGCAGATCAAACTCTGAGAAGAAATCAAACCAAACTACATCAGCAGCTCCTACAGAACAAGGTCCATGATCTCTGACACACTTCATCCGTCTCTCACTTCAGTGCTTTGCACTTGCTCTCACAAACAGTTTTAATATAATCTAGTCTATGTTATGAGGTTGTTTTTGCTCTTCAGAGCTGCTGGAGATAATACGACTCTGTCACTGAAATCTAAACTGTAACTTGATGTTTTCACACGTTCAAATATTATCTCTGTATTTCTACAATCTGGCACATAAATCTAAAACTATACATTTATCCTCCATAGCATCAACTACAGCAGCAACACAGAATCAAGTTACTCTAAACTCTCTAATTCGAGGTTTGTACGAATGATTCTCTCTTCAGTGGTTTTATTCACATTCTTCTAGAATCAGGAGATGATCATAAACTTAGACTCGTTAAAGCTTTCCTCTCGGTCCACAAGGAGACTCTTAGAGCCCCAACTGAACCATAACTGGTTTATTACTTTGCTTTAGATCATTATTCAGAGATACTGCAGTTCTGTCTTTTTTATAATTAAATAATGCAGTTCAGCCAAATGAGGATAACATTAAGCTGTAGGTCTTGTAAGGATTTTGAATCTTAAAATATTTATATAAGGCAATATTGTCATAAGCAATATAAAGTTTCACAGATTCACTCTCTCTCTCTCTCTCTCTCTCTCTCTCTCTCTCTCTCTCTTCTCTCTCTCTCTATTCTCTCTCTTCTCTCTCTCTCTCTCTCTCTCTATTCTCTCTCTCTCTCTCTCTCTCTCTCTCTCTCTCTCTCTATCTCTCTCTCTCTCTCTCTCTCTCTCTCTCTCTCTCCTGGTTACTTTTTTCTCTCTCTCTATTCTCTCTCTCTCTCTCTCTCTCTCTCTCTCTATTCTCTCTCTTCTCTCTCTCTCTCTCTCTCTCTATTATCTCTCTCTATTCTCTCTCTCTCTCTCTCTCTCTCTCTCTCTCTCTCTCTCTCTCTCTCTCTCTCTCTCTGTCTCTCTCTCTCTCTCTCTCTCTCTCTCTATTCTCTCTCTACTCTCTCTCTCTCTCTCTCTCTCTCTCTCTCTCTCTCTCTCTCTACATCTTTAGTGATTGTGACTATTGTTGAGATTGCAGTGTTTGCTGCTCCTTCTGTGATTCTTCTTCAGATCATCTGTGCGAGAAGAGCTGGTGAGTTTTGAATATCATAAAATCTGAGGATTCACATCGATCTCTAACAATCTGAATTATTACAGTGCAAATTGTAAATTGTTTGTATTGATTTATTTATTTAGGAAGGAAGAACGCTCATCTCCAAGAGGAAATAGAGATGTGTACAGAATTACAATGAAATACCTTCCATAAATATATAAAGATTACAGCAATATTAATTTTAATGTCCATAGATATTAGAGATATTAGCATAAAGCTTTGAATGTAGTTTTCCAGTACTCCATATTGTACAGACTGCTTAAATTATGATATTAAATACAGTCATCATCAAAGTGAGACAGGTACCTTGATAAACATGTATGGATATTAACACATAAATCATAATATAAATTCTAATTTTATTTTTATCTTTAAAATAAGTTACACTTTTACAAAAATGTTGTAAATGTTTTAATAGTCCAGTTTATTTATCAAATGATATACAGGTGCATCACAATAAATTAGAATGTCATGGAAAAGTTCATTTCAGTAATTTAACCCAAATTGTGAAACTTGTCAATTAAATAAATTCAATGAACACAGACTGAACTTGTTTAAGTCTTTGGTTATTTTAATTGTGATGATTTTGTCTCACATTGAAAATGTCTGAGAATGTACATGGGAACAGAAATAAGGTCACGGTGTAACTTTTAACGCACCCTCAAAGGCAGTTGAGATACAGCGCCTTCAACTTGGCCAATAATGCGATTTCTCCTATTACATTGTCATATCTGCCAAATTTATAGGTTCATATCTTAGTATTGCTACCGTAAAAATGTCTGAAAATTCTTATAGTAACATTCAAGGGCCCTGGTGTAAAAATAAGGCCCCCGTGTAATATTTAATGCACCCTCAAAGACAGCTGAGGTATGACGTGTTCAACTGGGCTAATAATGTGATTTCTCCTGTTACTGTATTGTCATATCTCTTAAATGTATGGGTCCATATCTTAAATATGCTACAGTAAACATGCCTGTAAATATGCATGGTACCAGTCAAGTACCCTGAGAATAAGGCCCCAGAGGATCTTTTAACGCACCCTCAAAATCACCTGAGATACAGCGCCTCAAATTGGGCCACAAATGCAATTTATCCTATTACATTGTCATATATGCAGAATTTATGGGTCCTTATCTTAAAAATTCTGCAGTAGAAATGCCTGTAAATATGCATGGTACCAGTCAAGGGCCCTGAAAATAGGGTCACAGTGGGATTTTAACGCACGCTCGAAGACAGCTGAGATATAGCGCCTCCAATCGGGCATATAATGCAATTTATCCTGTTACTGTATTGTCATATCTCTTCAATGTATGGGTCCATATCTTAAAAATGCTACAATAAAGATTTCTGAAAATTCGTATGGTAACTGTCAAGGGCCCTGGAAATAAGGCCCCATTGTAACATTTAATGCATCCTCAAAGACATCTGAGATATGGCGCCTTCAACTGGGCCAATAATGCGTTTTCTCCTATTACATTGTCGTATCTGCCAAATTTATGGGTCCATATCTTCAAAATGCTACAGTAAAAATTAAACCGTGTATGGTAACATTCAAAGGCCCTGAAAATGAGGCCCAATTGGTACTTTTAACGCACCCTCAAAGGCAGTTGAGATACAGCGCATCCAATCGGGCCAAAAATGCGATTTCTCCTATTACATTGTCATATCTGCCAAATTTGTGGGTCCATATCTTAGTATTGCTACAGTAAAAATGTCTGGAAATTCGCATGATAACAGTCAAGGGCCCTAGAAATAATGTCCCAGTACAAATTTTAACGCACCCTCAAAGACAGCTGAGATATAGCGCCTCCAATCGGGCATATAATGCAATTTCTACTGTTACTGTATTGTCATATCTACAATATGCTACAATGCTACAATAAAAATGTATTTGCAGAAGGCTTCGCGGAGGCTCAGAATTTGTGTCAAGTGATGCAACACTTCCTCCCGGAATGCACCAGCTCTTCTGCTGCTTGCAATCGCCCCAGACCTGCGATGACTCAGCAGACAGCCAAACCAACACCAGCCACCCCTTAGGGGACCACCCCGCTAGCAGCCTCTAATGTGCCACTTGTCACCCCGCTCAGAGCTGGGTGCAGAGGAAAGTGTGTTATTGCTTCCCCACGAGCCCTCTTTGGTGCCCGGGTGTCCGACCACTGTGATAGCAGAAAAAATAAAACACATACATTTTCAAAAGAGAGCAAAAAAAAACTTCTGCCTGCCATAAGCGCCCTGCCCTTATGCACTCAGTCTTTAGAGCTGTTTAGACCCCTTGCCACGCGTGCTGAGGCCTGGCAGGCCATCCCCGGTGTGTCAAAGTGGGTAATGGCTACGATAAATGAGGTTATACTCTCCAATTCGTTTGAAGACCACCGCGCTTCTGTGGTGTGCTCGCCACCAAAGTGCGCAGCGAGAATACTCAGTCCTTCGCACAGAGGGGATTAATCTACTGGTAAAGGAGCCATAAAAATCGTTCCTCCAGCCCAGAGCGAGTCAGGCTTCTACAGCCGCTACTTCCTTGTCCCTAAAAAAGACAGTGGCCTGCGACTTATTCTAGATCTCAGACTCCTGAGTCACGTCCTGGTAAAAAGGTCGTTCAGGATGATCACTTTAAAACAGATCCTCTTACAAATATGCCCAGGGAACTGTTCATGTCGCTGGATCTGAAAGACGCGTACTTTCCCCCTACCACAGACTACTCTTGGAATTTGCTGTCCCTGGCTCCCCGCACTTTTACGCGATGCATGGATGCGGCTCTCTCCCCTCTGCGACAGATGGGAATCCCCATACTCAACTACCTCGATGGCTGGCTCATTCTTACCCAGTCAGAGGCAGTTTCGACATTGCACAGGACACTCCTCCTCAGCCACTTAGGTTGCCTGGGGCTCAGGGTCAATTTTGCCAAGAGCATACTGTCACCTAGCCAAACGAGTTTAATTCCTGGGCACAGTTATCGACTCAGTAAAGACGACAGCAACTGTCTCAGCGGTGCAAGCCATGACGATTCAGCGCCACACGGCTTCCTTCAAGGAAGGTACCGCTCGTCCGCTCAAAGCTTTCCATAAAACACAGCGGCTTCGCCGATACTTCAGTTGGGTCTGCTTCACATGCGACCTATCCAGTTCTGGCTGAAGCAGAGTGTTCCAACTGCGGCTTGGCGTCACGGACGCCACTGCGTAACGGTGAGCCGGGCCTGTGTATCAGCCCTGGCCCGTTGAAGGGACCTCCTCTGGCTAAAGGAAGGCATGATCCTAGACACGGCGCACAGAAGGAAGGTTGTCACGATAGACGCTTCCAACAGGGGTTGGGGAGCACTGTGTGAGGGCAAACCGACCTTCGGTCTTTGGTCCGAAGAGGAGTCGGGCCTGCACATCAGCTGCCTAGGAATGCTAGCAGTGTGCCATGCATGTCAATTCTTCCTGCCGGACATAAGGGCACACCATGTGCTAGCACGCTCAGACAGCAGGTCCGTGGTTTTATAAATCACCAGGGCGGCCTCATCTCATAGCGACTCTACACGCTGGTGAACAACCTTCTTGTGTGGGCTCAGACCAATCTGCGCTCACTGAAGTCGACGCATGTGCTAGGCAAAAGGAACCAAGGAGCAGACATGTTGTCAAGGAGCAACGTCCCCTCAGAGGAGTGTACGCTCCATCAGCTCGGCTTCAGAAAATTTGGGAAGTCTTTTGCAGAGCTCGAGTAGGCCTCTTCGCCTCCAAAGACAACTCTCACTGCCCAATCTTTTTTACAAAGAGCTCGGATGCCCTGGCTTACGAGTGGCCCAGTCCTCCGCTCTATGCTCTCTCTCTCCAATCGCTCTGCTACCGCAGGAACTCAGGCGAGTCAGGGAACAATGGCACAAGCTTTTTCTAATAGCCCCTTCTGGAGGAACAAGCCGTGGGTGTCGGAGTTTTCCCAGCTGCTCGAAGCAGCCCCGTGGCCGATCCCCTTGAGACGGGACCTCCTCTCTCAAGCGAACGGCATGCCATGGCATCCACGGCCCGAGTTATGGGCCCTGCATATGTGGCCGCTCTACGGAAGCCTTTCGTCCTCCAATAGCGTGTCCTAAACACTATGGCAGAAGCTAGAGCCCTGTCTACTATACGCCTCTACACTCTGAAATGGTCAATTTTCTCAGCCTGGTGTCAAGACCACGACTTAGATCCAGTCACCTCCGAAGTGTCAGTGGTTCTTTCATTTATGCAGGAGATGCTGGATAAACAGCGTTCCTCATCCACAATCAAAGTTTACACGGCAGCTATAGCGGCTTTCCGTGGCCCTTTTGCTGGCCGACCGGTGAGAAGAGATAGCGCGGTAATTCAATTTTTACGAGGGGCCAGGATAATGAATCCCCAGCGTCCTCTACAGTTCCACCTTGGGACTTACCAACCGTCAAACAATGACAATCCTTGAGCCTCAGAGCACTCTCTTTGAAAACCGCCCTGTTGTTAGCACTGGCATCGATCAAGCGAGTAGGAGACCTGCAGGCCCTCTTCGTCAACCCTGCTTGCCTGGAATTCGGGCTTAACGACTCCAAGGTTGTCCAGAAACCTAGGTTGGGTTATGTACCTAAGGTGCTCTCCAGTCCGTTCAGAGCCCAGGTCATAACACTTTCTGCGCTTTCCCCCTGACGGGCAGCCAAGAGTCCCTGCTCTGCCCCATCAGGGCTTTGAAAGTATACATTGAGCATTCTGCCTCGTACAGAAAGACAGAACAGCTTTTTGTTGGCTTTGGTAACCGCGCTAAAGGTGGCCCTGTTACGAAGCAGAATATTTCTAGGTGGTTAGTGGATGCTATCTCATTAGCATACTCCTCCGTGGGGTCACGGTGCCCCATCGGATTCAGAGCCCATTCCACCAGAGGCATCGCCTCTTCCTGGGCGTGGTCCAGCGGGGTGTCCATGTCAGACATTTGTGAGGCGGCCGGCTGGTCCTCGCTGTCCACATTTGTAAGGTTTTACAACCTGGATGTCCCTGCCTTGCAGGCCAGAGTCCTTTCTGCTTAAATAGCAGTCTTATGGGTTCACTTGACCAACATTGTTCAAGCCCCTCGTTTGCTTGGTCTGTCCATAACTATATGGATGTCAGGTATCACTTATGGGACGACACCCAGGCCTAGGATGAACCTCAGGGCTCAGCCTGTGCTTGGTGTATTCTATTGACTCCTAATCCCAATCCCAGTGAGTCTTGGTTTCGAGTCGTTCCGTGTCATAGCACAGCGTGATTGAACTGGTTCCCATACAGCATCTCTCGAAGCAGTACAAGTGAAATGTCGAAAGGGACCGTACTCTGTTACTATCGTAACCTCGGTTCCTTGAGATATGGGAACGAGTAATGCGTTCCTGGTCATGCTATGAACTGTTGCGGTGGCAGAGGAGCTGATTGTATAGCCAGACGACCCTCCTATTTTGTCGGGCTATGGCGAGCTGAATAGCCATAGGCTCGCGCCCCACCGCCGTGCATTAGTTTGTTTTGAATCCTACATGAACCAATCGACGTGCAGTTATAACTGCGTGATTGAAATAGGCTTCAGTTGAAGAGGAAAAAATTGTTTTTCCCGTACAGCATCTCTCGACACAGTACTCGTCTCAGGGAACTGAGGTTACGATTGTAACTGAGTACGTTCTTCAAAGTAGGGCTGGGCAATATGAGCAAAAATGTATATCTCTGTATTATTTGGCTGATTAAATATGGTACATATCTCAGTATTTTGTATTTGGATTAAACAAATAAATAAAGTGAATGTAACCATGTAGGGATATATAATGTGCAAAAAGGTTAAAATCACATTATATTATAATATTGTAACATTGCGATCTAAAAACAAAATAATGCTTTTAAGGCAAATTTAAACTTACTAAAACAATTTTTTTTTACAAATTAAAAAGCACAGACTAGGCTAATTGAGTAAAAGGCTATTTTGATTACCCCATTACAGTCACTTTACAGTTAATGCTATCATACAAATACACTTACTTGTAGGTTTAAAATGTCCAACTACAAATATTTCAGCTAAATGTATATTTTAGTCAGAGTTATCGTGCTCATATTTCATTGCGCTCTGTCTGTTTGTGCGCGAATGCGTTCAGAACCAAGTCTGTGAAGTTTAGTGGAGAATCTCAAAGCAGAAGCTCGTGCACGTCTGACAGCAAGATGGAAATATGTCCATGGCTGTCTAACATTTACAGATGGAGAATATACTGTGAAATATAAGTTATGCGTTTAGTAAAAGAGCACATAGCTCAAACAGCTCGTCTCTGTCAGCGGCACACGTAGCCTTTCTGTCGGAGCCACTTTAAACTCAAAGAGTCATCATTTATTAACATTTAATCATATGATCGCAAGGTTCATGTTTATGCTGTTAATATGCATGCTCCGTAGCAAGCTAGTTTCTTAATCTAGTAATTACATGTTTTTTTAAAGTTGAACTTGCATTAATTGTGCATGTCTTTGGGCTCTCTTGAGTGAGACGCGAGTGCAACGATGATAGAAAATGCACTAAATATGCGTTCTGTGTGAACGGCTTGGTTTCAGTTTGAGGTAAACAACATCTTCTCCACATCGATGATTTTGAAAGAAGAGCACCGCATCGAGTGGGTTCAACTGGACCGGCTAAAAAAAGCTTTAAAATGCAACAACACCTCGTCATCGAACAGTGCGGCGTTTTGCATTCGAATGTGGATTTTTATTTAAAATTCGACTAATATTCGATTATTTTTTGACAGCCCTAACGGTGAGCATGCTGGCCATGCAAGAACTGGGATGTTTTCAGCTTCCAGGAATTGTGTACAGATCCTTGCCACACGGGGCCGTGCGTTATCATGCTGCAACATGAGGTGATGGTCGTGGATGAATGGCACAACAATGGGCCTCAGGATCTCGTCTCTGTATCTCTGAGCATTCAGAATGCTATCAATAAAATGCACCTGTGTTCGTTGTCCATAACATACATCTGCCCATACCATAGCCCCACCTCCACCATGGGCCCCTCGATCCACAACATTGACATCAGCAAACTGTTTGACGCCATACACATTGTCTGCTATCTGCCCTGTATAGTGTAATGGTCTTTTTAACACGTCTGCCACTTGAAGGAATGATAGGCAGCACACTGGTGAAGAAGAAGAAGAAGAAGAAAGTAATAGGGTAAATTGACCATTACAAAAATATTGTATACATTATGAACGCTGCCATGTCCATTATTATCGTGTTTGGTCTTTTTTTCTGCAAGGCCTTATCAAATAAGCATGTTATATTATGAGCATAGCAATATATGAACATATAATGTCACAATATTAGACTGTGATACATGTGCAGTGTACTCTTGTATTTATTCATTTATTTATATTTTTTCTGTATTTTGTATCAAATAAATGCAGCCTTGGTGAGCAGAAGAGACATAAATGTACATAATTTACAAAATAATTATAAAACTGGTTGGCAAATGACAAAAAAAAATTGACATTTTACTGTTATTTGTCAAATTAATAAGTGGTGTGGCATGGAAATCAGCACTTGTTTAATAGTAATCTGATGTTTTTTGAATATAGTTTATGGATCATGTGGGAAAATGTATTTTAACATGTTTAAATAATAGGCGAAATAAATATTAATGCAACAAAAAATTATGTTTTATTACGATTACGTTGAAATAACGAATAAATGAAACTTGCGAAACCGCTGTGTCCGTCGAGCTGCTCGTGCCCGTGAGTCCGGTAGCGCGCGCGTCGGGAGCGCGCTGCGAGGCGGGTCTCTGTCATCATGGCGGAGGGGGAGCTGGACGTGGATTCTCTGATCTCCAGACTGCTGGAGGGTGAGTGAGTGGCCTTCATCTTCTTCTTCATCCTCACCTTCATCTCCGCTCGGCTCGCGCTGGCTCTGAGTGTCGAGTTTCGCGGGTTTTTACACGATCGTTCGCGCGGTTTCTGACCGAGAGGCCCGTGTTTGCGCGCGGCCTGCGACAACAAACCGTCGTTTCTGAGGAAAACAGTCGTTATATCTGATTATTGCTCGCGAGGAAGCGGATCATATCGTTAAATATTGCCATCAGCCAAAGAGCTGATCTTAAACATCATTCATACATCATCTGAGAGCTGAATAAATCATATTCACATTCATGAATGGTTTCTTATGATAGGAATGCTGCCAAATATGGAATCTGAGGAAAATAAATAAGTTTTGATATATTTACGGTACAAATATCTTCATGGAACATGATCTTAATATCTAATGATTTTTGTCATAACATAAAAATTTATCATTTTGACCCATACAATGTATTTTTGTCTATTGTTATACATATAGCTGTGCTAATTAAGACTGATTCTGTGCTCCAGTGTCATATTATACACATGCCGAGAGAAATATCAGATATATTGAGACCGTACTGTCATAATTCATAAAGCAGACCTGAGCTCAGAAACAATGTTATTAATAGAGCGTGTTTGTACTAAATATATAAACAATGAAGGAGTCTATAGATTAGTAAACTTTAGGAGTTTACAGTAATTATAGATGGAAAGAGATAGAGAGAGAGTGTGTGTGTGTGTGTGTGTGTGTGTGTGAGAGCGAGAGAGAGTGTGTGTGTGTGTGTGTGTGTGTGAGAGCGAGAGAGAGTGTGTGTGTGTGTGTGTGTGTGTGCGTGTGTGTGTGTATGTGTGTGTGTGTGTGAGAGAGAGAGAGAGAGAGAGAGAGCCCTGGAAGTACCAATAACCGAAATAATATGATTTCAAACATACTGAAAAACGAACCTGTTAAATATAAACGATGTAAAACAGCTAGTTGATACTCGTATACAGCAGTCATACATCGCTATTAGGAGCGCGCGTGCTACTGGGACACGTATCCGCGCGGGAGTTATCAGTCTAAACATCACTCACGGTGACAATCAAGACTAGACTATTTCAAAGAGAAAGTTTAACACTAAATCTTGGACATAAACGAACATGTTAAAGATCAAAGTATTTTCAGGTAAGTTCATATTTTTGGAGTAAAGTTTAATTAAACGGCTACATCAGTCATACAGCGCCCCATGACGAGCCCTGTTTTAGACGGATAACTTATTAACTGCATATGTTTTATAATAACGATGATGAAGAATATTCAATGTGTTTAGTTGATGTGCTGTAAAGAAAACGAAATGCTGCCGGCACGGTTTCATCTCGTTCGTTCATCGCTCGAAGCGGTTCAAGAAAACGTCTCTTTTTGCACTCTTGTCCTAATTTGGCTGTTCGTGTCTAGATGATGAATATGATGTAATGTGAACGGGGGGGGGGTTACTATTGGCACAACCCTAAGCTGTGCTCCTTCAGTTGAGTTGAGTTGGTCGTAAAACCGAAGAAGAAGAAGATACGAGTGGGGGTCAGTATCGCTCGGGTTCGGATGATGTGTGAGTTCAGAGGTTAACGGGGTTATACTTGATGATTTAACTGATCAAACTGTTGTTGGTCCCCATTGGCTTCCATTAAAAAAAACGAACCAGTGCCACTTTAGCACTAAAGCTAACAACTTTCAGACCCTATTAGCGGCTTTTTTTCATAGAATATACAAACTGACAAACCTAGCAACTATTTTGGAGAAACCTTATGGTTCAGTTAGAAGATGTGTCCAGTGCTGCCCCGTCTGAGTCTCCCGGCACAGTGTTTTCTCTCTCGGCGTCTGTTCTGTGCAGTGAGCGCCGCGGCGGAGAAGCAGTGCATTCAGCCGGCCGTACTGCAGCAGACCCGTCAGTAAAGCAGTACAAAACAGCGTTTCCAAGCACCTGTCACTTGAGTGCTCAAATATGAGCATAGATCGTCTGAGAATATTATGCCCTTTTTTTTTTTTTTTTTTTGTTACTCAGACGCTGCCAAAACTATCACATAGCCGCTCTTTAGTGTAACGTTAGTTAGATGCATGTTGATTTTATCAGACGATGCCGCGATTATAAATGAGAGTGACTCCTGGTTAACATTTATTAATGGGTCATGTTTAGTCACTATTTAGTGTGGAATTTTTCTACAATATTCGCTCATCATGACACTAAAATATGGCATTGTCAATCTACTGCAGTCAGTAAATGTGCTTAACACCCGGTCATGCATGAGAAAAATTCATACCGTCATATACTGTGAAACCGGTATAATTTTGAGAAATAACGTGATATACATTTTTGGTCATACCGCCCAGCACTACATTCTCATTGCTATTCTAGCGTTAACAGGAGCAGCTGCGTTACCTGATCAGTGCACGAGTTATTGTAAGATTTAGGCTGTTTTGTGTGTATAATGTGATCTAATATATATGAACACAGACAGAGTGTGTGTGTTTGTGTGTGTGTGAGAGAGAGAGAGTGCGTGTGCATGAGAGAGAGGGCGAGATTGCGTGTGAGTGTGTGTGTGTGTGTGTGTGAGAGAGAGAGAGAGAGAGAGAGAGAGAGATTCTCTAGAGAATGGTGCAAAACACACAATGCCTTATTTGGTTGTGTTCACCGTGGAAGAAAATAGATCCTGAAATAGCCAGGACTGGTTTTCATCAGAGTCAGAATAAACTCTCTCACACACACACACACACACACACACACACACACACACACACACACACACACACACACACACACACACACACACACACACACACACACACACACACACACACACTCACTCACTCTCACACTTTCTCACACACACACACTCACTCACTCTCACACACTCACTCACTCAGTCACTCACTCACTCACTCACTCACTCACACACACACACTCACTCACTCAGTCACACGCACACTCACTCTCACACACACACACACACACACTCACTCACTCACTCACTCACTCACTCACTCAGTCACTCACTCACTCACACACACACACACTCACTCAGTCACACACACTCACTCACTCAGTCACACACACTCACTCACTCACTCAGTCACACACACACACTCACTCTCTCACGTAATTAATCTTTGACTCAAACGATTTGTTCAAACACTGAATCATTCAGAAATGAATTGGCTGGTTGCTGTGAGCGATGCTGTGTTTCTGCCTATAATGTTAGTGATCTAATATTATTGTACTTGCTTATTATTAACTATTTATTGAACTATTAAACAGTCGTAATGCTGAAAACATTGTGTGATGTTGCTTAATTAACTGGATTTTTTTATATAAAATATTTTAATTTTAAATTTTTACCTCAGCATGCTGACTTTCCTTGTGTTGCGTGTTTTGATTTCTCCTGGAGAGGCAATGCAACTTTATACCGTACACATGCATTACATACAGTAGCTATATACTATTCCTCACGGACTCTAAATGTAGTCAAATCAGAATAATACTTGCGTTTTGGTGATTGCCTAACGTTAGTTATTTTTGGTTACTTGTCTGGCGTTAATGAAGCATTTATGTTGTGGATAATAACGTAATATTGCCACACAAATGACATTTGGGTAAATGATTGCAGTGCAGTTTACGTGCAAGCACGGAACAGAAGACGTTCTAAAATAAAGCAAAACATGTCCGGTTGATCGGTGCATCTGTCCGCCAGTGTATACATTCAATACAGATGAATCCATTGTTAAAGTTACTTGCTAAGTGACACATGCGTCTACTGTCCCGAGCGTCCTTCACGCTGGCCCCGGGCCATTGGGCAGTCCTTATTGTTGAGTATAAAAAGTAATGAAACCTTTGAATGTACTGCATTTTTGCCAAAGTGCTACAGCTAATCTCTGGTTTGTTTACAGTGTGAATGCTCTTGATCTGAGGTAAACTATCCATTGTTTATTTGAATATGGATATTACAGTTATGCACAATGATAATCAAACTCAAATGAAACCCTTTTAACATGTTACTAATCACACGATACCTAACTCAAATCTGTGTCTCTGTGTCATGGCGAGATTGGAAGAAAACCCAGATTAACAGGGTAAAGATGCGTGTCGCAGGTCTCTAGAGTGCGACCTAATTTCTCAAGGGTGCGACTAACAAAAATCCGAGGGCGCACCAGTGCGACCAGCGTTCGAGAAAAGAAAAAAAGTCTCCGCGACTCTGAAAGTCTCTCTGCTGTTCGACCACAGACGCGTTAGGCTCATATCGTGGTCTAAACCAATCAGAGATAGTGAAGGGCGGACCCTCCCTCTGATTGGCCGTGGTCCAGATATTCCTGTACGCGTGTGTGCGTCTGATGCGTGTGCTGCTGCAGTCAGACAGGGAGAGACGTGAGTAGTAGAGATGTGCACAGTGTTGCCAATTTAGCTAGATTTAGCGCCTTTTTAGACCCCCATTGCGACTAGTGACAAATCTAGTGACTTCTTAGACAAACTTTAGTGAGTCTCTGTGATCGTTGGTACTGCCGAGATCAGTGCACGCAGCTCTTTCTCTGCATCTGCTCTGTTCAGCGAGCGTCTGAGAGGAGCCCGTTCAGTTAAACAGATATTATTGCTTCTGTAATTTTACATGCAAATATAGCCAAAATGACAGCACAGGAATTGTCTTTGTCTTGTTTTATATTGTGTATTATTTGATTTCATCAGACAACGGCTGATTATATTATAAATTATGATTTTTGTGCAGACTAGCTTCTTGGAAGAGGGAGCTGGCTATGAATTCTTAAAGGGATGTGTTTCAGTCACTATTTCATATTCATCCCGTTGACTGACAAAAGAAACAGTAAAATATATAAAGTAAAACAGTTTTATTGAGAATTTGGCTGCATTGAAATTAGGGATGCATCGATCCGATACTGAGGATCGGTTTCGGCTCCGATCCAGTGATTTTCTGCGGATCGGGTATCGATCAGACGAGACCGATCCAAATCCGATCCTGTGCTTTTAAGCTTATAATATTCTGTGTTGTTGTTAAGCCCCACGGAAGCCACAAAAACATCATAAGGCACCATAAAGTGTCCGCACACTATATTTCAAGTGTTGTGGAGCTGTTCCATAGTTTAATCTGCGGTACAGATGAATATTTAAGTCGTTAAATTCAAGTCTACGTGAACTTCTCTCTCCGCTGCGTCTGTCTGTCATCCTCCGTTCAGCATTCCAACCGCGCGTCGCGTTCGGTTACTACAGTCAAACTCTTCAAACTCCAGATTTATTCGTACACTTATTCACTTTTATTATCAACCCGCGACCCATCATGCTGAACATAATCAAAAATACTTTCAGTTCTACAATTCATTTTTAGTTTTTACATTAATTAAAAAAATATATGAAACAAATAAAAGCTATGTTTTTGTTATGTCAAATAATTGAGTTTTTCATATATAGTTTTTTGGCATGAGCAGACTATATGCACTCATGTAATTAATGTTGCGCATTTAACAAGCGCACACTTTGGCAGAATTTAATTAAGATAGTCATCAACAGCCTTTCGTTCAGTAAAACTGAGCATCAGAATGGACACGTTTGTTAAGGGAGGAAACGAAATGTGGAAACACTTGTCTCACACTGAACATGTTCAGGTAAAAAGAAACATCATCCTTCTCATCCTTAATTACAGAAAATGTGTCAACACATCTCTGGAGAGAACCTTAGATTATTAAAATCGAAAATGCTCTCCATATTTGGATCAACATAGGCTACATTTGTGATCTTTTCTGCAATGTCGCGTGTCGAGTCACGCGTCCGCGCGTCTTACAGACTGTAAATTACAATCACAACTTTATTGTGCTGTTACTCCTTTCCAGCTGAATTTCTCAAGATTCAAGATTTTATTCGTCACATACATAATTATACAGTATATAACCAGCAGTTAAATGTAATTGGTCAGCTCCCGACAGCATCAGGTGTTTTATTAATGTTGAGTATAATTATTTATTTATGTAAATAAATGCAATCGTTTAGATATTAGGGCTGTGCGATTAATCGAAATCGAAATAAAATCGCGATTTGAGATTGCGCGATTTCTAAATCGCTTTATAGCTCGATTTTTTTATGCGCCCCAACCTCCCGCAGTATGCTATCCGAACCAATCAGAATGCAACAGAACAGAACAGACCGGGCATACAGACAGATAGTATGCTAAAGAAACAGGGAAGATGAGTTCAGAACAGGATAAGGACTTGGTGGCCAAAAAAATGCATGTTGCATGCAGAGCACACAGCGGGGAGTAGCGATCATATTTCCTTCAGAGCAGAGAGCGTCTTTCTGAAGATCCCGCTCCGCTAGCTCATATACGCTCAGCGCCACTTGCTAAACGCAAAATGCCCTTTGGTAATTTGTTAATTCCAGAATCTGTGGAATAGGCTAAGTAATGTTTGTCTAAGCTAATGTTTCTAAAAGCAAATTCTAAAATCCTGTGAAGATTGACACGTTTTAATGGACCGCATTTCCCCGCAGTTTTGGTCTATTTTAATTTTAGAAAGTGTTTCTTTTATTTACGCCACGAAATAATTATTTGTCAAGTGCATTTCATCTTGTGTGTGCTTTCATGGGCCTGATAAGTATTTTGTGAAATTCTATATCTGCTTTTCATCTTGTGTGCGTGTTTTGAATATGAAGCGTTGTTTTAAATGGAAACTATACTTTTTCAGTTATTTTTTTTTTTACGCAAATGTTCCAAGTGGCTTCAAAACAAGACACGTTTTTAAATTAAGATTTTAAATTTTATACATTTAAATTAGGGATGTTCATTTCGGTTATTTTTCCTAACCGTTAACCGAAAAATATTATAGAACTGAATTAAATTAAAAAGAATAAGTGTCTGTGACCCGTTAAAAATACTAACATCTGTTTTTTTCGGGGATTAATTTCACATGCGTAAAAAGCAGCAAACAACAGAACGAGGATTCACCTGATCATATCATATTACATTACACACCTGCAGCACTTCTGCAAGCAGAGAAAAACTTAATTCACCTAAATGCTGGGTTCAGCCTTTTGGGTCATTTTTTGGGGTTATTTGTTCAGTGTTTGGGTAGTTTGTGTACATTTTATTTTATTTATAAAATTGTTTCTGTCAGTATATTGTTTAAATCTATGCAGAGCAACATTCGCGGTGCGAATCACTAAACGAACGTCACTCGCGTCTGTCTTATTGAATGTTGAAGCGTCTGATGCTTAAAAATAAACGATTATATTTATAAAGATACAGAACACAAATTCTTTGAATTTTAAAATATGTCCTCAGAGCTGTTTACTGTTTGTTGTTGAGCAGGTTATGAAGGCAATCGCAGTAAATTTCGTCCATGAGTGAAGCGCAGTGCGGCGGTCTATCCGTGATCAGTTCCCGCCGAACACGACTCCAGCTCGGCGTGAGAGCCAGCGCCGTTACGGTGGAAACACAGTTACAGAGTGGGCCATTTACTCGTGAATTACATCGGTTTAATGTTTAATCTTTACTTCTAATGTATGTTAAACGAGATTAAATAGGCAATGTGTAGGCTTATAGCTTATAAAAACAAGCAAATTAGAAATAAAGGAAGTTATCACATGAACCAGTGGTTCTGGAGTATTTTACAGAAGTTTAGAGGATTTAAGTTAATCTGTAAATATTATTTCATGCATAAAGTAAAAAAAATAAAAAAGCGAATATTATAATAGAAACGAATAAAGCCATTAGCTGAGTTAAATCATCCATTAATGATGGTTAAATAAACAATCAAATGTACTGGGTAAAATGAACCCCAAATGTACTCTTTTACCAGCCCTAATCGGGTTGTTTTGAACCCAGTGTTTTTTAGAGTATGCAGAGTTTGTTCATTATTGTGCTGCCCGAAATTAAAGCAGACGGCAGAAAGCTGCATTCTATTTTTTTTTCTTATTTTACAAAAAAGCAAAGATAATTCTTTTTATTGAATGTACACAAATAAAAGCAGACCTTTTACAATTCCGATTATCTTCATGACCAAGAGGAGTTGCTTCCACTGTTGGAAGGGGAATAAATCCAGTGATTGCTCCAGCGCGCATGCGCTCATTTAAGCATTCTACCTTCACAATGCAGCCTGTTCATTATCATTATAAAAACAACCGGTCAAACATATGGACAAACACACTGCTCTGTTTAAATATGTAGTAAAATCTGTGCTGTTTAGCGTTATCACCGTACCGCCGTGAAGTTATGATAAACATTTTGTTTTATGTGGATATTGTAAGGGTAAATAAATAAAAGGTAAATAATATTTTGGCATTTAAATACTGCGAATACGGGAACATTTGATTTTGTGTTGAAGGAGAGACCCAACATTGGTTTCAGTTTTGTTTTAGCCTAAAATAATTATTTTGGGTTTGTCGTTATAGCTTCTTATTTTTAATTCTTGTTATTTTCTAGCCTACTGTTAATTGAAAGGTTTTGTTGTGGAGTGATGGGAACTAAAATTGCCTAGCTATGTTTACAGTGTTTATTATAATGTTTGTAATTCGCGTCGGCCTATTTCTGAATGAAATAATAAAATGCGACTTATAGGCTACTTTGTTTTTCTCTCTCTCGCTCTCTCTAAAAAACGTGTTTTTTTTATACGTGTAGCTTATTTTAACCATGCAGCAAACCTTTTAAAATATTTTTATAAATTACTAAAAATAAATAAATAAGTGAATTTAAACCGTTTAACTGATTGTATTAATGGGTCAAAATTCTTATCGGTTGGTTAAAGGTTAATGAACATCCCTAATTTAAATGAACAATTTCACTCAGAAACGTAACCATTTCTTATCGGACTACTGCTTTAATTGAGACATTTATTCAATAATGTCACTATAAACAGGAAAAAATAAATATGCCTAACGTTACTGGAGACATTTAATGTGAGCGCGTGATCCGAGCGGGATTCGGTTTACCGGTGAGCGTGAGCGGAACATTAGCAGATGATCAGCCGTGAACGACTGAGCGGAGCGCACACACACAGAGAGGAATATTGAACCGCTCCGCTTCGCTCACATGCTCTGGTTGCATCTTGTTTTGTTGGATTTGATTACTCACATATACATTAGGGATGGGTCACGATTTTCGAATATTCGAATATTCTATTTAATTATAGAATATCGATTAGGTTGTGCGATTATTTTCTAAAGGTGTACCAGGGCTTGACAATAAAGACTGTCCGATGGCGTGAAGGACGCTCGGATTTGTCACTTGCCAGATCGGGCCACTGCAGGTGGTCACTAAATTGTATCATTTGCATGCGTTTTTAAGCCTTGTTTGTTTACAAATGTAAGCGATTCAAAAGCATTTGGGCGCGAAAGACAACTCCTTTCAGTACATGCGCGCTGTGTTCTGTTCCGTGTGAACAGCGGGAGCACCGACAGTCGCGTCTCTGACACGCGCGAGCCGCCTGAACGGGCAAACACATGAAGCATGTCAAACTACCCTTCTTGGCAAGTAACTTTAGCAATAATTAATCTATATTGAATTTATATACTGGAGTACAGATGCACAGATCAACAGGATATTTATTTGTTTTATCTTAGAGCATCTTCTGTTCCGTGCCTGCACACAAACTGGACTGTCGGCACTCGGGCGCGGCACACATACATAGTGTGTACACAGTACATATACACACACTATGTGTGAGCGCTAACCACGCCGGAGAACGGAATTTCTGATACGTGCAGGCTGATTGCGTGAACAATAGACATGTTAAACATTATATTGCGAGAGGGCCGTTTGCTACTGCGTCCCAAACAACTCAAAATAATAAACCAAAGTTAACAAAACGATGCACTCCACAGAGTGCTTCTCTGCCGCCTTCACGTCCTGTTCCCCATTAATGAAGCCATGACGAGCCCCCTGCATTCAAATTATTAGTTTTTTTGCTGAAATAATAACGTAATATTCCACTGGTTGATATATTATATTTATATGCAAAATATGTGTGTTGTTTTTCGTGTTAAATGTGAAGAATGACAGGTTGGATGCCACACTTATTATTATTTTTGGCAGAGTATACAGGTGTAATTTTAACTTCAGGCAATGTAACATGATTTTATGATCGTATTTTTGACTTTATTCTTAAAATATTATGACGTTAATTATTTAGTTATTTATTTGAGAAAGATAAACTGATCAAACTTGCGCTGGCCGCTTGGTATTTAAAAAAACAAAAACTTGAATTTAACAAAAATAAGATGTTCCAATCATATTTCTAAATTAAATTAATAAAGAAAGGAAACAAAATAATGACCAATTTGCTATTAAAAACCAAAACTGAACTATTTAAATGGCTACAACAGCAGCTTTGTAACGGAGAGAGAGAGAGAGAGAGAGAGAGAGAGAGAGAGAGAGAGACGGGCTCAGACTCAGGCGGAGAATTCTGAGAATATATTCTGCTCTATATTTCTTCCCTTGTTTCAATTCAAAGTTCACCGAACTAATTGTGAACAACACTCCCGTCTTCTTCATTGTTCATTTAATATATTTATATATATGAAATAGGTTATTGTTATGAAGACAGACCTTAAAATTAATGTTCACATAATAAGTGCCGTCATTCAGGCGGTTCACAATGTTTTAGTGCGTAATATGTTTTAAGAATGATATTCTGTTTAGCGCGCAATATGTTTTACGCTTAATATTCATTGATGCATTAATCAGATTTAAGATTTTCTTTTTAATAATATTAATGTCCATGCTCATTTTTCAAATAGAAATGTCCTAGCCTTATGAGCAGTTGATAATCGACGGACTGTTCTGTTAATAAATGCCTCCTTCGGTTATGTTATATTAATATGTTTCAGCACTCATACTTTACAACCATTCATTTTCTTGGGTTAAGATAGACTATTCTCTAATAAATTAAACAGTTTGTTATCATACAGATTGAAAGCCTGGATGGTCTCTCTCCCCCTCTCTCTGTGTGTGTGTGTGTGTGTGTGTGTGCGCGTGGGTGGGCGGGTACATGCGCGGGAGGGGTGCGATTTTCGAATAGTAATCGAATAATACCCAGTGATTATCGAATATTACTTTTGCTTAAAATGCCCATCCCTAATATACATATAATATATATATATATATATATATGTATTTTGCCATATGTCTGTTCTAGAGACATGTTACAACTTTTTGGGAAAGGTCTAATTGGTTTCCTTTGGAAATATGTTTCAAATTCACACAGAATGCATTTATAACTGTAAAGGTCAAGGTTTCTTTATTTGTCACATAATAAATTATACAGGGTATAATCAAAAGTGAAATGTAGATCAAATCAGGTCCGCTCAGTGGACAGTGCAAAGAATAAAAAATTATATAAAAGTAACACCACACAAGAGCATATATATATATATATATATATATAGGTAAAAAAAGAAATAAAGAGTAAAATGTGTAATAGAATAAAGAAAAGTGCAAAACAAGATGTGCAAGACAAGATATGCAAAAACAAGTAAGATGTGCAAAAACAAGTAAGATGTGAGATAAAGCATGTCTGTTTGTGTCAAAATCGTGATTAAAATCGAAATCGAAAAAAAAATCAAAAAATCGTGATATATATTTTTTGTCCATATCGCACAGCCCTATTAGATATCATACTATTTAGGCTATAAATAATATAATAAATCTGGTTGGTTTGTATTGTAAATGACATGCGTGCGGCCCGTGAGACTTGCACTTGGACCATAGTGCTGCCCGGTGGAAAAATAGGTAGAGAACCACTGATTTATACATATAGTCTACAAAATGACACGAAGTGAATATATCATGGTATTTTTTGGTTATGAAAACAACCACGGTGACTGTTTATGAAACGTGGAAACTGCTCCTGAATAGAATGAATATCACACCGTCATGCAAATCCTTCCCAGCAAACACACGCAGTACAGTTATGTGATTTGTTGGAGCTGTAGGCTAGTTTTATTGTACTGTACTGCCGCATGCTTGTAGTTTCTGCGCTTTAGTGAAGTTATATAACGTTACAGCGTGGCGCCGCGTTCGCGCGTGCTATAGAAGAGCGCGCGCCACCAGCACAGTACAACATCTGACAGGACAGTTCGTTTTTTCTGAGGTGAGAGACTTTTTATTTCATAACGTGTTACAAAAATAACGTGGAATAATGCCACTGACATTAAACCTGTCAACATCTCATCTGACCTCAGATACTGAATCGGGACAGAGCCTTTTTCTCAGGCACTCTTTCTTTCCTTAAACTGCCTCGGAGTCAGATGATCTGACAGAAGTGTCAGAAAAGGTACGAGTATAATAATGATTCTAACATAACACTAAAGGCCTAAGTATATTTCATTTTTACATAGTAAGAATTGGTTATAAAAACTGTAAATACTTTATATATATATATATATATATATATATATAAGGTTTAGTGAAATTATTTGGTAGTCTGAGGTAGAGGTCTTCACGGGTCTCAAAATTCGTACCCGAACCCGAAGAGACCCGTAAATATGCTGCACGGAACCGACCCGGACCCGTATTTTATTTGAAAGTGGGACCCGAACTCGTGCAGACCCGAGAAATGCCTTAAATGTACTACCCGGACCCGACGCGGACCCGACCATTATTCGAAAGTTGGACCCGAACCCGGCTGGGAAGACACAGACCCGACTGCACCCAAAAAAAAAATTGGCTTAAACTGTTAACTTAGTTGCCTTCTCACTGACTGAATGCGACGCAATCGTCTTTGCCAAAACATTTCCATGCATGTTAGCAAGGACGGTTTTTTTTAAGTTCAGTCGCGGATCAGATTGTAAAAACAAACAGGCCATCAACGAATGAATAGAGGCTTATCAATGGAGTGGGAAGTGCGGGAACTCCTTGGTCTGTGACTCCAGCAGTTCATTATTCAGACTATTTTCAGGGTATCATGCTAGAAACCTTGCTATAATACTGAGCCATTTAAACGTGATATTTTTCACATTTATTCAAAAATTGCCGTGGTATTTTTGACCATGGCACTACTTTTTAGGTGTCTACTTGCTTACGAATGTCCGCCTGTTCGTCCTGCTTCTTTCTTTTAGCTCCTACCTTCATTTCATTTAAGCACCAGTGACAGTCGGACTGAGCGGTTTTTTCAAACGATGTCGCAAGCCGGCGTTTACGGGCTCAACCAAGTGTACAATCGAGGGGGGGTGGTCACACAGTTTTGTTTCCCTTGTTTTTCCTAAATTGAAAGTAAATCGGAAATAACAACAGATCCACTAGGCTACAACCAGGGTTCATAAAAGGAGGGCATATCATATGTCACATATTACAATATAATAGGCCTATTATTGGGGGGGGGGGGCAGATTGGTATTTTTCCAATATTGGGGGGGACACGTCCTCCCCAAAGTATATGGTGGTGTTGAAAACTCTGTTCTTCTAAAGTGTAGAAACTCAGAAGAGAAGACCAGGAGACTTCGGATTGGATCGTCAGCAGAATTTCTTTATTCTATGACATGTGTTGTTATCTGTAGTCATCGAAGATCTCATCTTAAGTCATTTTTACAGGGTATCTTTATAGTCAGGATTGGAGGAGGGACTTTTTTTAGGTTGAGACAAAACATCAAAGAAAGCATACATCTGAGGGCAATAAACCTAACGAATCCACATCTGGCCAGGACAAAGTCATTTGCAGAATAAAGGTTCAATCTCTCAGTAGTCATTGATCTCATTGACAAAAGGCACAGCTGTCCCAAGCCCAAATGGTCAGGAAAACGATCTCAAGCACCTTTGCCTTGCCCGACACCTCTTAGTCAGGACGTGAATTCAAATCAAACATAGAATAACATTTGTGATCCTTCAATCCCCTCTTTGAGAGTTCTAATAACTCTCACAAAAATACAAATTTAGACACTTAAAAGTTAATTCTTGTAACTTGTAATCGTTACAGGTAGAGCTGGGCGGTATGACCAAAAATTTATATCACGGTATTTTTCTAAATTATACCGGTTTCACGGTATATGACGGTATTTTTTTTTTCATGCATGACCGGGTGTTAACCACATTTTCTACTGACTGAGGGAAAACTGCAGTAGATTGACTTAGAATGCCATATTTTAGTGTCATGACGAGTAAATATTGTAGAAAAAGTCCACACTAAATACAGGGGTTAAAGCAAAAAAAAAAATTTAGACTGAAAATATTTCCTCGGCCAAACCCCATTCCACAGCCATACGGCTACAGTCACACACACAGTTTAAGAGCGGTGTTTTTCTTCTTGTAGTTAGGAGCGCTTGTCCTCCTAATTAAAAACATTTATGAGTACCTTCTGATCAATAAAAAAAAAATTCTGATAAAAAGAATTAGCCTTCCGAATACGAGGTGACGTTTGACTCCTTGTGACTTACAGGGGTATTTTATTTTTACCTTTGCAATGGCATAATTTTCATCTACTTCAAATTCAAAAATGTATGTTTATAAGCTTTTTAAAATTTATATTTAAAACAATACAATAAGTACAATATGACAAATAAGTTACCAATCATGAAATTAGTATTAATAAAATAATAATTTGTATAATTTGGCAAAGAAGAACACAAAAGTGGCTTGTACGTACATTTTCAGATGTTTAATGAGGCTCAGAGGTGGCATGAGTGCAATTACATTCATAGATTCATGTGGACATTAATGTTTTACATATAAATTTGCTTTTAGTGATGCACAACGGCTCAGCTGTTACTTTATTTTGAACTATTTTCGTTGATGAAATAGAACAAAATCATGCAGTACTTGTTTATTGATCTTTTGTATTAAATCAATAGCCTATATCACATTTGCAAACTCCCCTTATAATTATTAAAAGCTGTCTCCTGATCGCGATGCGCAGACATTGAGAGCGTGTGAGTGAGCTCAAGAATCAAAAGCACGTGAAAATGTGATGCATTCTGTCGGAACCTGTGGGAATGAGTATAATTATTATTAATAGCCGCAATCCCGCGCCGAAATTCAAGTTCTGCTCGGTGTTCTCTGATAAGAACCCGACTGTGAATGATGCGAGCGTTACTATGTTGTTTGCCGAGGCGGGGATGATTTTTGGTGTTCCGCAGAACAACAACAGTGCGCTACATGATTCCTACATGTTTCTTTCCCCTCAGTAATCCCTGATAACGTTTAAATGGAGTGAACATGGAGCAGTTTCTCCGTGAGCGGGAATGTAAAACCCGGAGTGGATCCAGAGCGGAGTGATTACAGAACGCTTAGAGCGGAGAGAGGAACGTGCTTTAATCCACTCCAGGCTTTGATCACACCCCCCTCAGCAGACTGAATACACCTCGTCCTTCCTTCATTTAAGACCTATTCAAGCTAAAATCAAGACATGTATAGCACTATTTGAGAAATGTAAGCGTATTTACGGTCTTAAAATGATGAAAAGTGAATTTAAGAAGGCGGGAACCCTGCAATTGACGGGAATCCGTCGTATCGACGGAGAACTTTAGTTTGTGAGAGACGCGGGAGCTGATGCAGCGGATGGTGGATATTTGTGGCGGTCGATGTGGATATTGTGGATGACTTCTTCTCTCTCATCACATTCTACGAGTGCTTCAGTTTCTGAACGTTCACGCTTAGTAACACATACAGCTGTATCCTCGCCAAAATGCAATAGTGAAAAGAGACCCCTCTCTTAACAGTGTCGCGTTTCAAACGTTATTTAAATGACACCGGTATTGCGGTATTTTAAAAATTCATATCGTAAGAAAAATAAACACCGGTATTCGGTATGAACCGGTATACCGCCCAGCTCTAGTTACAGGCACATTGTACATGTTCTGTGTTGCTTATATGTAATTGCATGCTGACACAGAAACAAAACATGCAATTAGGGTCCGTGAAGATTTTACGGGTAATAGTCTCTGCGTTGTGTATTTTTATTCTTTTTCTTGTGTGATAGTTGGCTCGGCGATGGGTCTAGTTGTTTTCTAGAGGTTGTGGCTTTATCCGCAGGTGAGAAGGGTGGTGCATATGGATCTCAGGACAGCCATCAAATGGTATCTGCACAGAGGAAGAAAGAAACACAAACAAGAGAGAACAACGGCACAGAGCAGTATTTGTAGAGTCTGCAAACATTAGGGTTGTATCCTCTGTTCAAAATATAGTCTGCTATGGTTGTTCCTTCTTTCCCTATTTCTTAATTCCTGCGACACCTAAAGAACAGTGAGGAAAGGATGGACTAATGGAGGGGAAAGGCCTATGAGGAAATCTTCACCTCAGGGTTGGCCCCCGAAGCCTGTTGCTTTCGGTTCTTCCCTGGGCTCCTCACTGGTTCTTGTGTCTGCCCTATCCTATCCCTGCAGGGGGAGGAACAACCTTACAATGTGACACATGAGTCCAAGTTTTCCTTCCCTGACACAATACTGCAGCTGCTGTAATCAACATCACTTGATGTGGTCCGTACCACTTAGGCTCTAATGGCTTGTTTTTGAATGCCTTTATCATGACCCATTGACCTGGGACGATTGTGTGTCCACCTTCTGGTGGAGTCTGCCAACACGACTCAACTCTCTCTTTGGCACTCTGCACTGCCTTTGTGAGGTTTTCACAGTAAGCGATCAGGGCATCTGAAGCAATGTGCACATCAGCATTTCTAAGATCAATCACACCTGGCATCTGCATTGGGCGTCCAGTAATAATCTCATGAGGGCTCAGTCCTACTGATCTGTTAGGTGATGCTCTCATACTACACAGTACTGCGGGCAGTGCTTCAACCCATGGTACTCCTTCCTGATGCATTTTGCTTAGCCTGGTTTTGATTGTTCTGTTTGATCGTTCAACCTGTCCTGATGCTTGTGGCCTATAGGGACAGTGAAGGTTCCACTTAATCTTCAACATTCTAGACACTTCCTTGACTACCTGTCCTGTGAAGTGGGTACCTTGATCTGAGTCAATGCAATCTGGTAATCCCCATCTGGGAATGAAATCAGTGACAAGACATTTAGCAGTATGTGCAGCTGTAGCGCGCCCTGTTGGATAAGCTTCTACCCATCTTGAGAACTTGTCTATTACTACCAAAACGTCAGTTTTTCCTTTACAAGGGGGCAACGATATGTAATCAACTTGCAGGTGACGAAATGGCCCTGGTGGAGCTGGGGTATGTGCTGCTGGTGTAGTGGCTGCTGGTACATCATTATTTTTCTGACATGTAACACATCTCTTGACTGTTTCAGTGGCTGCGTTTCTGAATTTTGGATTCCACCATTGATTTGAGAACCTGTGATTCATCGTTGCTGGACCACTATGACCCAAACTGTGTATTTGTTGAGCCAAATATGGCAACAGTGATTCGGGAGCAACATACTTTCCCCCTTTGGTCCAGCAGCCGGATGAATCCACAGTGGCTCCTTTGTCTAACCATGTCCATGCTTCATATAGAGGAACGTCTTTATACAGATCAACGATTGATTCAGGAGGTAGAATTATCTTCTGTGCTGTACTACCTGAACACACTTGTACAGTTGCATAGAAACAAGCCTGTTTAGCCGCTACATCAGCAAGAGCATTACCTTTAGCTTCCGTAGTATTAGTTGTGAGATGTGCTTTCACTTTGATCACTGTTAATTTCTTTGGGAGTTTCATGGCAAACATTAAATCTTTCACTAATCCAGCATGCTTAATGGGGGATCCAGCAGAAGTTAGAAATTTTCTGGTTTGCCAAATGACACCAAAATCATGAATTACCCCAAAAGCATACCTGGAATCTGTGTAGATATTTGCAACCGATCCTGAAGCTAGCGTGCATGCTCTAGTTAAGGCTACTAGTTCTGCAGCTTGAGCTGAAAAATGATCTGGAAGACGACCTGAAGCAACTACTTCAGTGGTGGAAGTTACTGCATATCCTGCTCGTCTGTTACCTTCAATAACTTGAGCTGAACCATCAACAAACAACTCCAATTCTGCGTTCTCTATGGGAGTTTCTGCTATTTCACTTGTCGCTGCATATGTAAGCGTAACACAATCATGAGTCATTTCGCCTTCATCCTCTAACACAAATTCAGTCATTGCAGACATCATACATGAGGATGGGTTCGTGACTGGTGCACGCTGTATAACAATATTCGGGGCTGTGAGAGTTGCTAACCAATTTCCCCAACGGGAGGAGGTGACAGAAGTGACTTTTGCTTGATTCATTAGTGCGGACACTGTGTGAGGGCATTTTACGTTTACAGTCTGACCTAACACCATTCCTGATGAAGCCTGAAGCGCTAGATGAACTGCCTGTACTGCTCTGAGGCATGGGCCCATACCTTGAGCGACTATGTCAAGTTTACCGGAATAGTAATGAATTGGGCGTAAGCTGCCCCCATGATCTTGCATTAGACATGCAGTCATAAAGCCTAAGTGTTCATGGACATAAAGCACAAAGGGTCTATCAGATTGGGCAATTCCTAATGCTGGTGCTTGACATAGTGCTCTCTTCAAATCATTAAAAGCTTTGAGATGAAGTTCTTCCATACAAACAGTATCTGAATCTTTACCATGGCCTTTCAACAAATCATAGAGAGGCTGAGCAATCGAGGCATAGTCTTCAATCCAAGGTCTACAATAACCTGTTGTTCCTAAAAATGAGCGGAGTGTTTTAATGGTATTAGGCGGAGGTATGGCTTTGACTGAAGCCGCTCGATCCTGTGTAATGGATCTATTTCCTGCACCAATTGTTTGACCCAGAAATGTGACTTGCTTTTTAGCAACTTGAGCTTTGTGAAAGCTGCATTTGTGTCCTTTTTTATGCAAATAGTCCAACAATGATGCCAATTCAGTTTGATGTACCTCATGATCTGTTGAGGCAATCAAAATATCATCGACATATTGGATCATAGTGGACTGTTTTACCGGACATTCTGGGTCACACAAATCACGTCTGACAGCCTGATGATATATGGTTGGGGAGTTTTGAAATCCCTGTGGCAATCGTGTCCACTGGTATTGTTCATAGTCAACTGTAAAAGCTAACCATGGCTGGCTGTCAGAGTGCAACGGTACAGAAAAGAATCCATTAGACATATCAATTACTGAAAAAATCTTACAATCTAATGGTAAGCCATTACAAATTGTAGATGGATCTGCCACTAGGGGGGTGATTTTTTCAATATGTTTATTGGCTACTCTGTAGTCTATTGTAAGTCTCCATGTCCCATTAGATTTCTTGATGGGCCATATGGGTGAATTACATGGACTGTTGGTTTTAAACTAGCACTCCTTGCGTCAGCAAATTTTCTACAATAAGTTTGATTCCCTGTATAGCTTCCTTATTAATCGGATATTGTTTGGTGACCGGAGGTGGAGTTCCTGTCAATTTAACTGGTTCTACACCTGTCAACAACCCACAATCATCCTTGTCTTTAGCCCAAATTGGATGATTCTGTAAGAAAGCATACTCGGGAGGGGTTGCATTATTGGTAGAAATCTGTGCTGAGGAAATTTTTATGCTAGTAGATTCTGAGGACATGTCTAAAGTTAGATTTATTTGTCTCAGAAGATCCATGCCTAAAATTGCACCTGTATTTAATGGAGCGCATAGCAATTTTGTAGTCAGAGTTTTTGGGCCAAATTGTACCTCTATGGGCGGAGTTTCATACAAAACAGAATCTTCACCTATTACACCAGTTAAACAAAGTTTGGTTTTCTTGTATGGGATGTTTAAACCTTGTGCCAATTTTGTAGGAATTACTGTAATTTCTGCACCTGTATCAAGCAAAAAATCAATCTCTTTCTCTTTTATGCTACCTTTCACAAAAATTCTTTGGTCATTGTGTTGGATTACAGGGGAAAGGTAGCTACTCACAGCCCCAATAATTAGTTTTTTTCCTGGTCTTGTTGTGCTCTTAGAAGAGCCTGAACTATCTGTACCACAGTTTCAGTGGTCACTGGCGGAACTACTTCAGGGTTGTGTGCAGGCTGAGAAGGAGCAGAATTATGCATAGCATTTCTTTTACTATCTTGCAACTTCTTCCTACACTCTTTCTCCCAATGTCCTAATTTTTTACAGTATTTGCATTTGCTTTCTCTTTTAGACCATCTATTGTCTTGTTTCGTTGTGTTAAACGTAGCTGCTGCTACTCTTACTTTTGCCTTGACATCAGCATCTCTTTCCCATGTAGTTAACCTGTCTAGGTTACTTCTGAGAGTTCTGTTAGACCAAGTTAGATCTAAGAATGGTAAAGCTTTTCTGTATTCGGCTACAAGGCCATCTGACCAGATACGAACCAAGGGTCCCTTGTCATCTAGCACACTTTCAGGGTCATCAACAATTCCACTGTAGATTACAGCTGACTGACAAAATCTCTCAGTATATTCACTCACAGTTTCTTCTTTCCTTTGCACACAGGTAGTAATTCTAGACCAATCTATTTTGGGTCCTAAGATATTCTTTAGGATTTTCAAAATACCTTCTCTTAAATCACCCTTACTGGCATTTCGCAGTTCAGAAGTGACAGCAGATTCAAAACTGTTGAATTCAGATTCAGTTAGTATTTGTGACATCAGCTGCGTGACTTCTGTCAACGACATGTCATAAAGACGCATTTTACTGATCAATGTTCTTCTAAATTCAGAAAAATGTGTGCGTGCTGACGGTAAACTCTGAGATAGTCTCTCTATATCTTTAGGACATAAAGCTTTGGCAGCAGTTTGTATTTGCACAACAGAAGAATGGAGAGGAACACCATCAGTGTCCTCAATCCCCTGAGATCTTCTCCTAGCCCCACACACATGGACGGAATTTACAGGCACATCAGTTACTGATTGGAGAGCTACATCTGTTTCAAAGAACGCTTGTAAATCAGGGGAAATGTTATCAGGCTGACTTACTTCCACATCAGTTTTTGCCTCTTTCTTGAGGTTCAATTTCTTGGTCAAAGTGTATATTCTAGCACGGAGTTCATTGTTCTGTTTCTCTAGCTCTGCGTTACGCTGAGACTGTTGTGTCGCTAGCGTTACACTGAATTCCCTGTGACAACAGATAATGTCTTTCACATTGTTCTTACGAATACTTGCTCCTAGTACTTTTTTACACTCATCTACCGACCAAGTCTTGTCTGGATGAATCTCATATTTCTGCGTTAGTTTTTGTCTAACTTTTTCAGTGACTATTAGGTCCATATGTTCCCCTAACAGTGTTTTGAATTCACTATCTGACCACAGAGGAGTCGCAAGACCACTCTTTTCTGTGGTTGGAATCAGCCTAGCATTCCTTCTGACCATTTTGTAAGTTTCTTCTGTACCACACAAACAAAACAAACACTTCTCTGATCAACAGAGGGTACACTTGTTTTTTTTTAACACGTAATGCCAAAAATCTTCCCTGCCTGAAAGAACAGAGGATAAACCAAAAAATTAGCACGTAATGCTAACCTTCCCTGCCTGAAACAGAGGATAACTCATTTTTAGAATCTTCCCTGCCTGAAAGAACAGAGGATAAACCAAAAATTAGCACGTAATGCCAACCTTCCCTGCCTGAAAGAACAGAGGATAAACCAAAAATTAGCACGTAATGCCAACCTTCCCTGCCTGAAAGAACAGAGGATAAAACAAAAATTAGCACGTAATGCTAACCTTCCCTGCCTGAAAACAGAGGATAAACTTTCATCTCTAAAATAAAAAACTTTAGAGGATACACTCTTCCCTGCTTGAAAACAGAGGATAAACTTCCCTGCTTACAAGAAACAGAGGATAAACTCTTCCCTGTCTGAAAACAGAGGATAAACTTTAGTTAAACAAACCCTACAGATGTATGTTAACTCTTCTCTGACGGCACAGAGGATACAGAAATTTGTACTGGTCTTAGGTTCTTTCGGATTAGAGACAGCACTCACCAGAGAGAAAATTTCAGTCTGGGAATCCTTGTTCAGTTTGAAGTTTCGCTGGATTCCAAAAAATGCAGATCTTTGTTTGAGCTTGAAGTCTTTCAGGTGAGGAAGCTGGAACTCTATCCGGGTCTCGGCAGCATCTGTTGAAAACTCTGTTCTTCTAAAGTGTAGAAACTCAGAAGAGAAGACCAGGAGACTTCGGATTGGATCGTCAGCAGAATTTCTTTATTCTATGACATGTGTTGTTATCTGTAGTCATCGAAGATCTCATCTTAAGTCATTTTTACAGGGTATCTTTATAGTCAGGATTGGAGGAGGGACTTTTTTTAGGTTGAGACAAAACATCAAAGAAAGCATACATCTGAGGGCAATAAACCTAACGAATCCACATCTGGCCAGGACAAAGTCATTTGCAGAATAAAGGTTCAATCTCTCAGTAGTCATTGATCTCATTGACAAAAGGCACAGCTGTCCCAAGCCCAAATGGTCAGGAAAACGATCTCAAGCACCTTTGCCTTGCCCGACACCTCTTAGTCAGGACGTGAATTCAAATCAAACATAGAATAACATTTGTGATCCTTCAGTGGTTACGCCCATGCATGTTAGGCTGTTCCTCTCTCTTGCCGACAGAAATAGCCTTCTTAATCCACTATTCCAGCTTTAAAAGTCTACTTGCTGTCACGGTCGGTGACGGATGACTAATGCAACTTCGCAGTTGTTGTTTTTTCATTTTGTCTGAGCTTTTTTTTCACATCACTCATGAAGAAATCCATGATCACCGACCGTCCGCTTGTATGAACTCCGCCCGCGCTCTGCTTCTTGCGACTGAGGTCGCACGCCACGCTGTTTTTTTTTTTTTTTTACACCTTATTCCCGTTCATACTTTTCTCATCCTAATTTTACAAGTTGCAAGTTACAAAACACACATAAAGTGCCAACTGACACTGATCACTGGCAGGTGCGGTGTTCTCCGATCAACTCGGGTATTACACACAATGTTAAACAGACCCGGGACCCGAAGTAATAGATTGGGACCCGACCTCGGGTCCTCTGTGAAGACCTCTAGTCTGAGGTGAGATGGGGCACTGGATTTTTTTATAGGTTTAAGGGGAGGGTTTGAGAAGCACTGCACTAGAGCATCCCTTCATTCAGACACAGTGGAAGATCTGATATGAATCAGTGTAGAGGGTCAAGTCTGGAAGATGTTTAATGCTAGAGAGAGTGTGGTCAGCTGGTTTAGCCGAGGCCAAAGATCAAGAAGGACAAACTACAGGAGTTGGCCATCCGAGGGGCATGTGACTGCAATGGAGGATAGTCCATAAGACATTGAGCCATGAGATGTTCAGTTTGACACCCTTCAAACACTTAATTTAGATTTTCTTTTTATTTCATTTATCTTGAGATGTTTTAAGCTTAAATCTCAGCTCAGCTTTTCAGTAAGTTACCTTTCTTGTAGAATTGTGCTTCAAATAAAGAACTTTATGTTGACCAGATTGTTAGTTAATCGTTTACTAGTCAATATTGCCTATATGAAAATTTGGGTGCACCTAACTTTTGTGCTGGTGCACCTAAGAAAAACAGTTAGGCGCACCATGCAACCAGTGCAAAACGTTAGTCTACAGCCCTGCTGGTTTGAGGCGTGTGAAGCAGCCAATCAGAATGCAGCGTATGTGTAATAAACATCAGATGGTCCGGGCTGGAGAGTGTGTGTGTGCGCGTGTCTGTGCGTTTGTGTGTGTGTCATGCCCATATAAGGTCATGAGTGTGTGTGTCTTTGTCGTGCCCATATAAGGTCATAAGTGTGTGTGTCTTTGTCGTGCCCATATATAGGCTTTAAGTTTGAGTCTGTGGAGTTTTTTTTTCAGTCACACACACATGGTGTTCTCAAACAGGTTCTGTGTGTGTGTGTGTGTGTGTGTGTGTGTGTGTGTGCGCCTGGTCCGACTGGCTCCTCCAGATGAGCGTCTGAAACTCTTCTGTGTTTATATGAGAGATTAATCTGTCGGCTGATATTTCGAGATCAGCAGCATCTCTTAAAAATATATATCTTTCTTTTTTTTCTTTGTCATTTTTTACAATAATTATTATAATATCATAATTTATGTGATGTTGCTTAATTATTTTGACGAGTCATTTATTTGAAATCACTATTATGTTGTTTTATTAAAAGGATTTCCTGTTGAGTTCATACAATGTTAACCATAGACCCCTTCAATGTTTGTAAACATTGAAAGCCTAGGTTGGGTGCGAGCGCAGCTTGGGGTCAGAAAAATGGCGCAGCTAATAGACCGGCATATTGTGTCAAGGAGAAACAGACAAGCCTTATAGATAGATAAGATACTTTTTTATTATTATTTGTACCTTTCCATTTTTGTCTTAGGTGTCTGGCTTTGTTTTGTGTACACAAACAAGGAGGGCACAAAGTCAGGACTACTGGAGTCAAGTGATGCTTGTCCTACAAAAAATTACAACACGATCTGCTGTTGTCATAGTGAAAACGCTAATGTAAAGCTAGTCTGCTATCTGCTAAGTCTGTAGCATGCCACAGGTCACAATTTATGCCAGATATCAAACTTCACCTAACTATTAAATCAGTCTACAGTTTACAGAAAACATTTGTTTACTTATCATGGCTTAACTCTACCGTTGTTGGCACAATGTTGGCGCTAGCCTGCGGCTAACTACTAGCAGCTGGCTACGTCTGTAGCATGACACAGGTCCATGACATTTACAACACTATTAACTTGCATAGCTTAACGTACAGAAAACTGTTCATGCAATCCAGGCTTTCGAGTTTAAGCAAACAGAAAGGGATGATAAAGGATGACTTTAACGTTTCCTGATATGAAGTGAGCGCTACCAACACGAGCCTCTTTGATCGTAGTATTGTCCCAGTCTGCCCGTTTAATAGCTTGCAGTCACAGATGTCCTCTATTTTTTGAAACGGATGAGATCCTGCAGGAATCCTGAAAAACTTGACTCCAGAACTGGTGCGATTTTCACAGTCCACGACGCAACAAGTAGGCATTTTGTCTAGGGCTGTAATGGTGGCCGTGACAACCGCGTCACCGGCGGTGGTGCACGTGACGTCACACACCGGGTGTATTTAACTTTCTCATTTAAGGCTACTTTCCTATTTAACTGTATTATTTATTTTAGTGTTTTGCAGGCTGAGTGTTCACTGACGTAAATGCTAAAATAAACACGTATGTTTGTTAATAGATGATTGAGCCTCATTTATTTATTTTTGCGTTTCAGAATTATATATATATATATATCACAACACCGCGCCACCTGTAGTAGTTGGTCCATTACCACCGCGGTGGTAAAAATCTGCCACCGTCACAGCCCTAAGTTTTGTCTTGACGAGAAATTCTCTGGTTAACACAATGGGATGGAATGAACGTTCTGACCCCGACATGCGCACTGCGAACTTCAAATTTTCCTGTGACGTATACCGTGAAGGGGTCTATTTAATAGCGGTTTATTTAAACAGAAAATATAACATTTGATTAAAAATGTAAAACAATATTTTATTGAATAAAGGGCTTCGGCATAATTAGAGTTAAACCGACACACACTCAGACTCAGATAGCTGTGTTTGCATGGTGAACTGTACACTGCTGAAGTGCTTACAGCCGAGGACGGAGAGTAAACGTGAACGCTGCTGTGTTTCAGTGCGAGGATGCCGTCCAGGGAAGATCGTGCAGATGACGGAGGCAGAGGTTCGGGGTTTGTGCATCAAATCACGCGAGATCTTCCTCAGCCAGCCGATCCTACTGGAACTGGAGGCTCCACTCAAGATCTGCGGTGAGACTCACACACGCGCTCACACACACATTAACACACGCGCTCTCTCACACACACACACACACACACACATACACTCATTCACTCTCACACACACACAGACACGCACACACACACATCCTCACTCACACACACACACACACACACACACATCCTCATTCACGCACACACACACACACACATTAACACACTCTCACACACACACACACACACACACACACACTCATTCACTCTCACACACAGACACGCGCACACACACACATCCTCACTCACGCACACACACACACACACACACACACACATCCTCATTCACGCACACACACACACTCATTCACTCTCACACACACACACACACACACAGACACACACGCACATCCTCACTCACGCACACACACACACACACACACACTCATTCACTCTCACACACAGACACACACACATCCTCACTCACGCACATCCTCACTTACTCACTCACACACACACACACACACACACACACTCACTCACTCTCACACACACAATTCACTCACACACACATTCACTCACACACACACACACACACACACACATTCACTCTCACACACACACACATTAACACACACACACACACTCACTCACCCACTCTCACACACACACACACACACACCCACTCATTCACTCTCACACACAGACACACACACACACACATCCTCACTCACGCACACACACACACACACACACACTCATTCACTCTCACACACAGACACACACGCACATCCTCACTCACACACACACACACACACTCACTCATTCACTCTCACACACAGACACACACACACACACTAATTAATTAATTGATCAATCACTCATTAATTAAAGGGGTCATCGGATGCCTATTTTGCACAAGTGTAAATTATTCTTTAGGCTCTTAATGAAAGTCTGTATTATAGTTTGGTAACCCCGTTAATCAGCTCTGTTCACAGCACACCGCTTTAAATGCTAATGAGCTCTGCTGACTCCGCCCCTCTCTTCCCAGCCGCTAAACATTAGCCGCATTCGTCATGCTAATCTACATCCGATGACCCTTTGCTGCCACCTACTGGCGGTTTACTTTCATAGTAGCTCACCTCAACATGTCATATTTGTATATGTGTCAGTGTAAATGCATTAGTTTATATGAATGAGAACCAGCGATGCTAACGCGCGCTCCTCGTGCGCAGGCGACATCCACGGCCAGTACACGGACCTGCTGCGGCTCTTCGAGTACGGCGGCTTCCCTCCGGAGGCTAACTATCTGTTCCTGGGCGATTACGTGGACCGAGGGAAGCAGTCTCTGGAGACCATCTGCCTGCTGCTGGCCTACAAGATCAAGTACCCCGAGAACTTCTTCCTGCTGCGCGGGAACCACGAGTGCGCCTCCATCAACCGCATCTACGGCTTCTACGACGAGTGTGAGTGGCGTCAGCAGCACTATTACACTCAATATGTAGAAATGTTATGAGACTGTGTGTGTGTGATGTGTTTTGTCTCGCAGGCAAGCGCAGGTTCAACATCAAGCTGTGGAAGACGTTCACCGACTGCTTCAACTGTCTGCCGATCGCCGCTATCGTGGACGAGAAGATCTTCTGCTGCCACGGAGGCAGGTTTAGCAGCGCAGACACCTCACGCTGCACTATAAGAAACAAACTAGGGGTCGACCGATATGTGTTTTTCAGGGCCGATGCCGATACCGATTATTACAGATCAAGTAGACCGATAACCGATATTTTGAACCGATATACGTGTCTGGTGTAAAAATGAAAATGAATGCCAAAATTAATAATAACAAGAGCTCTGACAAAAAACGTTCTTTAAATGCTTTTAAACATGTCTTTAATTCTGAAAACTGTTAATAACAACAACATTTCCGGAGTTTTAATTTACAGTACAGTGCAAATGAAGGCATAAAACATTAATTTAATTTATCTTTTAATCAAATGAGAGTTAGACTTTATTTTTAGCAAACAAATGTTTACTATTAAAATTAAAACATGGAAGAAATATCGTATTGTGCTATTATTCTCAACAAAAGTTGTAATAATTGTTGTAGTTGTATTACGTATACAGTAATATATTCGGCTAAACCGAACTTATATTTTGACAGGTTGCCATGAGAACCTTTTAGGTTTCTGTAGCCTATGTATATATGATATGACGATCGTTTTACTCAAATGAAACGGTCAAATGCTCATGAAGTGACTCTCCGAGCAGTTCTGGGGATG
>JAPDDM010000085.1:92500-122500 GCA_027474115.1 Schizopygopsis malacanthus | reverse complement strand
GGATGTTCAGGGTTGGGGAGAGAATGATCGCGGGGTGTCCTTCACCTTCGGAGCGGATGTGGTCAGTAAGTTCCTGAATCGTCACGATCTGGATCTCATCTGCCGCGCGCATCAGGTGACTAAACTCCTCTCTGTCAGCGGCATTCACAGTCGGGTTGCGTTTCACACACATTATACACCAAACTGTTCTTCATAAATCTCAAGCATCCACAGTGTTCCCAAAGTTATGATATCAGACATGATGGGAGATGCAGATGCTGTGTTCTCAGGGTTTGAGAAGTCCGGTTTAGTTTGAGCTTGTGAGGTTTGTGATCAGTGCAGCGTGAGAGGTCTCTGTTATTATAGACGGCGCTGACGCAGAAACCAGAAGCAGTGAGGACGTCATGATGCAGATATATGTCAGTTCAGGGTTTGTGCAGCCTCTCCAGAGAAGTTCAAGCACTTCACACTGCTATTTACATCACTTTAAGCCTCTAACATGCTTAACAAAACAAAAACGTGTTAATGGGATGAGAAATATACTTTGCGTTAAACAAACACTTGTGTAAAATATAGAAATAAAGACATGACATCATCGCTGTAACCAGCAGAGGAGCACTTACAGGCTTGTGTGCTTCTCAACTCAAGCTCGGGGCTTTACTGGTTAATGTGTGTTACTGAGAAACATGTGTGGTATTGAGTAGCTGCAGGGTTTGGACTGGTTTAAGACGCTCTGCTGCTGTTCTGCAGGTGGTTGAGGACGGTTACGAGTTCTTCGCCAAACGCCAGCTGGTCACGTTGTTCTCGGCGCCCAATTACTGCGGAGAGTTCGACAACGCTGGAGGAATGATGAGTGTGGACGAGACCCTGATGTGCTCCTTCCAGGTAACATGACTCCACTAACACATGACTCCACCTCCAGTTACATGACTCCACCTACACGGCCACATGACTCCACTAACACGGTCACATGACTCCACCTCCACAGTCACATGACTCCACCTACACGGCCACATGACCCCACTAACACGGTCACATGACGGTCACATGACTCCACCTCCGGTTACATGACTCCACCTACACGGTCACATGACCCCACTAACACGGTCACATGACTCCACCTCCACAGTCACATGACTCCACCTACACGGCCACATGACCCCACTAACACGGTCACATGACTCCACCTCCACAGTCAAACATTACTCCACTAACATGATCACATGACTCCCCCTCCACAGTCACATGATAATTTTGACCCATACAATGTATTGTTGTCTATTGCTACAAATATACCTGTGCTGCTTATGACTGCGTCTGTGCTGCAGGGACACAGTTACGCTATAGTGCATCAAACATGCAGCAGTGTTTTGGGTGCATTATTACGATCTTTGCAGTTTTCCGAGATGCCAGTTAAGAGCGCTCTGGTTACTGAAAAGCAAGAGCTGTATGTTTGTGATTGTCATGGGTTTGGCTGCTGTTTTCTCAGATCCTGAAGCCGTCGGAGAAGAAGGCCAAGTATCAGTACGGCGGGATGAACTCCGGGCGACCCGTGACTCCGCCCAGAACGGCCACGCCCCCTAAGAAGCGCTGAAGGGGCGGAGCCTCCCGTCTTGAAAACACACACGGTGTAGTTAAAGAAGCCACGCGTATTGTTTTGTTCTGCCGAGGCATATTTTATCTTGGGTTTGGTTCAGTGCTTGGACTCTCGCGCTCTCTCACGCACTAGCTGTTTTTTATAGCTCATCATTGACCTGGGTTTTCAGTGAACGAAGCTTTCAGTATGTTTAGACGCCTCTTCATTAGTGCGCAGACGGATCGATGTGTCATTCACTAGCGATGATGATGATGATGAAAGCTGTATTATATGGAAACACGTTTATATGAAGAATAAAGACAAGGGTAACGTCGTATCTCCGCTTTTTTGTTTGAAAATGAAAATGCTAACTATCTTTCAATACTGAGTTTACGTTTATATAGTTCTCACGATTACACATTAGCACTGATGAGATCGGACGGACGCTCTGATTGGCTGACGCTGCTGTCACTCATGAAGACGCTGAGCGCGCATCGGATGGCGGTCGATAAGATAAAACATTAATGATGGAATTATTAACTACATTTTCTAAATAGGCTACAGAAATTGAATACAGTGTAAACTAACATATTCAAGTTATTCAACATAATTTAGTGGAGAGCAGAGACGGTCAGAGAGAGAGAGAATCACGCTGGTTAATCACTGATGTGATGGGATTACTCGTCTAATCTATACACGCTATATTCAATACATGTTTTGCAGTAATTTCACCCATTTTAAAGCTGAAAGCTGCGAGAATGAGTAATGCCATATATGCACAATACCGCACTGAAATGACATAATAAAACATAATGATATTATACAGAGGATTGTGAAATAGATGTCCATGACTTTTCCACATCGACCCAGGCTTGGAAATAGCTGTTTTGAAATTACATGAGTTTTCCGGGTTTTTCATGAGCTTATGAACCCTGAATGTGACACGATCGGGTCGGTTATCTAGATCAGACACACATATAGGTGCGGGTGGGTGGATAATTAATTTGAAGCTGCGTATTCGGGTGACGTTTTATTACATCCGCGCATCACTAGCGCACACAGACATTCCTGAACACACACCAAAACACACACACACACGCCTGAACACACACCAAAACACACACGCGTCTGAACACACACCAAAACACACACACACACACGCGTCTGAACACACACCAAAAACACACACACACACACGCCTGAACACACACCAAAACACACACACACACACACACACGCCTGAACACACACCAAAACACACTCACACACGCACACACACACCTGAACACACACACACACACATAGATGTTGTGCTAAGCCAGGGATTTTCAACCTGTGGGGGGCGCCAGCACCTGTCAAGTGGGGCGTGAGCATCAATTTTCAGAGACATTCTCTTGAGGATTTATGAATATTAGCTAGCAAATCTTTATCCATCCACTAGGGGGCAATATGACCCCCGCTGTTAGTCTGCTGGAGTATCAGTAAGATGATTTACGGTTAGTCGTGTCAGAAATCCAACCACGGATTGGCATGTTGTTATTTCAGACACAGCCATCACATTGAATCAGGTAAACTGGTTATATTGTTATGTTTCAGTATAATTACACACGCTATACCAGCAGGGGCGGTTCGAAACCATTTTTAGCTGGGTTTCAGCCCCCCCAAAACTATATTAGCGATCAGGCCAGTGCTGCTTCCTCAAAGTGTTTCATTCTCTCGTGTTTTAAGTCTTGTCAATTTAAACATAAAAGTACTTTTAAGCCCAAGACATGTCAATGCGGTACTCACGCGCTGTGATAGAGCGTTTCTATGCTCACCGCGCGCACACCTGAAGCGCCTGAACACACATAGCCTTCTCAGACAGCAGGTGAATACCAATGACTTGAGCGGTTCTCATCTTTTTCTCCACCGGGCCGCACTATGGTCCAAGTGCAAACCGAAAGTAAGTCCAGCACTCTCTTCACCGCTGATGCTGAGACTATTCTTGTTTGAATGCGTTCCTTCGCTGGCATTTTCCACATTTCGTTTTCTCCCTTCTGATGCTCAATTCTACACAACTAATGTCTGCTGATGACTATTTGAATTGAATTCTGCCAAATGCGCGCTTGTAAGTGTTCGTTAAATGTGTAACATTTAATTACGTGAGTACATAGGTCTGCTCATGTCTGAAAATAATATATATGAAAGACTAAATTATTTTACATAAAAACAATAGCTTATATTTATTTAGTACACTTTTAAATGAATATAAAAACTAAAACTAATTGTAAAACTGAAAGTAAATGTTTTATTATGTTCAACATATAAGACTGTAACGTTCAGCATGAGTATCCTCGGAAGCACAGCCGGTTGTTGTACGTGAACAGTCAAATAAATATCAAATGTGCATCAATATAACGGATCTATGCATTTCTTATGTAAATTATGTTAATCAAAAGAAAAATAATGCGCTGTTTTAACAGCTTTAATGTATATTTGTGTTTATGTTCATGTTAATAAAGTAATTTGGTGTAAATACAATAATAGCGGGCGGGTGGGGGTGTGTTGGGGGGGTGTGAGTGAAATTAGACAAACTTGGGGGGGGGGGCGCATGTCCTAAAAGTTTGAAAACACCTGTGCTAAGCTATAGTTGTCCTGATGATAGCATGATGATGGTGTACGGCTGGTCTGTGAGATGAAGTAGAAGCTGATAGTTCCTCGGAAAGCTCTCGAGCACACACACACACACAGAGAGAGACACACACACACACACACACAGAGAGAGACACTCGCGCACACACACACACACACACACAGACAGACAGACACACACACACACACACCCACACCTAAACACACACAGAGAGAGACACACACACACATACACCTAAACCTCTCTGTGTCTGTGTGTGTCTGTATGTCTGTGTGTGTGTGTGTGTGTCTGTCTGTCTGTGTGTGCGAGTGTCTCTGTCTGTGTGTGTGTGTGTGTCACTGATTCAGAGATACTCAGATCCAGTTCAACATGTTTGAACAAAGCAGCTTACAGGTGATCGTACCATGATCACCTTCACGATTACCGTCAGATATATTCTTGATCAGAAACCAGATATTACCCATAGTTCCCGAGTTAAACCGGTTCGTGTTTGAGGTGATGCTGACCAGAGAGAGAGAAACCAGGTGGACTCGGATAACAGCTCCACATGCATCCACACTTCACAGCCTTCTACATTTCCTTTATCTCAGCTAGCGTGGGTTAGCGCTCATGAATAGATGGAGTCATGCAGACTGAACTTAATGCACTCGACTCTTTGTGCACTGAATCAATGAGACTCTGTGCATGGATGAACTGAACGCCATTATCTCCGTTTGTTTGTGTAATCAAGATTGCTTAAGACAAGTGTAATCATTGCACTTTCAATTATTTTCTCACAGCTAGATTTTTGGACATCTTTGCGCTTCATCTTGATCCCATTCGTCATGTATTTGTGTTTCAGAGGTAAAGTTCACTCTTAACCCAACTCTTTTAGGGAACTGTAGACCTACCTTTCATTGCAAAAACACTTGAACGAGTTGTGTTCAACCAAGTCAATGCCTTTCTCACACAGAACAACCTCCTGGACAGTAACCGATCTGGCTTCAGAAGTGGACATTCCACCGAAACTGCCCTGCTCTCAGGTGTTGAAGATCTAAGACTTGCAAGAGCGGCTTCCAATTCTTCATTACTTATATTGCTGGATCTGTCCGCTGCTTTGGATACAGTCAACCATCAGATTCTCCTGTCAACTCTATTGAGAAAGGGCATCTCAGGAACCGCACTCCAGTGGTTTGACTCTTACCTCTCAGAAAGGTCCTTCAAAGTATCTTGGAGAGGTGAGTTATCCAGGTCACAACATCTAGCTACTGGAGTGCCTCAGGGCTCAGTGCTTGGACCACTTCTCTAGCTACTGGAGTGCCTCAGGGCTCAGTGCTTGGACCACTTCTCTAGCTACAGGGGTGCCACAGGGCTCAGTGTTTGGACCACTTTTCTAGCTCCTGGAGTGTCTCAGAGCTCGGTGCTTGGACCGCTTCTCTAGCTACAGGGGTGCCTCAGGGCTCGGTGCTTGGACCACTTTTCTAGCTACTGGAGTGTCTCAGGGCTCAGTGCTTGGACCGCTTCTCTAGCTACAGGGGTGCCACAGGGCTCAGTGTTTGGACCACTTCTCTTTTCTGTCTACATGGCTTCACTAGGTTCTGTCATTCGGAAACATGGCTTTTCATATCACTGCTATGCTGATGACACTCGACTCTACCTCTCATTCATCCTGATGATCTGACGATAGCTGCTCGCATCTCAGCATGTCTAGCAGACATTTCTTGCTGGATGAAGGACCATCACCTTCAACTCAACCTAGCTAAGACAGAACTGGTCATGGTTTCAGCAAACCCATTGTTTCATCACAATTTCACCTTCCAGTAATGCACATCAACCATAACTCCTTCAAAAACAGCCAGAAACCTTGGAGCTGTGATTGACGATCAGCTGAATTTCTCAGAGCACATTACTAAAACTGCCCGGTCCTGTAGATTTGCATTATATAATATTAAGAAGATCAGGGGCCGTATTCAGAAGAAATTTCTTCTTAACTGCCATTTTCTTCTTTTTTAACTTAAGAAAAAAGTTAAGAATATTTTGTATTCCCAAACATTCTTCTTAAGAATATTCTTATCTTTTTTCTTAAGATTGTTCTTAAGACAAAACTTAAGAAAAATTCTAATTCTTGAAAATAATCTTCTTAAAAATCATCTTAAATAACTTCTTAAAATTAAGATAACTGCCAACTAGTCGTAGATCCATAAAGGGTAAGATTTTTAATGAAATTATTATATTATTTAAATATTAAACATTACAAAATTATAAAACTTATAACATTCTGTGTAACTACTACACTATTTTACTTGTATAAAATAGCATAGTTGGCTTATTAGATGTTTGTTTTCCAGATGGAAATACTATGGGTTGTCAACAGGGAGAGAGCCAGAAAGGCCTCTTCGAGACCGAGCAGATCCTCTCACCCTTCCTGACCATGTTCTGCTTAGACTGTATAGGCTTCCAAGAAACTCAGTAATATATCTTGCACATATTCTGAGAGATAATTTGCAGCGAAAAACAAAAAGGTCCTCTCCCCTTCCCGTTATACTGCAGATAATGGTTGCCCTACGCTTCTTTGCTTCTGGGTCACTTCAAGAAGTTTTAAGTAATACTGTGGGAATTAGTCAATCTAGCGTAAACCGAATTGTCTTCAACGTGTCAAGGGCTCTCAGCAGAATGGTGAAGAACTTCATCAAGTTCCCATCTACAGTGGCAGAGCAAATCCTCATTAAACAAATTCTTTGAGATTGCAGCATTTCCAAATGTATTGGGTGCAGTGGATGGGACACACATTGCCATTAAGGTAAATAATATGTAATACATTAATTAGTTAGATTAACATTATTTCTTTTTAACTTGCTTTCAACATTTTTCTTTGTAGGCACCATCTGATGATGAAGAACTGTATGTCAACAGGAAGAATTTTCATTCAATTAATGGCCAGATAGTCTGTGATGCTTCACTGAAAATAACAAACCTTGTAGCAACATGGCCTGGGAGTACCCATGATCCTTTCATACTCACCAACTCAGCGCTGGGTCAACAATTCAGTGAAGGCCAACTCTGATGGGTGGCTATTAGGTCAATTATATATATATATATTTTTTGGCATATCAACCACAAATAAATTTTACATATTTGATTATCATTTTCAGTCTCATGTTTTAGTGTCTTCTTTCAAAATTGAACATGCTAAATAAACAAGAAAAAAATGTATGAATAAATATTTTAGTTTGGGAATGCCATTGTTACGTTTGTGTTCAGTTAGCAGAAAATACCTGTTTTACAGGGGACAGCGGCTACCCCTTAAGACCTTGGCTGATGACTCCAATTCTTCATCCCGCATCAGAGGCACATGAAAGATACAACAGGGCACAAAGGAAAACGAGGGCAGTAGTGGAGAGATGCATTGGAGTTCTGAAATCTAGATTCCGATCACTCTGGTGGAGTGCTCTTGTACACACCTGAGAGGGCATGCCGAATTATTGCAGCAGTGTGTGTACTGCATAATATATGCCAGATGCATCGTGTGCCACTTCCCAACATTGCAGAGGCCCCTGATGAGCCTGCTGAGCCTCTGAGGGATGTAGAAAACCCACCAAACAACTCAGGAATGCAAGCACGCAATAATCTAATAGCACGACGATTCACCTGAGAACAACGAATAATGCTTTACTGTTACTTTAAAAACACACCGCATTCACTGTTACTTTAAAAACTTTACTGCATTTCTTCATAAAACATATGACACATTTGATTTTTTATATAAAATATATTTTATTTTCAAGTAAATTATTAAAATACAATCAAATTATTAAAATTCTATCATAAAATATATATTTATATTATAAGATATATTTCTTGAACTACAATTCTAGAGAATAAATATTTGTATGTAATGTATATAATACATAATATTTGTATACAATAAATCAATATTTGTTGAATTACTGCAGTTTACGGTTCTTTATTTCTAGTCTCTCTCTCTCTCTCTCTCTCTCTCTCTCTCTCTCTCTCTCTCTCTCTCTCTCTCTCTCTCTCTCTCTCTCTCTCTCTCTCTCTCTCTCTCTCTCTCTCTCTCTCTCTCTCTCTCTCTCTCTCTCTCTCTCTCTCTCTCTCTCTCTCTCTCTCTCTCTCTCTCTCTCTCTCTCTCTCTCTCTCTCTCTCTCTCTCTCTCTCTCTCTCTCTCTCTCTCTCTCTCTCTCTCTCTCTCTCTCTCTCTCTCTCTCTCTCTCTCTCTCTCTCTCTCTCTCTCTCTCTCTCTCTCTCTCTCTCTCTCTCTCTCTCTCTCTCTCTCTCTCTCTCTCTCTCTCTCTCTCTCTCTCTCTCTCTCTCTCTCTCTCTCTCTCTCTCTCTCTCTCTCTCTCTCTCTCTCTCTCTCTCTCTCTCTCTCTCTCTCTCTCTCTCTCTCTCTCTCTCTCTCTCTCTCTCTCTCTCTCTCTCTCTCTCTCTCTCTCTCTCTCTCTCTCTCTCTCTCTCTCTCTCTCTCTCTCCACCTGAAGGAACTCCTCCGGATCGTTTCGGAGTGAAGCGACTTCTTTCAGCAGCTGGGTCTGTAAGTCAATCATCTCCTCTGTGCGGACGCTTTTTGGGTCGTAAGTTCAGCACAGAGGAAGGTTACCATCTAACAGGATCAGGGATAAATTCATCTCAGGCTCCAGGGGGGCCTTAAACTAAATAAATGCAACTTTCATGACACATATATGCAAAGATTTACTAATTACACAATGTATGATGCACAGATTACCTCTTCAACTTCTCTCTCAGCAGCAAGGTCCAATGTGGAAGATGAAACAAGCGACAGGAGCTCCAAAGTCAAGGTCACTGCATAGTAAATAAAGCATTACCCTTGGCACTTTATGACTTGTTTAATATATGCCTACTGTGTTTGGATTAAAACAACGTTAAAAGTTATAATTTATAATTACGTTTTAACAGTTAAACAAACATTAAATCCGGCTATTGTAGATAGCGTATGTAACTAGCAATGTTTCATAAAAAAATATACGACTAACTTATGTGAATAATAACAATAAGCTGATGTTCACTGTACCTAAACAAATGGGAGAACTGCTTAACGTGACCTTCTGTATCTACACCGGATTTGACGCCTGTCACCGCTGTATCTCCGATGACTGACAGAGCCTTCTCTTCAAATGCATCCAGAATAATAGACGGTGATCCACCACCTGTCATGTTTTGCTCCCTTGATCTCTCTGCTCCTTTTTTTTTTTAACAGCCGACTTTAAGTCTGCCCATTTCTTTTTCACCCCATCCACATCTCTAATGGAGTTGGCCACCGCTGAAGCGGCCTCTGCCACCCGTTTCCATGCGCGTCGCTTACTTTGCATCGAGATACTGTTATCCAGTCTCCCAAAGAGTACTTTCTTCATTGCGCTAATTTCCTCGATAAGAACCTCCATCTCTTGCCTAGTGAAGTTTTTGTTTCTTTTCTTGTCATCCATGTCAAATTAGCGGAGTAGTTTATGCTTTTCTGCGAGTAAATTTCTCTTTTGACGGTTAATGTCGTTATAAGAACACATCTCACGCGCTTAATTCAAATACTTGACCGGGATGTGGCTGCTACTTTAAAACAGGATAATAAAGTGATACAATTAAAATGTAGCGGTAATTAATTTGTTGTTGCTTATTTATTTTTCTTAAGAAAAAAATAAGATGTTCTTAAGAACAAATTTGAGAACTTCTTAAGATTTTTTCAAGAATTGCACTTAAGAAAATTCTTACGAACTTCTCAGAATTTATCTTAAGACATTTCTTAATTTATTTCTTAAGAAGATTTTCGTGAATCCGGCCCCAGGCCCTTTCTCTGGGAACATGCAACACAACTCCTTGTTCAGACTCTTGTTCTGTCCAGACTTGACTATAGCAATGCTCTCTTGGCAGGTCTTCCAGACAGTTCCATCAAACCTCTACAATTAACCCAAAACGCTGCTGCAAGATTAATCTTTAATGAGCCGAAAAAGAACGCACGTCACACCTCTGTTCATCAATTTGCACTGGCTAGCTGCTCGCATTAAATTCAAGGCATTAATGTTTAATCAATTTATTATCAATTATTTATTATCTCTATCAATTGCATGTTGTTGCTCTTTTGTTGGTTTTGATTGCTTCTATTGTCCTCATTTGTAAGTCGCTTTGGATAAAAGCATCTGCTAAATAACTAAATAAAATAAAAAATAAAGTGAAGCTCATTTCCAGCTTGTAATTATACCGTTTATTTTACATTAAAACATTTTGTTAAAAGACTTTGAGCTTCAAAAACACAGAAAGACAAAATAATTCACCCTTATTATGACATTTTCCCCAAAAAAACAACAAAGTTGAAAACAAATATTATAAATTAGGAGTATTCGATCAATCAAGCACACACAAAGAAATGAAAGAAATAGCAGCACAAACAACTACATTTCAAACAGCGGGATTCAACATCGACACACAATAACAACGGTACAGTTCTCAAGAGATCGTCGTGTGAACACAAAGCTACTAAACTGACTTGACCATGTCAAAGATTCATCATTACTTCACTGAAGAGTCAAACCTGAGCAAGCGTCAGTTACCGAGCCGCTACCTAGCTTTGGCATGAGCGGGAATTGCACTTCAACGCTCTAAACATAACAGAACGACTGAATCCCGTCATTAGCAGAGCACCGGGAGCGTAAACGTGCGAGGAGTTCGTGACTTTAGCATTAGCACTAGCGTGTGAGCCTGCTGCGTTCACACTCACTTCTTCAGACTCGTTTAATATCATCACACGTTTATTTCTGTCCACACACCTGTTAAAGATAAAACCGACTGTTCGCAGAGTTTGATTGACAGGCGGTCTGGCCAATCATAACGCAGAAGAGTCGCCCAGCCAACGAATCAGACAGAAGAGTGGATTAACTTCGGTGGGCAATATCGTGCATTCATCGACTTCCCGCGGTTGGAATAAAACACCTTCTGATGTTCATTCATGTTTATATTGTGCGTTACGTAAATATGAAAAGATGATCGGTTCACGTGCCGACACGACTGCGTTTGTTTTAATTTCCTTACAAAATTACAACATTTAAAAGCTGTTTCATATCAGAAGTATTTTAAGGTTCCTCTTTGCTCCGCGGTGTATTTTTTACTGGCACGGATTGTCGGACATAGCAACAGTAACTAAGGAGGGTGGGTTTTTGCAAATATACTTAATATATTTTAATATATAACGCAAGCACCAGAGTTGGTCCGAGGCGGTTCGGAGCACCGAGCGATCATAATTTGATCAAATAAAGAGAAGAGTAGGTTTGCGTTCAATCATCTCAGATTCACTGTTTTCGTTAATAACAGCCGATATAATCATGTTTCGGTCGTCGTGCCAGTGATTGTGTTTGAGAAGGAAATGTGTAATTAAGTCTGATCCTTTTCACAAAACACAGCATTAAGCCCCGTTCACACCGCTAGCGACATGATCACATTCGTTTTCAACGGAGAGCTGGCGACTTCCGGCGACAGTAACCGTTGGCGACAGAATGTGGGCGTGTCAAGCGATGCGGTCAACTTTATGCAAATGAACCACGGATTTCACAAGCGACAACCAATAGGAGTGAAGAATCCATCAGCGGCTTTAGTTAACGCTACAGTAGTCTCACAATCGTTGAAAACCTGACCAGGCGATGATTATTTATTCAGTTGTTAATGGAAACATTGACAGCCAATCTTGACAGATAGATGATCAGACAGAAGTCGCGCCTTTAGTCATCATTATCGTTAACATCACTTCTAGTGTGAACAGGCTTTTATGGTAACGAATCCACATTAATCCACACGAGATTGCCTTCGCAGGTCGATTCGAAACATAGTTTGGATGGCGTTTGTCCTCAGATGACGGCGAGGAGCTGCTAAAATTAAACCACAGCCTCTATTTTGATTTCTCAGCAAATACGGCACAATACTAGCGTCAAGCTCAAGTTCAACAGGCGGGTTTGAATCACACTTTAAGACTTTTAAAGGCTTCAAGGTTCAATATTACAACATCCAATAGAAAATAAAGTATTTTTGTCATTTTCCAGTACAAATATCTAAACGTCCCGTTCACCGGAGATGCAAAACGAACACATGAAGCCTTGTTGCTGAACACAATGAAGAACAAATGGGTTCAGGAAACGTCATTCAAAGGGAAAGCAGGTCTTCATTCCCGATTGACAGATATTTGATCGTTTGTTCAGGTCTTGTCCACACTAATATGTTTTTAAATGCATCTTTTTCTCTCAGTTTTGGTCTTCAGATGGTGTTTTTACTCAAGGATATATCTGAAAACACGAGTGCAGTCAGCTGTTATGAGCTTTCACACGTGCGCAGTAAAGCGAATTCAACGTTTTCTGGCGTAGATGAGGAGCTTTTGGGAAACGCTAGTGTGGACGGAAAGCGTTCTGAATCCGGATTGATGCAGATGTAGCCTCGCTTCTCAACGGTGTATCTTGTATGTTGATTTAAGGACGTTTAGATATGTGTACTGGAAAACAATGAGGAAGAGATGCATTTTTGTATTATTCCACACTAAACCGGATTGAAACCGGATTAAACGAGTGTGAACGCAGCCAAACCCTCGACTAGAACCGGATTCTCACGCCTGAATCAAACAATTAAGACAACGTGTGGCATCGGTTTGGGTTTTTCCTCGCGTTCAGACAGTCAAACCCAAACACAGATGTGTTTGTTATCCGAAGCAGTAGTACTCGTCGGTCTCCACGCGCGGCGCTTTGCCGAGCGACTCCTGATCCGCGGGGGGTCCGGATCCGTCCGAGAGGCTAGGCTCGAGCTCCTCGTCCCCGAGCGCGTCCAGATAGCTGCCCAGCGAGATCCCGTCCAGGTTGTCGCTGCAGGAGCCGCGCTCAGACTCGGCGGCGTCTGATAGGCTGCACAAGCTGTCCGTCACGCTGGCCCCGCCCCCGCGCTCCTCCAGCACCCAGCGGAGCGACTCCATGTCCTCGTTGATGGACAGCAGCTGCTGCATCAGTCTGACGTCGACGGAGCGCAGATGAGCCTGCGAGCGAGAAACACGGCACATTACCTAGAATCGCTAAATATGATCACTATCTAAAACAGCTGTGTTTAACCATCAAAGCTGTATTTTCAGCATCATGTCTTCAGATATCATAATAATATGCATTTCTGATTATCAAATATTGAAAACATTGTTCGGGATTCACAGATTAATAGAAGGTCCAAAAGAACAGCATTTATGTAACAAACGTCTTTTATGTCACTTTTGATGAATTTAACATGTCCTTAATTAATAAAAATATTATTTATTTATGTCAAGGGATAATAGTTTCAATTAAGGGGGTGCGATATTGACATAAATTATATCTGGATATGTTCTGGGATTTTATCGATAATGGTAATTAGACGATATTTCGCTGCGTGTGTTATTGCATATTTCATAATTTACAATAAGTTTACATTTATTTTGACCTTTTATGGGTATTTTTATAAAGCATTTTTTTCTAAATGTGTGCATCATCTTTTAAGTCAATATCTTACATCCAATTAATCGATTATAATAATTAGACATTTTTGTTGGTGAAATAGAGCAACAAATTATAAGTATCTTAACTTCTTGTTTATTGAACTGTTGAATAAAATCAATATCATATTTGTATTCATGCTGATTTTTGGAGGGTAATTGATTAACTATATGCATTCACATAAATATGTATATATTCTGCCCCCCGTGTCTTGATTGTTGCGTTCTTTCTAAATGCATTTTAACATTGAATCATGCAGTGAACGCAGAAATAATGCACACTTCAGTGCAGAACTATTCAATTCACACACACGCACACTAATGGAAACAATCCCTCGTCAGTCTAATAACCCCCCCCCCCCCCCCATCCCATTCTTCCTCAGTAATAATCTTATTATGTCTCCTCGAGACAACAGAGGAAGAGACGAACATGATAAGCAGCAGTGAGGAAACACTGGAGATTCAAAGGAGTCAAACTGAATCATTTAAGGCGATTCGACTCCAGATCCGCTCGGATGAACCGGCTTGGTGTCGTTTCGCAGCAGTCGGTGACACAACACACAGACAAAACATCTCAGCGAGCCAAATAAAGCCAACACACAGAGGCTGGTTTGCATGAGATCCACGTCATCATGAATCAGACAGACTATAATACTGCCACTGTCCCCCACGCCGTCATTATACACATAAAGGTCGGCTGTGTGTTACAGGAACAGTCCAGCGATTCATTAGCTCTCGCTCATGCAGCGGTCACAGACTGGACAGGATCCGTTTGAGTGTACTGTCCCTTTAAGAGCGATCCATACTGACACTTCAGCATCTGTTGAACACTGGGCAACAGCTGTGTGTGTGTATCGGTCACAGGAATGGATGACTCGGATCGTGTGTGTTGTTGTTCAGCTCTGAGTGGTCACCTGCTGCACACAGAACAGGTGGCACCCTTCAGCATCTGATCTGGGGTCAGTATTTGTGAGCAGCAGGCGGCGGATCTGACCATCGGTTCCTCCGTTAATCACACCGAGCCCGCTCCGAACCTCATTCAGAACTACACACGCTGCTGTAACGATCACCGAACGAACCGAACCATAACGATAAACACACAGATCATCGCGTTACTCTGTCCAGCGTGTTCGTGTCCATATAAACCCAGTAAACCCGTGAGGTTAATCATTTACCGGACTTCAAAACCTCAACTCGTTAAAATACAGATGCACTCTGTGGTTACTGACAGACAGAAATGCGTTATAAATGACACAGAACGCGCGTATGACGTTTAAACAGAGCAAAACCAACGCAGCGAGTCGCTGGATCCGTCCAAACGACTCTTCTGAATCGATCTACACGATTCTTTTGAATCGGTCCAAACGACTCTTTTGAATCAGACTAAGCGACTCTTTTGGATCAGTCTAAGCAACTCTTTTGAATCGGTCTAAGCGACTCTTTTGAATTGGTCTAAGCGACTCTTTTGAATCTGTATAAGCAACGTTTTTGGATCGTCAAAACGACTCTTTAGAATCCGACTAAGCGACTCTTTTGAATCGGTCTAAGCGACTCTTCAGACCGCGTCACTCACCATCTGTTGTCGCAGGAAGCGGATCTTGTTGTGGAGCGTCTGTAGGTCATCGGTCCGCTCGCGGGTTTCCGAGCCTGTGAACGGTTCTCCCGCGAAGGAACGAATCAAACTCTCTGGAACTTTCCGGCCCAGCTTGTCCTCCACGTCTCTGAAGTCCGGCAGATCCTCCATCATCAATAACCCAGATCCCACCGGAGCATGACGTCAGACCCTCGGAGACGCGGACCCGGATCTTCTGAGGATCTCTCCGGTAACGCGCGCGGATCCGTTCCTCGGTGCTCCTCCGATCTGAATCGGGTGTCGGATCTGACGTACGGGGCGCGCGCACGCACGTACAGGTGACACCCGCCCTCCCTCACTCGTGCTCGTCGTCATCAGGCGGCGCATGCGCAGCACGGTCTCCCCGCGTCATTCAGACACGCTTCTCAACATACAGTGCATCTCTGTGTAATGAGAGCTGAACGCTGCAGCTCTGTGATGAGGGTGTTTCTCAGCACAGGTGAATGTGATCACCTGAGGAACACCAGACAAGCCCTTTAACACACTGGACAGTCACTAGCGGTTAAATGTTAAAACATAAGTGGTTTAAGTGAACATTATGGAGTGGATGCTGCACACTGGTGGTGGTTTAGGAGAGACTCCTCATGTGTACAGAAATACACAATAAAGTGCTATATTCATTAATATTCATATTTCAGCGCCGTCTAGCGGTGAAAGTAGGAAAGACACGGGAACAGTTTGTTGGTTTATTTTAATATTTTCACCATTTGACTTTACATTATTTACAATTAAACTTGAAAATAAAGTCCAAATATATTTGTAAACAGCTGTAATGAAATACTGTTGGTCAAACCCATTTCTAACTAAAATATCAGTGTTATTAGAGGAGAATATATGTCATATTCAATAAATCACCATTACATACACATTCATATGAGTATAATTGTGTTTGTACCTGTCGCTCAGAAAGGTTTATGATAATATTACACGTTTTTATGCTGTATAAGTATTTATATGACAGACTGTGTTTTGTTGTGGTTTTCATAGCGCTGATACTGGTTTCCTAGTAACGGTTGCCGTGCCTCAGTCCTGTACGCACGCGAACGAAACGCACACGTGCTGGCGGCGAAAATAATCGCCACGGCGATGAGTGCGGAGACCACGGTAACGGTGATGATCTGCGTCAGTGTGAGTGGACGAGCTGCGAGAGAGAAAGAGAGAAAGAGTGAGTAAATGAGTGAGAAAGAGAGAGAGAGAGTCACATTGGCAGCTCTAAAACTACAGAACACAGCCAGTGTTAAATAGTGTGGACCAGTGTTAACTAGTGTGGACTGGTTTTAACTACTTTAGACCCAGTGCTAAATAATATTGACCTGTGTTAACTAGTGCTGACCGGTTTTAACTAGTGTGGACCAGTGATAAATAGTATTGACCAGTGCTAAATAGTATTGACCTGTGTTAACTAGCCGGCAGCCATATCACCCTGCAGCCCAAGACCGGTTGCCCACTGACGCTAAGCAGGGTTGAGCGGGTCAGTACCTGGATGGGAGACCTCCTGGGAAAACTAGGTTGCTGCTGGAAGAGGTGTTAGTGAGACCAGCAGGGGGTGCTCACCCTGTGGTCTGTGTGGGTCCTAACGCCCCAGTATAGTGACGGGGACACTATACTGGAAAAAGCACCGTACTTCGGATGAGACGTTAAACCGAGGTCCTGACTCTGTGGTCATTACAAATCCCAGGATGTCCTTCGAAAAAGAGTAGGGGAGTAACCCTGGCATCCTGGCCAAACTAGCCCACTGGCCTCTGACCATCATGGCCTCCTAATCATCCCCATACACTGATTGGCTTCATCACTCAGTCTCCTCTCCACCAGTAAGCTGGTGTGTGGTGGGCGTTCTGGCGCACTATGGCTGCCGTCGCATCATCCAGGTGGATGCTGCACACTGGTGGTGGATGAGGAGATACCCCCCTTACTATGTAAAGCGCTTTGAGTGTCTAGAAAATGTAACAAAATGCGCTATATAAATGTAACAAATTATTATTATTATTAACTAGTGCTGACCGGTTTTAACTAGTGTGGACCAGTGTTAAATAGTATTGACCTGTGTTAACTAGTGCTGACCGGTTTAACTAGTGTGGACCAGTGATAAATAGTATTGACCTGTGTTAACTAGTGCTGACCGGTTTTAACAAGTGTGGACCAGTGATAAATAGTATTGACCTGTGTTAACTAGTGCTGACCGGTTTTAACAAGTGTGGACCAGTGATAAATAGTATTGACCTGTATTAACTAGTGCTGACCGGTTTTAACAAGTGTGGACCAGTGTTAAATATTATTGACCTGTGTTAACTAGCACTTTTAACTAGTGTGGACCAGTGATGTATAGTATTGATCTGTGTTAACTAGTGCTGACCGGTTTTAACTAGTGTGGACCAGTGTTAAATAGTTTTGATCTGTGTTAACTAGTGCTGACCGGTTTTAACTAGTGTGGACCAGTGTTAAATAGTTTTGACCAGTGCTAGCTAGTATTGACCTGTGTTAACTAGTGCTGACCGGTTTTAACTAGTGTGGACCAGTGTTAAATAGTTTTGACCAGTGCTAGCTAGTATTGACCTGTGTTAACTAGGGTTGGGTACCGAAACCCAGTACCAACATGGCACCGGTACCTATGGAACCGGTACCTAACCCTAACCCGGTGTTAGCTAGTATCGACATGTGTTAACTAGTGTGGATATGTTTTAACTAGAATTGACCGGTGTTAACTAGTGTTGACCTTGACCCATTTTAACTAGAATTGACCGGTGTTTACTAGTTTGACCCGTGTTATCTAGTATCGACATGTGTTAACTAGTGTGGATAATTTTAACTAGAATTGACCGGTGATAACTAGTATTGACCAGTGTTAACTAGTGTTGTTGTTCTGGCTGAGTTCTGATGGTTGTTAATGTTGTTCAGTAACACTCGTAGTTCACAATAACCTATTCATATTGTTCAGATTCTCTCACTACCAGAGAATATAATAATAATATGAATTAATATCTAATTATACAAATATTATTATTAATGATAACAGCAAAAATTTAAAATGATAATACTATTAATAATTACAAATTATAATGATTGTGATGATGATGATTATGATAACAATCACAACATTAATTACATTATTATTATTATTATTATTATTATTGATGTTGTTAATGCTATTATTAGTAGTAATATAATAATTATTAATTTAATATTTTTTTGTAATAATACTAAAACTAAAAATTAAACTTTAGTAATAATACGAAATACTAAAATAATATTACTAATATTAATAATAAGTATTATTATTATAATTATAATGTATTATTTTTCTAAATAACAACAACAGTACTAAAGAAGAAGAAGAACCTGGCCACTCGGCGTCGTAGGAGTATCCCAGGTTATCGTCCGCCGTCACGAACATCTCTGCGTGGGTCACCGGCGGCCAGAAGGGCACCATGTTATACTCTCGGTTGTGTCCGATGGGCGTGTTTTCCAGCGGATAGACGGACGCGTCTGGAGAGACACAATAGAATAGAATAGAGTATACAAACACATTAAACACACCTAGCGGAGGCAGGTTTACCGGGAGTGTGTCTGCGCAGCCACTCGTCAAACACGGCGTCGGTGAAGGTGTGCAGCAGCACGAATATGGGGTCGTTGGGCGACATGTGCGTCTGTCCGCCCGTCCCGTTCAGGAACAGGTGCGCCAGGTTGTGCAGGCTACGGACCGCAGGGTCGTAGTTCCCCTGAGGAGCGCTGTAACCTGACGAGACAACAGACCATAGAAATCAGGCGCTTATGGAAGGCCAAATTCAATAACACCTGAATTTGTATTCATATTTAAAGGTACAGTAAGCACCAAACAAACACGGCCATACCCTAAAAGGACTTCGCCCCTATTTTGATATCTCCGCCCCACACGTACACACACAACAAGTCATTAACGGGTGAAAGCGATGTGTGTTACTTTGGTAATTCAGGTCTAATGTGTTTGGTAGTATCTTGAGCGGTTCAGCTCCGTTTCATGTGGAAGATGATGTTTCTTCGATATTTACGCCTCTTTTTAATGTTTTGTTCTCTAATATTTTATTTGCCATCTCGGCCCAACACTGTGGTCAAAAGCTTTCTCAAATATTGCTTAGTGCACCTTTAACACATATTATACGCATATGTCAAACACGTGTTGCATATTTAATAGTACTGTGATGATAAACCGATGCTGAATCGATTTGTGTATGTTGAGATCTTCTGAATGCGTCGCGATTCTCTCTGGAATCGATTCTGAGCTTATGTTTTACCACCAGATGGCGCTCTACTCTAGTTTTTATCCACACACTTAAATGCTGAAATGAGGACGAGCGTCGAAGAGCACGTGTGAGTCTGTAATATCACCTCGGCTCAGAATGAGTCTATGATCGCTAGATTAATGTAAACACACTTGTACTTCGCCTCAACTTTTCGAATTTTATGAATTATTATTTTAGACTCAAGTCTATGTAAGGATTTGGAAACAAGCATGTTGTTTATAAAGCATACATTGTTCGAAACTAAGCTCAGAATCGACTCGCGAAAGAATCACAATGCATTCGGAAAACCTCTGAATCTTTTTGTTTTTATTCGCTGCATTGATTTATATTCCCAGCCTTAATATTTAACCTAATATCAACACATATTTAACACCTGAAATGCACGTATAATAGCGTTAAATACGTGTTGTTGACATGTTAAAATTCACATTTTTGAACCAGTTGGCCTTCCGTAGCGTGGCCCCAGCTGAAAGCATGCCTCACCCTCGATGGAGTTCCTGAAGCTGTCGGAGGAGGTGGAGTAGAAGGGTGGAGAGTCGAAGGCGTTCAGCTCCAAACACGCCGCCACGTCTTGTGGCTCGGGCAGTCGCTGCACCATGGGACGAGCTTCGTTACCGGCGGGGTTTCTGCGGATGGGACTGCTCTCCGAACCTCACAGACACACCAATCACATGTTACAAGACTGACCAATCACTGTACAATAGAGCTGCACGATTAATCGTTAAAAGATCGCCATCTCGACTCAAACACACATGCGAACTAATTTATATATGACAACATTCGCCTGTGCCTATTAACCTTTGAAAAATCATCCGATATAGTTTGGTTCGGATAAAAGCATTGATGTCTATGATAGCGATCAAAATAGAGCAAGTTTTTGATAGTAACTGGCGCTTTAAATATCGTTTGTGTCGATTGCATCGTTTGCCAGTATGTGGTGACAGGTGACTGTAAAAAATGACTCATTCACTGACTTTATTGTAAAGTTATTGTTTGCATGTGTAATATTTTAGTTTTTTCTTTTCAAAACAAAACAGGTGAATACAGTACAAATGTAACTAATAGATGATTTTGCCAGTTGATTAATTACAGTACATGAAGACAATTGTTTTTTTTAAAGTTATGTAATTAAAGTGCACTAATTTGCATACATTTTCAGAACATAAATCGGATACATTTATTGGATATTATCTGATGTGATCTCATATCTGATGTTGTTGTCATATTAGAGTTACGGGTATTTCCAGAAGTGGTTTTGGATTTCTATTTTTATCACTCCATAAATCAACAGACAGAAAACAAACACATGTTCACTGTGAAATGTATAAATCAGTGTGTATGAAATATGAACAGACATTCAGAATATAGAGAGAAATAAATCTACAGATGCAAATAGATAAAGCACAATTGAAGAAACAACCTATATGTGTTTTCTGTAAACTAGTCTGAAAAAAGACATGTTATGGAAGCAAAATAGCTCTCATAACTAAGCACTGCATGGAAACACACTTGGTATAAAATGAAAAAATGAGGATCTTGCCTTTTTCCGGTTGCATTCACATGTAACACGAGTCAATAACAGAATCCACCAAAGAGCAAAACAATCTCAATTCTTGAAATTAATTTGCTATGTATCCAAACACAAGGATTGCACGTAAGAAAGTGCTCAGTGCATATTAATTATTAATATGCACTGAGCCCATTTTTGCAGTTTCTAAGACTAAAAGAAGATTGCATGTAATCCTTGTATTTGGATGCATAGCAAGCACATTTAAAGGATTGAGAGTGTTTGCTCTTTGATGTATTCTCACACACTGGTTTTGCCGGTCGTGTTGTTGTTTAGATGTTTGACTGTAAAGCAAGGCTCCTGCAGCAGCAGCTCTAATGCAAGGCGGCTGTATTACTGTTGCAGATGGTCCCCAGTGTGTCGTACTCCTCCACGCTCTCACAGATGACCCTCCAGCGTGAGAAGACGGAGTTGGAGCTGATGGAGCTGATGTCGAAGGAGCTGCGCGCACCCATCAGATCGTCTGTGCAGATGTCACACTCGCTGCCGCCGATGGCGAAGTCCCAGTACGGCAGAGCGAAGCTCGGGTCTCCTAACATGTGCTGAGAGAGACACGACACAGAGATTTACAGTGGAGAAACTTCATGACATCTCATTCAGCCTGAGAGAAAGACATTTGATTTTGGGGATGTAACGATGTACCACGAGTCGGTGGAAAATCGGTTACAATATGTGACGATTCAATTCGCTTGACATGCCAAACAAATCACGATACAACTGGAGTAGGAGTTTATAAGAATGCATCTCTGAAAGGAAGAATGTATCTTTTCATCTTAACTCTGAACAATGCATATTATACATAATCGCGTTTGGTCTCGTACTGTATCGCGTCTCTTGTCAGTGTCTGCGCTTGCTTGACCATTTGTTGTGATAAACAGGAAAGTGTGTTCAGCTGAATTCAAATAGTAATTTGTTAGATGGGTTTAAAAAGGTTAATATACCGCGGCAGCCGTCGTGTGAAGCCCTCCTTATGAGAAGACCGATGAGTGTAAAGACCATCGACTCTACCATTAGTGTGAATCCACCTTGGCAGGGACACGGCAAGGGATTTAAGTATCCACCTAGATTTTTATTTAACCTCAGGCTGCAGACTTCCTCACTACTTGTTTCACTTCTGTTGATATCAAGAGAGTGTTAAATACGGCTACTCACAAATCAGGCAACCAACTGGACCTTTATGTGTTTACACACGACACCGCTCCACTGATCATGTGCTGGTTACTTCACTGCACACCTCGGACCACTTCCTCCTCACTCTTAACCTCAACATGATTCCTGACACATCACATACCCCTCCACATGTCACTTATCGACAGTGCACTTACGCTCGCTCTAACAACCTCCCGGCGTACTTCTGCCTATGGTTTCATCTACTTAATACAGTTATCATATCTTGATGTTAACAGTGCTATTGACACTTTCTGTTCCACTCTGATGTCTTGTTTTGATACTTGTCTTAGTCTTGCTGACAACAAGGCTGATTTCATTACTTCCATTACTAGTCATTCAAGGCTAAACCTCATGGCCCTGACAGAGACCTGGCAAATCAAATCCTACTGAGGACTAATGCTACACTGCAGCACTCTCCAATATTTTATCCTTTTCCCACACCTCCCTCGTTTGACTGAATTGGAAATTCACTCCTTTATCATCTCCGAGTATAAACAGCTCCTTTGAATCACATTCGGTTACTATTACCTACCCTCACAAAAATACATTTTGTAGTTGTTTATCGTCCTCCAGGATCACTAGTTAACTTTGTGGAAGAATTAGATTTGTTACTCTCAACCTTTCCTGAGGATGGTACACCCTTAGTTATACTTGGAGACTTTAACATCCACCTAGATAAATCTCGGGCTGCAGACTTCCACACTCTACTTGCCTCTTTTGATCTCAAGAGAGTGTTAACTACGGCTACTCACAAATCAGGCAACCAACTGGACCTTATTTACACACGACACTGCTCCACTGATCATGTGCTGGTTACTCCACTGCACACCTCAGATCCCTTCCTCCTCACTCCTAACCTCAACATGATTTCTGACACATCACATACCCCTCCACATGTCACTTATCGACGTAACTTATGCTCACTCTCACCCTCCCCGCTATCTGCTATGGTTTCATCTTCGCTTCCTCCCCTTAAACAGTTATCATATCTTGATGCTAACAGTGCTACTGACACTTTCTGTTCCTAACTTAACTACTGCAATGCTCTCTTGGCAGGTCTTCCAGCCAGTTCCATCAAACCTCTACAATTAATCCAAAACGCTGCTGCAAGATTAATCTTTAATGAGCCGAAAAGAACACACGTCACACCTCTGTTCATCAATTTGCACTGGCTACCAATAGCTGCTCGCATTAAATTTAAGGCATTAATGTTTTCCTACAGAACCACCTCTGGCTCTGCACCCTTTCCCTAAGTTAATTACTTCAGACTCATATGCCCTCTAGAAGCTTTACTGTACCATCCCAAAGAGGCACAAAATCACTTTCAGGGACTTTTTCATTTACTGTTCCCATCTGGTGGAATGACCTGCCTAACTCAATCCTTGCCCATCTTCAAGAAACGGCTAAAAACACATCTCTTCTATCTTTATTTGACCCTCTAACTCTAGCACGCTCTATTCTCATTTTATTTGATCTAATCTGTCTTCTTTTTATTTAAAAAAAACACAAACATTTGACCCTCTATCAATTGCATATTTATTCTCTAACTGCTAGCTTTTCTTGTAAAACTAACACTAAATTTAATTTTTCTATATTTTACATACTAGTTTTCTGGAGAAAAAAAATCCTTCCTACATGTACTGCGTTCGGCTATCCAGGACTTGTAATGGCACTTGCATGTTGTTGCTCTTTTGTTGGTTTTTATTGCTTCTATAATGTCCTCATTTGTAAGTCACTTTGGATAAAAGCGTCTGCTAAATGACAAAAAAAATAAAATAAATAAAAAAAGTAGTGTTGCTCTGTTTACAGCGGTAACCAAAGAAACGCTGTATCATTGAATGAATGAATGCTGTTCGTAAGTGCAGCACTGCTTTGTTTACATCGGTAACCAAGGAAACGCTGTATCATTGCTGCTCATAAGAACTTTGTTTACAGCGGTAACCAAGGAAATGCTGTATCATTGCTGTTCATAAGAACTTTGTTTACAGTGGTAACCAAGGAAACGCTGTATCATTGCTGCTCATAAGAACTTTGTTTACAGTGGTAACCAAGGAAACGCCGTATCATTGCTGTTCATAAGTGCAGCTCTGCTTTGTTTACAGTGGTAACCAAGAAAACGCTGTATCATTGCTATTCATAAGCGCAGTGCTGCTTTGTTTACATCGGTAACCAAGGAAACACTGTATCATTGCTGCTCATAAGAACTTTGTTTACAGTGGTAACCAAGGAAACGCTGTATCATTGCTGTTCATGAGTGCAGCTGCTTTGTTTACAGCGGTAACCAAGGAAATACTTGTATCTTTGCTGTTCATAAGCTCAGCGCTGCTTTGTTTACAGCGGTAACCAAGGAACTGTATCACTGTAGTGCATCTGCTTTGTTTACAGCGGTAACCAAGGAAATACTTTATCTTTGCTGTTCATAAGTGCAGCGCTGCTTTGTTTACAGCGGTAACCAAGGAAACACTGTATCATTGCTGCTCATAAGAACTTTGTTTACAGCGGTAACCAAGGAAACACAAGTGCAGCGCTGCTTTGTTATAAATCCAGTGGTTGCCTCTCGGTTTAAATGGAAAGATCACATACAAAGCCTTAGTTTTTTCATATTAAGATATTGATTTTATTTGTGTAACTTGCTTACTTGATTTGGGGTTTGTATTAACATTTTCAATTTAGTTTTTTGTTATATTTCAATTTCACAAAGAAACATGCAGCAATAGCCTAATAAAAGGACACCTTCTCAGTTACTGTATAATGTCAATCTCATTCTGTTAAAAAAAATCATGAGAAAATCTAATTGTGAACTCATAATCGTGAATTGAATCTAATTGAATCGTGAGTTGAGTGAATCATTACATCCCTATGAAGTATATTTGATAATGAAGGCAATCAAAGATACAATTATGTAAAACCTGTCCACTGCTAAAACGTAAATTAATATTTCACTCAAAAATGACATTTGAAGAAGATGTGCTCACCTCAGGCCATCTGAGATTAGGATGAGTTTGTTTCTTCATCAGATCTGGAGAACTCTGTCACTGAATCACTTGTTCAGTAAAGCATTCTCTGCAGTGAATGGGTGCCGTCAGAATGAGAGTTCAAACAGCTGATAAACACATCACAATCGCACGCTTCCTCCAGTCTCTCACATCAAACTCCATCCATCCATTCATTAGTTTATAGCTGTTTTGGTTTGTAAAAGGCTCCAGATTTCTCTCCTGATTCAGACGAGAACACTTTATCACTGCAGGATGTGTTATTATGGATTATGAACTCTATGGTATTTGAGTTAAAAACATCTCATTCTGACGGCACTGATTCACTGCAGAGCATCCATTGACTCTCATTCTGACGGCACCCATTCACTGCAGAGCATCCATTGACTCTCATTCTGACGGCACCCATTCAATGCAGATCATTCATTGACTCTCATTCTGATGGCACCCATTCACTGCAGAGCATCCATTGACTCACATTCTGACGGCACCCTTTCACTGCAGAACATCCATTGACTCTCATTCTGACGGCACCCATTCACTGCAGAGCATCCATTGACTCTCATTCTGACGGCACAGATTCACTGCAGAGCATCCATTGACTCTCATTCTGATGGCACCCATTCACTGCAGAGCATCCATTGACTCTCATTCTGACGGCACCCATTCACTGCAGAGCATCCATTGACTCTCATTCTGACGGCACCCATTCACTGCAGAGCATCCATTGACTCTCATTCTGACGGCACCCATTCACTGCAGAACATCCATTGACTCTCATTCTGACGGCACCCATTCACTGCAGAGCATCCATTGACTCTCATTCTGACGGCACCCATTCACTGCAGAGCATCCATTGACTCTCATTCTGACAGCACCACATTCACTGCAGAGCATCCATTGACTCTCATTCTGACGGCACCCATTCACTGCAGAGCATCCATTGACTCTCATTCTGACGGCACCCATTCACTGCAGAGCATCCATTGACTCTCATTCTGAGGGCACCCATTGCACTGCAGAGCATCCATTGACTCTCATTCTGAGGGCACCCATTCACTGCAGAGCATCCATTGACTCTCATTCTGACGGCACCCATTCACTGCAGAGCATCCATTGACTCTCATTCTGACGGCACCCATTCACTGCAGAGCATCCATTGACTCTCATTCTGACGGCACCCATTCACTGCAGAGCATCCATTGACTCTCATTCTGACGGCACCCATTCACTGCAGAACATCCATTGACTCTCATTCTGACGGCACCCATTCACTGCAGAAAATCCATTGACTGACGGCACAGATTCACTGCAGAGCATCCATTGACTCTCATTCTGACGGCACCCATTCACTGCAGAGCATCCATTGACTCTCATTCTGACGGAACCCATTCACTGCAGAGCATCCATTGACTCTCATTCTGACGGCACCCATTCACTGCAGAGTATCCATTGACTCTCATTCAGACGGCACCCATTCACTGCAGAACATCCATTGACTCTCATTCTGACGGCACCCATTCACTGCAGAATATCCATTGTCTGACGGCACAGATTCACTGCAGAGCATCCATTGACTCTCATTCTGAGGGCACCCATTCACTGCAGAGCATCCATTGACTCTCATTCTGACGGAACCCATTCACTGCAGAGCATCCTTTGACTCTCATTCTGACGGCACAGATTCACTGCAGAGCATCCATTGACTCTCATTCTGATGGCACCCATTCACTGCAGAACATCCATTGACTCTCATTCTGACGGCACCCATTCACTGCAGAGCATCCATTGACTCTCATTCTGACAGCACCCATTTACTGCAGAGCATCCATTGACTCATTCTGACGGCACCCATTCACTGCACATCCATTGACTCTCATTCTGACGGCACCCATTACCTGAAGAGCATCCATTGACTCTCATTCTGACGGCACCCATTCACTGCATATCATCCATTGACTCTCATTCTGACAGCACACATTCACTGCAGAACATCCATTGACTCTCATTCTGACGGCACCCATTCACTGCAGAGCATCCATTGACTCTCATTCTGACGGCACCCATTCACTGCAGAGCATCCATTGACTCTCATTCTGAGGGCACCCATGCACTGCAGAGCATCAATTGACTCTCATTCTGAGGGCACCCATTCACTGCAGAGCATCCATTGACTCTCATTCTGAGGGCACCCATTCACTGCAGAGCATCCATTGACTCTCATTCTGAGGGCACCCATTCACTGCAGAGCATCCATTGACTCTCATTCTGACGGCACCCATTCACTGCAGAGCATCCATTGACTCTCATTCTGACGGCACCCATTCACTGCAGAACATCCATTGACTCTCATTCTGACGGCACCCATTCACTGCATATCCACTGATTCACTGCAGAGCATCCATTGACTCTCATTCTGAGGGCACCCATTCACTGCAGAGCATCCATTGACTCTCATTCTGACGGAACCCATTCACTGCAGAGCATCCATTGACTCTCATTCTGACGGCACCCATTCACTGCAGAGTATCCATTGACTCTCATTCAGACGGCACCCATTCACTGCAGAACATCCATTGACTCTCATTCTGACGGCACCCATTCACTGCAGAATATCCATTGTCTGACGGCACAGATTCACTGCAGAGCATCCATTGACTCTCATTCTGAGGGCACCCATTCACTGCAGAGCATCCATTGACTCTCATTCTGACGGAACCCATTCACTGCAGAGCATCCATTGACTCTCATTCTGACGGCACCCATTTACTGCAGAGCATCCATTGACTCGCATTCTGACGGCACCCATTCACTGCAAAGCATCCATTGACTCTCATTCTGACGGCACCCATTACCTGAAGAGCATCCATTGACTCTCATTCTGACGGCACCCATTCACTGCAGAGCATCCATTGACTCTCATTCTGACGGCACCCATTCACTGCAGAACATCCATTGACTCTCATTCTGACGGCACCCATTCACTGCAGAGCATCCATTGACTCTCATTCTGACGGCACCCATTCACTGCAGAGCATCCATTGACTCTCATTCTGACGGCACCCATTCACTGCAGAGCATCCATTGACTCTCATTCTGACGGCACCCATTCACTGCAGAGCATCCATTGACTCTCATTCTGACGGCACCCATTCACTGCAGAGCATCCATTGACTCTCATTCTGACGGCACCCATTCACTGCAGAGCATCCATTGCTGAGACACCGATGTAAAGTGCAGAAACAAACTCATCCTGATCTCGGACGAGTCGAGTGTGAGGACATTTTCAGCAAATCTGAAGTTATTGGTGAACTATTTCTTTAGAAACAGACAGAATTTGAAGCACACCGTGAAAGCTTTGGCTCCGGAGACAAACGAGTCTTTGTGTGAGATGCTAAAAGAGGCTCGTTACACACTTAATGTTCTGTATACAAAGGGTGGGAATCCATTACTCGGATTATAATCACATATTATGTTATAAAGTGTGAAGATCGCACACATGCTGCTGTGTATCTGAGCATTGATCTCCAGTCATGGCATGCTTTATCAAACCATCGACACTGAAATCGTTACAAGATTGGGATTATTAAATCATATTTGGAACAAATGAAAGAGAAGGTAGATGGACTGTGAAGACGAGGGCACCTGCATGTCTCGCTCCAGCTGCAGTAGATGGTAGCGGTGCCAGGTGAGGAACCCGGGCCCCTGGTGACTGAAGTCCACTCCGCCGAAGCTGTCCTGCCCGGCCCCCAGGAACGTCTTGCTGACCGAGTAATAGTGCGTCCACACGAACAGGTTATAGATGCTGATGTTCTGGAACTGCGCGGTGCTGTTGTCGGGCCCCAGGATCTCTGCGTACCGGCGGGTCGCGATCACGATGTCCGGGTGAGGAGCGCGCTTGGCCTGATCGAGCGCGCTCACGAAGAGACGCTTCTCCTGCGCGCTGAGCTGCATCACATTCCTCCTGACTGAGAGACATTGAGATATTATCAGTGGTTGTCTTGTTTCTATTTCAGCTGGGAGACATATATGAAGCAATTATTTATTCATTCAGAGAGAGAGAGAGAGAGAGAGAGAGAGTTCTGACCCACGGGCACGCGCCGCTCGCACGCGTCTCCAGTGAATCCGTGCGCGCAGCCGCCGCAGTCGAAGCCGCCGAAGTTCCCGCTGCAGCGGCACGCACGCGTAAAGAAGCGCCGTGGCCAGCGCTCGCGATCGTCGCTCCCGTCGTACGGGTACTGCGGGCCGTGTGCACGCGCATCCGCTGGCACGTCCACGCACTGCCCGCGCCCGGAGCGCGCGCCGCACGGGTCACTCTCCAGAGCGGACGGAGACGGGCAGCACTGCGCGCTCCCGAGGCCCTCCGGTGTCACGCACGCGCGCGGGAACTGAGCGCGTACGAGCCCCAGCGCGTGCACGAGCATCAGCATTCCTCCGCATGATCTCCGCATCATGACCAAAATCGTCTGGCAATCTCAAAGCAATCAATAATATCCAAATAGTCTGCAATAAATCTCCAGATCGCCTTAAAAATAGCAGAAACCATCAAGTTCTCTCAGAAATAATTAATGTAGCAAACTTAATAAACAGCGTCCGAGCTCCAAAAACTACAGCAAAAGTTCCCACATCGTCTCCAAAAACGAACAGTCGGCCAGATCTGTAATTAGACTCAGGTTATGT
>JAPDDM010000085.1:0-85000 GCA_027474115.1 Schizopygopsis malacanthus | reverse complement strand
TCTCTGTTCACTCTCATATCAGAGGAATATATAGATCAACGCTGAACTCAACAGCATGGCAGATGAGTGTGTGTGTGTTTGTGCTCTTTCCAACATCAGTGCTGGTGTACAGATGATCAAATACACAAGCATAAAAACAAGTCTGTGAGATGAAAAGTGATAGTTATGCGACATACGACCAAGTATGGTGACCCATACTCGCAATTTGTGCTCTGTATTTATCAAAATGCACACACACAGCAGTGAACACACACACACGGAGCAGTGGGCAGCCATTTATGCTGCGGTGCCCGGGGAGCAGTTGTGGGTTCGGTGCCTTGCTCAAGAGCACTTCAGTCGTGGTATTAAAAGTGAAGAGAGCGCTCGTTATTCACTCCCCACACCTACAATCCCTGCCGGCCCGAGACTCGAACCCGCAACATTTCGATTATGAGTCCGACTCTCTAACCATTAGGCCAGGACTGCCCAGAGATGTTGCTCTATGTGTATTTCTTCTGCTGTAGATGTGTTTGCAAATACACATGACCATGATGAAGAAACAAACTAGTCTAGAAATGTATTTTTGCAATATGATTGGTCTGTTATATGCAGTTTGTGAATCAAATGGGTGTGAGTACTTATCTGGGGTGCGTTTCCCAAAAACCCCGTCGGCTAATGGTCGTTAGTTCCACTTAACTCTATTGGTAACGATGGAAACTTTTGGGAATCGCACCCTTGGTTAAAGTTTCACCATTGTATCACGTCCAGTCAAACTAATAAGCATAAATAATCTGTGAGTATTAACGAATAGCCAAACTTCAGTTCACAACACCAAACACCAAATATGAAAATTGCTACTGCATTTATTCATGCATTTATTTATTAAATACATTTTTATTAATTATTTATTTATGTATTTGTTTGTTTATTAAATATTTACTAAATTAAACTTTTTTAATAAATCCAAAAATATTATTGTTGGATTTTTATATAAAACACGGTTTTGTATGTATACATGTATAATTTAATACAATGTTAATATAAACATACACACATTATTTGGGATAGTTTAAGGATTGTTTATTTTTAATTTGTAACTAGAACATGAACTCGAACTCCTCCTTTTCACTGTATTCATTTATATTGATACAAAATCATTATTATAACAGATATTTAATGTAAGAAAAATAACACCGAACTTCCAAGAGAAACAAGAATTTGGTCATATACGTCCATCCATAGACACAATCAGATGTTTTATCGGTTGTTTATTTATTTACCCCCACACACACACACACACACACACACACACACACACACACACACACATGTTGGGTTTCCATGTTTTATGGGGACTTTCCATAGACGTAATGGTTTTTATACTGTACAAACTGTATATTCTATCCCCTTACACTGCCCCTATCCCTAAACCTAACCATCACAGGAGACATTCTGCAATTTTACATTTTCAAAAAACATCACTTAGTCTGATTTATAAGCTGGTTTCCTCATGGGGACCAAAAAATGTCCCCACACGGACAAGGATTTTGGATATTGCCATCCTTGTGGGGACATTTTGTCCCCATAACGTAGGGTTTACCTGAACCACACACACACACACACACACACACACACACACACACACACACACACACATCATAGAGGACTTGCTTCCAGGTGAAGAGTCTCTCTCCGTCTCCAGGCTTCTCTGATAAATTGCTTGTCGCTGGCTAAGCTCAGGCAGTGATAGATGGCCGAGCCCGTCTCTCTCTCCGCTCCAGAGTATTGGCTTTCTGTCCACTTAGCGTTTCTGCAGCAGCTTCAATCGCGCAGCACTTGAGCAGATTTACATAGCAGTAATTTACCCTGAGCGCACGGTAAACAGCTCAGATTTACTGCTGCTCACCGGATTGCACTTGAACACTCATTAGATTCCCTCCCGGACCAGCAAACCGAGACCTTATTTATAAACTGAGCGGAAGAGAGGAGGAAAACCAGGCCGACAGAAAGACGAGCGCAAACAGAGCAGATTTCATCAGCCGTGGAATGAAGACGTGTTATAAAGAGATGCTGCTTCCGTCTCGTTATATTCAGAGCTGGACTGAGACGCGTTTTCTAAAAACACACGGCTTAAAACTGCTGTTTTCAAAAATATAATGTACTTGTTTTACTTCAGTACACTAGTATATGCATGACACAGTGTGTGTGTCATCAGCAAAGCAGGCTAACAGTACCCGGATAACATAGCATTTCTGGTGAGATTATAACTAACTCTTGGAGAGAAACAGCACAAGCAACGGAGGAAGATTACACTTTCTAGTGTGCATAATTCTGTGAAATTAAACACTGTGCATTGTCTGTATGCATGAAGAAGTGCTTGTGTCAAAACTGCATATTCACACACAGATGCAACATGAGAGCGATTGATTTCGTATGAAGGTTAATTTAATAATTTACTATGCCACAGTTTTTTTTTCTTCAGTGTACCAGTAAAATTCTCAAATTCACATTTTGTCATCAGTAATACAAGACGATCAAAAACTTCCAAACGTACATAATAACAGCTGAGAAGAACAACACCAGAAGAAGAACAAGGACTATATGGCATGAATATACAGTATACGACAGCGGTCAATGAGGCTAATGAGACACAGGTGAGAACAATGAGACTAATTAGAGGAATATACACGATACAAAACCAGAGTTAACAACAGCAGACTACACCTTCCAGCAATCACATTAACACTGTTTGCATATGAACATCATTACACCTGCGTGATTATTCGTGTTTGCATGTAAACTACTGTGATGCCATCAGCTCTGCGATGAGAAACGGAGCGTCTCTCTGTTTGTCTCCGTCTGTGATTGGGATGTAGGTTGAGTTTCACGCGTAATCTCTGGGATTTCTTCAGGCGAGTGTCTAGAGACTCGTCTGATCCTGTGAGAATCTTCTTTGAACATCTCGAACAGAGACGCGAGGCGGACTGCAGATGAGCGTCAGACGACACGTCCCACATGTGACCGCACACGCACACTCGCACACACACACACACACGCACACACTCGCACACACACACACACACACACACACACACACACACACACACACACACACACACACACACACACACACACACACACACAAGTGTGTCATACATCACGGTCAACACACGGCCTTAATGATGTACATCGGTGAAATATGTTCCACATGTCTTAAATCTTACCCTACGTCAGTGGTTCTCAATTCCAATCCTGGGGACCCCCTGCTCTACACATTTTGCATGTCTCCCTTATTTAACACACCTGACTGAGATCATCAGCTCGTTAGTTCAGTTCATGTCTCTTTCTCCTGATAAGCTGATGAGCTCAATCAGGTGTGTTAAATAAGGGAGACATGCAAAATGTGCAGAGCAGGGGGTCCCCAGGACTGGAATTGAGAAACACTGCCCTACGTGCTCAGAATGTGTCTGAAATTTCTCTCGTTTGCTGTCGCTCTTTGTAATTTATTTCTTTATTTTCTGTCTATCTCTAATCCAGAGTTTAAAGACAAACCCGACTCTCCTTTCTTCTCCAGACGGAGGATAAGAGGCTTTGAGGGTCTGACTGTCGCATGACTCACTTACACTCATATTTCTCATGATTGAGCCCACAAACCTCCAGCGTTACAGACAGTATCGCTGACAACCACGGCAGAAACGTGTCTGAAGACAAGAGCCACTTTACCCGTTAAGAAGCTTACAAAGGAAAACAAGAGTTTGTTTAATTAGAAACGAACAAGCAAAAGATAATTAATAATCCCTCTGAAGCACAACACAGATGCATCTGTTCTCTTCACACAAGGACCTGGGGCTACGTCTGCATTAATCTGGATACATTTGAAAACAATGTTTTGATTTTAAAACACTCTCCATTCACACTAGTGTTTTCCACAAGTTTCTCATCTACACTGAAACGTCGGAAAACGTTACATTATCCTTACTGCGCATGTGTAAAACCCCAGAAAAGCTTGAGACGATACAGATGGAAGAGACTTGATACGTTTTCACTCAAATCTTCAGACAGGATCATTTTATTTAGTTAAATGACTGATCATTAACTGACGCATCTATGTCGCGCTCATTTTGATCTAAAACTCAACTGTCCTCATGTTTTGCCACATGTATTTACAATTTCTGTCATCTTTGCATGACTGTGATATGAAGTGTACAAAGAAACATCTGTAGCAACAGCGTGAACGTGAATAGCACATAACAGGGACAATACTGGTATAAACATGATGTATATGTAAACATATATATATATATATATAATGTGTCACATGACTAGACATGCTTCATCATTTTCAAAAGTCTCTGCTTTCATAATCCACACCACAACACAAAAACAGTATTCTCAAATTTATCCACTTTAGAAAGCGTTTTCAAAGAGCTCAATTTTCCTTGTCAAAAAAGTTGTCTCAGTGTGGACACAAGGCCAAAATATAGAGAAAAAACTGCATGTTTACTCAAAAGTATTAGTGTGGACCAGGCCTGAATCCTCAGTAAAACACCCCATAGTGGTTTCTGGTCTATTTTAAGCACTATTCTATTTTTGAGTGTGTTGGTCGCTGCAATGGATCATTGGCCAGTGTTAACCAAACTCTCCATAACTGTGTTACGCTCCTTGATCTTCTTCAAAACAACTCTGAAGAAATGCATTATTTAAGCATTCAGTGACCAAGACAGAACTGTCTTTCAATAATTAAAACCAACAACTGTTTCTAAGCCAGAAACACTCATTGGAAAACAACTTAGTAAAACCTAAATCTCAGATATTGTATAGAATGAATCAGTCTATAGCTTGACAATATAAAAAAACTCTTGCCATGTTTCTGTGTGATATTCATTAGACTAGTGCTTATCAACTGGCTTTCTTGGACCCAGATTTAATCATAGTTTATCATACAAAGGTAAACAAAAATATCATATTGATTCAGTCAATAATCAAAATGCACTTCAAAAATGTATTCCTGGCAGTAAGTGAAGCTGTATTTACTGTTGTCTGGATCGTATTCTCTTTTATCTCATGTAGTTTTGTTCTTGCGAATAGGCTCATGTCAAACCTGTCCTTGTTGACATATATCTGATTTAATGAGCCTCTATGTCAAAATAATGTCACAGTTTGTTCTTTGAAATCATCAACAAACGATGTGGAAATTGTTTTCTCTCTTTCAATAATTTAAATGTCGATAGCACTATTTACAATGATAAGTCAAAACATTAGACCACTCACAAATAAATATTGTAAATTGTCTCCAAACAAGCTCACATGAGAAGGTCTGGGCAGTTTATATGGTAAATGGACAATCAGGTCATGTAGTCAACATGTTGGCGCAGAATAAGTGGACAGGAATAAAGATCCGAAGGACTTAGACGAGGGCCAAATTGTAATGGCCAAACAGCCGTCAGAGCGTCTCTGAAGCAGCGAGGCTTGTCTGCTGCTCCTGGACAGCATTTGTTAGGACTTACGAACAGTGGTCTGAGGAGGGACAAACCACAAAATGGTGAGAGCATTTAGTAAACCCCTGGTGTGGGGCGTTCAAGGCTCATTGAGGTCTATGTGGTGACAGTTCCAATAGGTTCTTTTGTACCGCATAGTCCTAGGAACTTAGTCCTAGGAGCTTACCAGTTGGGCCGTATTCCTGGTTGCATTCGCACTGGCAGCAAGAACTCTGAAGCGGCTGATAGCGTTGTCTTTATTCGTGGCATTTACAAAAATCAACAACCAGTGAATGGAGGACGCCATGATAGGAGCTGTTTTTGTTGTGTGTCGTGGGGTTTGTGATAACGGAGATGGAATATAAACATTGATTTTTACACGATTAAAAGAGCATGAAAATCTGACAAAATCTCCTATGACAACTTGCAGTGTTATCATCGAGGCTGAGAAAAGAACATAACAAGGGAGCCATTGTTTCATTTGCGTTTGGCCAATTAGTTCCCCCAAACAGAGTCCCTAGAACTAAATACGCTCCTAGTTCCTGGGGTGCGAACATGTGAAAAAGCGGGAATGTCCACTATTAGTTCTAGGAACAATGAAAAGGTTCCTCCGGTGCGAAAGCACTTCATGACGTGCCTGTGTTCCCCTTGAAGACCCCTGTCTCCAGCCCCTAGAATGGGCACAAGAGCAACAGAAGTGAACCTTGGAGCTGCGAAAGAAGGTTATCTGGTCTGATGAGTCCTGTTTTTATTTATATCACATTTACTTGGGGAAGTAATGGCACCAGGATACACTGGGGGAGCCAGTTGAGAGACTGTGATGCTTTGAACAATGTTCTGATGGTGAACCCTATGTCCAGGTATTCATGTGGACGTCATTTTCATGCACACGCCTCCTACCTAAACCTCACTGCAGACCAGTTGCACCCTTCATGGCAATGGTGTTCCCTGATATCACTGCGGCCTGCTACATTGCAGACATTGATCTGGAATAGGCTGAGGAACATAATGAGGAATTCAAGGTGTTGTCCTGACCTCCAAATTATGCAGATGTTAATCTGAGTACCTGTGGGATGTGCTGGATCATCCAGGCCAATCCATGGCAGCTCCACCTCGCAGGTTAAGTACACAAGGACCTTGGTGCCAGATACCACTGGGCACCTTCAGGAGTTTTATAGAGTCCCAGACTCAGTGGGTCAAGGAGGACCAAAAGCATATTAAACAAGTGGTCATAATGATTTGGCTCATTGGTGTAGTTTACACAGGTTTACTGACCAGCCAACGAGTAGCCTACGAGTCAGTAAGTGTCATCATTGTACAGTCTACATGCATTTCATACCTAAGTTCATTAGATCCATGTCGCACAGCCCGGTTTGCAGTGAAATTATATGCTAAAATTGTGCAGTGTCTCGGGCTTAATGGCTGCTTTGTTTACAGCGGTAACCAAGGAAACACTGTATCATTCCTGTTCGTAAGCACTGCTTTGTTTACAGCGGTAACCAAGGAAACACTGTATCATTCCTGTTCGTAAGCACTGCTTTGTTTACAGTGGTAACCAAGGAAACACCGGATCATTGCTGTTCCTAAGCGCTGCTTTGTTTACAGCGGTAACCAAGGAAATACTGTACCATCGTTGTTCATAAGCGCCGCCTGCTGGCAGAGAGTGAATCTGCGTCTCATTCAACTCGTCTGCTGTTTCCTTCACATATGTTTTATGTAATATAGTTTCAGAACACTAATGTCATACTATTCTGTTTTGCTTCTAATTTATACAGTCTCTAATTTAGATTAAAAATGGCTTGTGCTGCATGTATGCTGCATCTTTGTGTGGATCATGATTAAAATGCAGTGGTTGTTTGTTAATTAAAATGGAAAGAGCACAAACAAAGCCTTAGTTTGTGCATATTAAGATATTCTTTTTATTTGTGTAACTTGTTTGATTTGGGTTTTGTTTAAAAAATGTCAATTTAGTTTTGTTATATTTCAATTTAAGAAAGAAGCATGCAGCAATAGCCTAACAAAAGGACACATTTTAATTTACTGCATACTGTCTTCAATCTCATTCTGTTAAAAAGTCGTGAGAAAATCGAATCGTGAAATCAAAATCATGAATCGAATTGAATCGTTACATCCCTAATCACTAATTCAAACTTGAATCTTTAAGATGATCAACTGAAGACAATCTCCCTGCAGTCTCTATGGAAATGATAAGCTGAAGATGTTCTGTGATTGATGCTGGGTGGTTTATGAGATTGGAAATAAGCCGTTTGTCATAGACAGGCCGAGGCTCCTCTGGACGTCCCTGAATAACCTCAACATATGACATGCTGAATCAATCCTCAGACTCTTTCTGTTCTTGAGTTTTGTTTACTCCGGAGCTTTCAGCTCTAAACAGTAACCCAGTGTTCACATCTGATTTGGGTCTCTTATGTAACCCAGCGCTGTGCGTTATGCAATCACCTAATATACATTTTTCATAGCATGTTTCTTTGAAGTCACTCTAATTAGCCATTTAAGTGTTTTGCGGTTTGTGTCGCGTGTTTTTAGGGCCCGGTCAGTGTCAAAGACGTGGGAACACGAGGAGTATCGCTCTGCTCCGTCGATAGCCTTGTCTAAATGAAACACAAAAACCATTTTATTCATTATTAATTATTATTAATTCATCAATAAATAAATTAATAAATAAATAAAAATGTGGGCCCCATTATCCTGCAGTCTGAACCATAGTTAGAAACCATTTATCAGATTTACTTATCAGAGAAAATAAAAGTGTGACCAGGGTGGAAATTCATGTAAATCTACTGACAATAAGCAAATTAGAGAACACAGACACAGATCATTTCCATAATGACCAGCACAATCTACCAAGAGCAGCACAAATTAGCTTCACAAACCAGCAGAGCCGATGATAATTAGGAGTGTGTAATTACCAACAACACAGGCACAGAGAGTCTCTCTCTCAAAACCCTCGATCGCCACCAACAGCCCAAATCTTCACTCATGTTTACACCAATAACATTTTAACCATATCGCCTGCAAGCAAACTTCATGTTATTTTTGACGGCACCCATTCACTGCAGAGGATCCACTTGCGAGCAAGTGATGCAATGGTACATTTCCCCAAATCTGATGAAGAACACTCATCTACATCTTGGATGGCCTGAGGGTGAGCACATGTTCATGTTTGGGTGAACTGTGGGGATATTTGGCCCTCATGATAGGGATACCAGAACACACACACTCGTGTGCCAATCTGCTTTTGATTTGAGGATTATTGTAGTGAATATTAACTGTAGATGTACTGCTGTCTGTCATATGCAGGTCCAGTGGATATAGCTTCAAAGTCAAAGGAGCAAAGAACGTAAAGGTCTCAAGTCGTTGATATTCAGAACACAACCGAAGATGAATATTGTGTGGATCAGAGCGAGGCGTGCAGGTCGATCATGTCGAGTCACGCATTTAATATATTTTAATACAGTCAGACTAGGTATCGTGTCTTATGAGAATTAATGGCTTATTCTCTCTGTTCTGTGAATCATATTTAACTGTGTAGGAAGAGAAGATAAAAGTCTACGATAAAAATAAGGGAAGCGTGGGAACGGCGTCCGCTGGGATTGTGAGCTGGTGTTATTCTGGAGCGAGCGAAACACGTGTGTGATTATGTTTGATCAGTTTTATTAGCATTAGACGCTTAATCAGTCTGGATTCTGGAAGCATTTTTCACATTTCTGAAGCTGCCCGATGGCCTGCTGTCGAAACCAACTTCACTCAGCTTATTACAGCTGTCAGTTTAAACTGTAATAGATTACTTGAACTTTGAATTAATGACTTCATATTCCAGTATATTAATCATAATTAGTCACTTAAGATCTTATGTCCTTCAAAGACATTACTGCGTCAGATGAGTAAATTATTGAATATATCAAACGTTTAAAACAGCCAATAGGTTATTACAGTCAAATAAACCTATATTAGTGTTTAGTGCAATATTACAGTATTTTTGCATCTATATGGGTGTGTCTGGTTGCTGTGTCGAGTCTTGCTTTTTTCAGCCGCTGGGGTTGTTTATCTTAGACAAACACATCTGCTTTCTATACTGTTACACATAAACAGGTAGGGATGGGTACCGAAACCCGGTATTTAATCGGTCTCGGGGCTAAATTATGAAAGACCGGAGTATCGATAAGCTCTGACGTTAACGGTTCTGTTATCGGTACTGGAGAAATTAAGAAAACACACACACATTTATTATTGCTATATATACACATTATCTTGCAAATTCTATCCCGCCAGAGTCACCAGCTGTTTTTATATGCAATAAGATTCAAACTCTTGTCTATGATGCATTTTTGCTATTCCCAAATCAGAAGCGCGATCGCTCACGTGGATGAGTTCAGCACGCGCAACACGAAAGCCTTGTTTATGATAGAAGAGAGAACTAACCATTAAAACATGCTTACACTTTAGGCCTGTGGCTGTTATATTAAACTATGTTTATTTAATGTTTTTTTAGCTTCTAAAGATTATAGCCGTGTTTCTTCGAGCACAACTTCCTTCCCTTCACAGCGGCGCGCATTCGTTCCTCCCTGACCAAACCTTAACGTCAGAATCAGATCAGTCGTCTGTCGATTTTTGTAAAATGCCGTCTTTACAGTTACTAAATTGCTGGACATGTTTGATAATAAAACGTTGAAAGTACAATCCACACGAGAGACGCTGTTCCTCAGGCTGAAGTGTGTGTGCGTGCGTGTGTGTGTTTGCGCGCGCGTGTGTGTGTGTGTGCGCGTGCGCGGCGCGCTCCAAAACAGACAAGCAAAGTACACTTTGAGCTTCGGGCGCGTCCAAACGATCAAATACACACACAATATGTAAAAACGGACGGCTTGGAGATTATTCACTTAAACACAGTTTATATGTTAAAGTGAAAGAGAACAGTTGGGAGAAAATTGTGTGTCAATATTTAGTCTTAGTGACAGATTGGAGCTTCTTCAATGTTAATCAAAGAACAAAACACAGAGAAAATCACTCACAGCTCTTAATCTGAATAAAGTAATAGCTTTAATACGCATTAATCTATCAATATATACAGTGAAAACTATGCAGTGTTCATTTATACGCTTCTGTGTCGACCGTTCTGGCTACCGAGGGAATTTACAGCGATCATAATAACGGCTGTTTATATCCCCCCCCAAGCCAACACAGACCAGGCACTCAGGGAACTGTACAGGAATATAAGTGAGCAGGAAACCGCGCACCCAGATGCAGCTTTTGTTGTCACAGGGGACTTTAATAAAGCCAACTTCAGAACAATAGCTCCAAAATACTTTCAACACGTCACCATCAACACGTGTGGAGATCGTATACTCGACCATTGTTACTCCCCCTTCCGGGACGCATACAAGTCCCTCCCCCGCCCACCTTTCGGCAAATCGGATCACTCTTCCGTTCTGCTCCTGCCTGCTTATAGGCAGAAGCTGAAACGTGAAGCACCCGCCCTCAGGACAGTTCATTGCTGGTCTGACCAATCGGACGCTATACTACAGGATTGTTTTGATCACGTGGACTGGGACATGTTCCGGGCAGCGTCTGAAGACGACATAGAGGCGTATTCAGGTACGGTCACGTGTTTCATCAGGAAGTGTATAGATGATGTAGTTCCGACCAAAACAATCCGGATCTACCCCAACCAAAAACCGTGGATTAACAGCGATGTTCGATCAGCCTTGTCAGTGCGGACATCTGCCTTTAAATCCGGAAACACTGACGATCGGAAACAAGCCAGTTACGATCTCAGGAGATCCATCAAAGCAGCCAAACGAACTTATAAAAACAAAGTTGAAGAACACTTCAACAACAATAACCCAAGAAGCATGTGGCAGGGCATCAACAACATCACAGGCTTTAAAGGGAATAAACCAGCTACTGTGAACATTGCCGCCTCTCTACCGGACGAGCTCAACACCTTTTATGCTCGGTTCGAGGCTGATAACACCACCCACACAGAGAGCGCTGCCGCGGCTGCCGCAGAAGAGGTCAGTCCACTCACGCTTTCTGTCGCGGATGTAACCCGATCCTTCAAACGGGTGAACATCCGTAAAGCCGTAGGCCCAGATGGGATACCAGGCCGTGTGCTCAAAGCATGCGCTTTCCAGCTAGCCGGGGTTTTTACAGATATTTTCAATCTGTCCCTCTCTCTGTCTGTGGTTCCCTCATGCTTCAAAAAATCCATCATTGTGCCCATACCAAAGAAAAACAAAATCACATGCTTGAATGACTGGAGGCCCGTTGCTCTGACCCCCATCTTCAGCAAGTGTTTTGAGAAGCTCGTCAGAGACTACATCTGCTCTGTGCTGCCTGCTTCACTGGACCCACTACAATTTGCATACCGCAGTAACCGTTCCACAGACGATGCTATTGCATTCACCCTGCACACTGCTCTCTCCCACCTGGAAAATAAGAACACCTATGTGAGGATGCTGTTTATGGATTATAGTTCGGCATTTAACACCATAGTGCCTGCCACACTGGTTGCGAAGCTCCAGACTCTGGGACTGAACAGATCTCTGTGCAGCTGGATCCTGGACTTCCTGACAGGCAGAAGTCAGGTGGTCAGAATGGGCAACAACACATCATCCCCCCTGACCCTCAACACTGGTGCACCGCAGGGCTGCGTCCTCAGCCCACTCCTGTACTCCCTGTACACACACGACTGTACAGCAACACACAGCTCCAATGTCATCGTCAAATTTGCTGATGACACAACGGTGATAGGCCTGATCACCGACAACGATGAGACGGCCTACAGAGAGGAGGTGAGTACCCTGACTAAATGGTGTCAGGAGAACCACCTCTCACTCAACATCGACAAGACCAAGGAGCTGGTGGTGGATTACAGGAGACAGAGCAGAGAACACACACCCATCACCATCGACAAGACACCTGTGGAGCGGGTGATCAGCTTTAAGTTCCTCGGCGTTCACATCACTGAGGATCTCACATGGTCTGCTCACACAGATGCAGTGCTGAAGAAGGCACATCAGCGTCTCTTCTTCCTGAGACGGCTGAGGAAGTTTGGAACGAGCCCCAGAATCCTCAGGTCCTTCTACACCTGCACTGTGGAGAGCATCCTGACCGGCTCCATCACCGCCTGGTTTGGAAACACCACCGCTGGCAACCGCAGGGCTCTGCAAAGGGTCGTGCGAACTGCCCGCCACATTGTTGGAGGTGAGCTTCCCTCCCTCCAGGATATCTACACCAGGCGGTGTACAAGGAAAGCCCGGAGGATTATCAAAGACTCCAGCCACCCGTCCCACAGACTGCTCTCTCTGCTGCCCTCAGGGCGACGTTTCCGCAGCATCCGATCCCGCACTAGCCGACTGAGGGACAGCTTTTTCCCTCAGGCTATCAGGCTAATGAACAGTCACAAATAACTCACCTACATCACACTCCCACTCACACAACATGCCATGCACTGCACTTTAACACCGTTCAACTGGACTACACGCACACACTGACTAACACAACCTATCTGCTATCACTGGACACCATACAATGCACATCCACGACACTGCATATGCATAATCTGTTGCACCTTTGCACATCTATCTGCTGCTCAACCAACCAATCTGCTGTTAATTTATAATCTGTTGCACCTCACATTATTACTATGCATAGACTACATTATGTATAGATACTGTACATAATGCAGATGTGCCCATACGGTGTATAATGTGTCGTTGATAATTAAGTATGTCTTTATAGTACACTATGTGTACTGAGTATATGTATGTGTGTTTTTTGCACATTGTCTTCTGTACAGTCTGTAATATGTACTGTCCATATGTAAATTGTCTGTTGTTTTTTTTGCACTGTCTGTCCATATGTAAATTGTCTGTTGTTTTTTTTGCACTGTCTGTCCATATGTAAATTGTCTGTTGTTTTTCTGCACTGTCTGGAGCACGCTCATAAGAATTTTACTCACCAAGGCACTTGTGCTGTGGTGATGTGACAATAAAAGTGATTTGATTTGATTTGATTTGGTTTATATTTGATCACTTATAGATTTATTGATTTATATATAGATTTATTTACTGAAAGCACTGTGGTATTTTTCTTTACATTTGTACGTTTGTTTTATGGTATGACAAATGGTATATTTGTCAGTTTATTTAACTTTGTTTCTTTGTTCATGTTCTTACTCTATCTTATCTTATGTATATAAAACACTAAAAATGCCTGCACACTGGTGCATTTACAAATTGATGTTTTACATTTATTTAATGAAATATTTATTTAACATTTCAGAATATAAAGCCATGTTAATTAAGCTGCTAATCTATCATAGAAATATATATTTCATACATTTATGTGTATGTATGTATGTATGTATATATATATAAATAACAAAAAGTACCGATAAGAATACCGTTAAAGTACCGGACCGATAAGCAGTATCGATAAGAGTAGTAGTACCGATAAAACCTTAACGATACCCATCCCTATGAACAGGGCATTTAATGCATGATGAGTTAGAAACAAAATGTGGTCTTTGTATTCATGTGTCACGGTTTTGGTGCTGTGCACACACAAGAGTCACACGAAGATGAAGATTAGAAGGGAATATGGATTTTAATAAGACTCACGATGGGGAAGTTCAACGCGCGCACACACACACAGGGTAACATCAACAATAACCGACAAACTAGAATTCAAAGGACAGGAACAAATATAGGGTAGTTAATGAGGGGCTGACAGGTGGACACAATGAAGGTGATTATCTTATAATTAGATAATGAACTAATGAGAACAGGAACAGAACCAAATATAGGCAAACAGGAAGGGAACACAGGCAGAAGACTGCAAATATCCAACGTTAATAACCGACAACTGAACGAGCAGAAAAGGGAGACTTTATACGAACACAGGAGAGGGACTGAATGACTTAATTAACTAGACACAGGTGAACTAGCTAACACAATCAAGGGGAAACAGAAACTGGGTCAATGACAAGAACAAGGCGGAGAACAGCTAAACACAGAAAACAGAAACAAAGTATATACATGTGACCAGACACGTGAAGAGGGAGTGGTGGGTGCTTGAGCACCGGTTCCTTTTCACCCTCATGCCCAAAATGCCCCTCATTTTTTTTATCAAACGCCCTTTTGTGAAGGCCTACCCAATCTAACTATTACTACAATTAATTACTAATAGATTATCCGTAAATTAAATGATCCACATAATGAGCTTTCCCCTAACGATCTCATCCGGGACGATCCCTCACATTAAAACACGCCTTTAGGATGCCTTCAATAACGTCCGCGGCTGCCGGTAAGTGGAGTTCTCAGCGGAGTGGTGTGCTTGTAAACTTATATTATTGAATTATTATTATTTTACGATAACGGCGTGAAGATGCACAGCTGTAGTTTATATTTCTGTGTGTAGCCTGTGGAAGCACGGTTAGTTGCAGCAAGGGGCTACAATATGTTTGTTCACATGTTTTCGTAATGACAATTTTATGATTGGTTTATAAAGGCTACTACGAACACCCTATTTCCATTTTTATCACAGATTAATTCAGGAAATATATTTCATAGTTTCTATACTAAATGATATGTCAATCAGTTCTACAATTTTCATATACTTTATTACCTGAAGATAACTTGAAAAACACATCAACCATATATTCACAATCATGTGTTTATTGTCTTCACGTTTCATCGGAAAAAAAATTTCTGCTTTTTATTCAGCTCAGCTACAGCGATAATCGTGTGAGTTCACAATCCTTATGAACTGTTTCTGTATGTGTAAAAGTTCCTATATTGTGTTCCTCAGAAGTCAGTCATACAGGTTTGTACTGATATGATGACAGAATGATTGTTTTGGATGAAATTTCCCTTTAAAGGTGCTGTTGAGTTTCAGGGCAAGAAGCCGCTGGAGTCTCAGATCTATTAGCGCATTTAGAGATGATGATGATGAAAGACTCAGGAAATCAACCGTGGGGATTGTGTATCTGATTATATCTGCGAGAGATCTGTGATTCTGGCTCACATTGAAACCGAATCCAATATTATTGTGTTTTATGAAACCGTCGATGGTCATGAGACTTCACGGACTTCCAGAAGCATTTTGTGATGTCATGACTTTGTAAACAAAGTCTGAGTAGTTTGAGACATACGCTGCTGTTTTATGGGCAGTTCTATCGGGCATCTGTGCGTAAATCAGAGGCCCAATCATTAAGAGCGTCATGTTAAAATCGAAGGAAAATAAACTACGGCCTGATGGTAATAAAGCATCTATTGGCCTTCACCGAGTGATTCAGTCATTACTCACACATATAAATAACCACCGTCCAGCATCCTCTTAAAGAGCCCAAACACAGAATCTCTCCAGGTGAACCGGCACGTCTGTACATATAGACTAGTTACAGTTACCACAAACCACCTAAATAAATACATTCTGTAGGTTTCAGGTCTTTAATGTGTCTGTGATGATGCCGACGGTATTACAGTTTTTCTCAAATGCTAAAACACAAAAGCCAATCCTCTAAACCAAATGACCAGTTGTCTAAACACATTTACTAAATCTAGCCATCATTTTCCAATATCATAAACACATTTCACATGAAGACACAATTCACAAAACACAATCTTCCGTTCTCATAAATCTTAACACATTTTTCCTTGCTAAAACACAAGTTGCAAAAGAACTCTGCTCATATTCTCAAATGAAAGCTCATGTGATGCAAAATGCTTGCCACAGTCAGCAATATTTGAACACAATGAACACACCTGGCGTCATTCATTACACACAACGACTCAAAATTGAAGACACTTGTTGCTAATGCTGTGACCACATGTATAAAAGCAAGTTCAGAGTGCACAGTTTGCTGAAGATTCCAAACAAACACAATGGATGAAGGCACAGTCAGGGGAAGAGGAATTCGAGTCAGAGGAGGGAGAAGAGCTGGCCATGGAAGAAGAGGAGGAGGCCAACAAGGGAGAGGAGAAGGTCCAGGAGGGAGAGCAAGACAACCTCGCACCATCATTACGGACGAGATGCGAGCAACAGTCATTGACCATGTCATTGTCCATGGCATGACAATGGCTGAAGCAGGACTAAGAGTCCGTCCAAGCCTGAGTAGGTTCACCGTGGCCACCATTATCAGGGCATTCAGACAACACAACAGGTATTGTGCTCTATTGCTTTCTTTGTCACAATACAATTTTACAAGCCTGTGAAAGTAGTCTATTGGTTTCAAATCAGTTGTTACTGTATTGTAAAACATGTCAATTGACAACACATGTTTCTTTCTTTAGAGTTGAAAGAATGCCACATAGAGGTGGGAGGGTTGCCATATTTACAGCGGCACAAGAAACCCTCATTGTGGATATGGTTCGTGAGAACAACCTCATCAGACTCCGGGAGATCAGAGACAAAGTCATTGCCGATAATGTCAACTTTGAGAGCATTGATGATGTCAGCTTGGCCACAATAGACCGAGTTCTCCGGCGCCAAAAGATGCGGATGATACAGGTCTATAGGGTTCCCTTTGAGCGCAACTCTGCGCGACACAAAGACCTACGTTACGAGTATGTGCAAGTAAGTATACATCCATGTTCACAGTACAGTTAGTGGACATACTGTGTTGCTCAGTGGCCTACATTACTTCTGGACAATACTGTGCTACCTGATTGACTGTTGTTCTGAACATCTGTGCACTTTCACATTTTCACAGAGGATATTACAGTTGGACGCGATGGCCAGACCTCATGAGTACCTCTTCTTGGATGAGGCTGGCTTCAACCTGCAGAAACGAAGGCAAAGAGGCCGTAACATCATTGGCCAAAGAGCCATCACTGAGGTTCCTGGCCAACGGGGGGGTAATATTACTCTTTGTGCGGCCATGGGTTTGGAGGGGCTTGTCCACCGGCATGCTGTCCTTGGGTCTTACAACACCCAACGTCTCCTCACCTTCCTAGAGGAGCTAAAAGACATCCTCCTGGACCGCCAACAACACCATCCTGGGCCCGCACATCACATTTATGTGATCATTTGGGACAATGTACGCTTCCACAGAACAAACCAAATCAGAGAGTGGTTCACCACCAACAGTAACCACTTTTTAAACGTCTGTCTGCCACCCTACTCCCCTTTCCTGAACCCTATAGAGGAGTGCTTCTCATCGTGGAGATGGAAGGTTTATGACAGACAACCATACACTAGAGAGAACCTCCTAAGGGCAATGGAGCTGGCCTGTGTTGACATCCCAGTGGAGGCCTTCCAAGGATGGATTCGCCATTCCAGGGCGTTTTTCACGCGGTGCCTGGCAAGAGACAATATAGCCTGCGATGTGGATGAGGTGATGTGGCCCGATGCAGCTCAGCGACATGATGCCGCACAGCGATTGTGGTGTGAATAAAGTAAATAAAAAAACTTCACACCCTGATCATGTTTTCAAGAGTACTGTTGTGTGCAATAGATTCTGTTTTTGCATTGAGTTGTGTTACAGTAGTGTACATGCAGAATTTACTATAGATTTATACTCTTCATATGAAACTCACAAATCTGAATGCCTAATCCTCTGCAGAGATCTAAGAAGATCCATTACTGTAAAGTTTCTAAAAATATGCATTGGCAGTTATGAAACAAAGAACCTTCTCACAAATTGAGCATTGTGTTTTCAATCGTTTTGCTGTAGTGTGTAATGATGTGTATAGTGTTTACATTTTTGAAAGCTTCGAGCTGCTCTTTTGGTGTGAAAGTTTGAGTTTTGAAGTGAGAAGGTGTGGTTGTGTTTATGTAGCTTTAGAAAAGGGTGTTGTGTTTAGACATTGGGGAACATGGAGGAAACGTTTGTGAAATGTGTTTTAGCATTTGAGAAAAACTGTAATCCAACACATTTTACAGTAAATTACTGTTTGAAAGTATATTAATGTACATCTCAAGAATATGTTTTTACTCAATAAAATATGAGTAGTTGTCTGATATTGATTTTTCTTTAGCCGATGCCAGTAGCTAGAAAGTTGTATTTGCCATTGGATGGTATATAAATGTAATATACAATTGTATAATAGCAGTGGAGAATTAAAAGCACAATATGTATTCGAAATCTACAGATACGGTTATTGGCTGCCACCAGTAATCTCAAAATATCTAAATCTTAAATATTGTCTAATTTGTCTGGTTGTAATTTGTCTGTTTTGAAATACGCTGCTTCTTCATGACACTATCTAAGCGACCAGTAAGGATGCTAAACGCTTGTTTACTTTGATCTGAAACACATGAAAGTGAACGTTGCAATGCTTTATTATATTGTAGCTTTTTTATGTATCGCTGCATTTCAGAAAATAAATGTCCAGTGAGTGGCGTTAAAACAAAAATGTTCTATCGCTTTGATAATAATGTACCTACGGTAAACCTGACCTTAAAATTAAACGATAAAGGTAAAATAAAGACACATTCTCTGAAGCAACATGTCATTTTATTTTGCTGCCGCAAGTCTCTAAGCACTTTTATCGTGACTTGTGTTTGACGAGACTCGTACCCGAGTGCTTCACATCACAAGTACAATGCTATACCAGGTGCGCTACCGAGCAAGTTTACCATGTCAGAATAAACAGACATGTGTTATTCTACAAATAATGCACAATGGCAAAAGTGTTGAGCTCATAACATAATACTAGATGAAAGTAAGTGTTCTTTCAATTAATAATCTGACCCTGTAATCATAATTTGTGTAACAAGGAGTAAACATTTTTGTTTCACTGCCTTTAGTGTTTATTTCAGCTGAAAACTGCAGTTAATTGTATGTAAAGGGGGCCTTACACAAAACTTTGTCGACCGGGGGGGGTTCGAATACATTTCAGTCCGCCCCGAATCGTGTTCGCGGAAAGCGCTCGAGAAACAGTATCTCTTCCCCGACTCGCTATGCTTTCAAAATGAAACTAAAATTAAAACATCTTTGAGAGTTCGGGGGCCCCCTGGTGTTTCGGGGGCCCTACGCAGCTTGCGTATATTCTGCGTATAGGGAGGATCGGCTCTGTGTATGTATGAGTACTGTTTTTTTTTAATAAATGTGTAAGTAAATGCATGTTTTGTTTTGTTTTTCTTCAGTGAGCCTATTTTCATCACATCCAAGAAATTCAAGCTTCCACCTTTTTTTTTTACAAACTGCAAAATGCTATGAATCTGCTTCATTTGATAATGTAAACTGCTAGATAAGAAAACATGGAAATGCATGGGTTCATTTCTCTGAGAGTAACACAGCCCCTGCTTGAGCTTCTTGCCAACGACAGATGGCGCCATCCACCCTTCTCTGATGGTGTTCTTCGCCTGAAGTGCATTACATCATGAAACAGGCCTCAGCTCGTGCTTCTGCCACATTGTGTTTTCCAATGCAAAGTGAGAAAGCGTGTGGGAGAGACTCGAGATCCCGGCGCTGAAGCTGCTAGAAGGTACCAGGGGACGTGGCATTTCGATGAGCTGTAGCAGTTGTGTTCGGGTGCCATCTTGAAGACATCTGGAGCTGCAATGCCATTTGATTAAAGAGCATATTCAAAACAGTATCTCAGAGAAAGCTCCTCCGGTGACTCGAGACGTCTCCTCTTTTCACGAGGCCTCGCTCCGCTTGAGCTATGGTGAGCGTAGGATCTGATGTTCAAGACTAGATTGCAGCGAATGAGAGAGAGAGAGAGAGAGAGAGACGGGGGCCGGATTGCTGTAGCAGTGGATTCACAGAAGTGTCTCATTCATCATGTCGCCCCCTCTGGTCAAATCAAGTGTGTCCCGCGGTGCGCTGAGATACATCTTCACTTGGCCACGGAGAGGCGGCTCGTGTAGACGAGGCAGTGCTAAGCAGGGGTCAAGGGCCGCTCGTGGGTCAGGCGCACGGGGCCCGATCTGACCAGGGTCATGCTTGACAGAACAGATCACGCAGACGCTGGTAAAGTCTTGTGTCTGTCTTGTTAAGAGACTTTGATTGATGCATCTGGCCCAGAGAGCAGAAATAGGGATTGAGTCGCCCGGCATCTGGAAGAAACGCCTCATATATGCATTAATTTTGCGTGACTTAATCTTCCAGAATGCATCATTATGGCATTTGCCCAGTCAGAGGCGTTCATGCAAAACTTCTGAACTCGGTAGTATTTCTATAGAAATCTGAGTTTCATAAATCTGCTGCGTTCAAGAGCACAGATTTTATTCATTTTAAGTTGAATGGCTGTTGACGGTTTGTTTACTATTTTGTAATTTTTTTTGACCATATTATTAGACTGATTTTTGTCATTTGATCAAACAGAATGAATGTTTCATAGAGACACAAACCCACAAGCAGCACAAAAATCCATCAGATCCACTGAAACTGACTGATGTTCAGGGCTGCAAATCGACTTTGACAACAATGACTCATGACTTGACTTGGAAAGACTCTTAAATGTATTATATAATTTATTATTTTTCTGCTTCCATCATTGAAAAAGGTTACCAGTGTCAATCATGTTTCAGGTACAGATGCAGTTTTAACCTAATTTTTTTTTTGTTATTAATATAATACGACAGCAGAAGCGGAAGTGGTTGTGGCGCATGCCTTCTGTCAAAAGATGGCACATTTAGCTTCAAATATTAACGCATTTCATTTCTTGTCTGTTTGAAATGAATTTATATTACATATTGTTGAACTGTATGCACTATTGTTCCAAAAAAAATATTTTCAGACTTTTAAATTATTTTTTTAAATAAGTTTTTCCTGCTTAGACTGCATTTATTTGATAATAAATGCAACTATAATACTGTGAAACATTTTTTCCCATTTATACGTTTTCTATGTGAATGTTAAACTATAATGCATTTCTGTGATCAAAGCTGTATTTTAAGCATCATTACTCCAGTCTTCAGTGTCACATGATCTTCAGAAATCATAATAATATGCTGTTCAAGAAACACTTGTGATTATTATCAATGCTGAACACAGTTGTGAATAAAATCCCACAGATGTGACCGAGCTCTGATATCTGTTTAACCTCATAATATCACCTAGGAAATATGCCTTTCAAATTTAAAGTCACAAACTAAGACTCTGTAAAACAGAATCAGAAAATCAATAAGACTCTTTTCCCACCAGACAGGAAGAAGCCACCTAGCAACCAGTCAGAAGACCTTAGCAACCGATCAGGAGAAGCACATCTCACATTTTCTTCAGCAAATGTAAAGCATGTCTCGTTAGATGTCGAGCTCTAAACTACATTCTGTTCAGTGCTGTGAATGAATAATACGAGCTTCTGCGAGGCTGAATTACACTCTTTCTCTCTCTCTTGACCTTTTCGCCCGTCTGTGGGAATATCGACTCTTCCAGCGAGGATCGTCCCGCAGAAGTCAAGCGCGTCTCCAAGCTTCTTCCGCTTCTCTGAGTCTGAGAAGCCGCTCGCGAGCGTAATTGGTCTCTTGACATCAGCGCGCGGCCCATTAGCATGGCTTTGAAGCAGTCGACCCACATTAGCTCCTGAAACAAAGGCCTGACAGAAAATGACGATTAGCAAGAGCGCAGCGCGCCAGTCATCGCACCTTTAAACACGTCTATGAGGATGGAGATCCGTTTGTGCTGCTCTCACTGATGGAATCAGCTGCTAATACCAGCCGTAAGAATTCTGAGCCATCTGAGGTCATCGCAGCTTTGATGTCTGTTGTAATTAGCGCTGATTAGCGGCCGCTGACTGTGTTTGTGCGCTCGGACGCACGTGAACGTGCTGCTTTCACGTGCCACCAGTGTTTCGGACTGTGTTCACTGAAAAGACTTGTTGAATTCAGAAATGCATACTATTGTAGTACTATTCCTGTTATAGAAAGATATGGCGAAAAAAAAACTTTCATAAGACTGTAATGATGCGTTTCAACAAGCATCAACATCGTAAATCCTCTTTTTTAATGTATGTACATTTCTAACCCTATAATTTGTGTTATATCACCTTTACATCACATTGCAAAAAATACTATTTAACGTGGGACATTATAAAATGCTTTACGACCAAACTCATACTATAAAAGCATACTATGTACAGACAAGCAGAGCCAATATTAAAACACTGTTTTAATGCACCTACGTTGTCAGATTTCTGAAAATGGTTATCTTTGGGAGGAAAACGCTTAACGCGTTATTAAATGAATTTTGTTCATATCCTGGACTCATCTGCTTGTCTGTACATATTATGATTTATTAATAACGTGTTTACAGAATTTGGTCTTGGTCTCACCACTGTAAGCATTTTAAAATGTCCTTTTAACGCTAATGAGAGGGTGTTTCTAATGCAGCGTCTATGGGAGGGACGGTATATTTGACATTGTTCTCTTTTCCGACTGCTGTTATCAGCTCTCAAATAGTATTATTATTTGTTTTCCCTTTGATTGAAAGCCATGAAAACGCCATTGAGGAGTTTTCCTTTTGCTATTTGAACAAATAGGAATGCAAAAATATATTTGTTGTACTCCCCCATTCACTGCTCTTGACATTTACACAACTATAATGACTTCCGTTACTGAAAAAATATATATATATTTATATATATATATATATATATATATATATATATATATATTGAGAATAGCATGCTGTTTCAAATAGAGTGCATTAGAAACACTCGCCTTAGCGTTATAATGGTGAGACCAAGACCGAATTCTGTAAACACGTTATTAATAAATCATACCATGTACAGACAAGCAGATGAGTCCTGGATATGAACACAATTCATTTCATAACGCGTTAAGCGTTTTTCTCCCAAAGAGTAAAAAAGGTACATTGAATTCAGAGAAAGGGACAAAAATACAAGACAGCGAACTTAATGGCTTTTTATTGAGGAAAAGAAAGAAAATCCCATGAGGCATTGTGAAATATACTATATTGCCAAAAGTATTGCCACCCCCTTCTAATGAAAGTTTTGACTACTTTAGTAATTTCCATGAGTACAAATCTTAATGTTTAAGCATATAATGATATTCTAGGGAATTCTGTGCTTCTAATTTTATAGCAACAGTTTGGACCGGACCCTTTTCTATTCTAACATCACAGTCTCTCAGTGTATAAGACAAGGATCAAAGAGAAATGATGATTCAGTCAGTGTGGAAGAACTTGACTGGTCTAATCCCAGCTGAACACCTCTGGTGTGACTTTAAATGCAGACCTTGAGCCAAAAACTCCAGTGACTTGTACATTCATTATATGGACAAAATTAGAAGAGAAAAAGGCACTTCCAAACTGTGGCAACATATAAATTCATGTACTGAAAAATTGTAAGTACACCTCTGTTGCAACACTTTTGAAGTGTACAAAATGACTGTACCCATAGGTACAAGTCAATGGTGTTTGGTGATGAGTTTTTGGCTCAAGGTCTAAGTTTATCTGTGTTGTTCAAGCCATCTCTGGTATCTTCATAATAATTAAGTATATTTATAATCCATTGCTAATTGATGTATAAGTAGCCCATGGAGTAGTAGTAGCTTAGCTAGTTAATAGAAGGTCGTCAGAGAAAGTTTAATCACTGCATTCACGCGCTCCTCGGATTCTCTCATTCCCCGAGTTGTGCTTTTATGTCTGAATGTGTAAACCGCACACTTGCGTTACCACAAAGATTTGTTGGACTTGTATTATTAGAGCTTTCCGAATCAAGTTCACGTTCATCTTCTCAGTCGGGAAATAATTGTTCACGTGCGGTGCCGGTGATGATGCTTCTTACGACGGACAAATATTTCAACTGATCGCTCAGGCATGGCACCGAAATCTGCCTTCTGATTCGGTTTTAGTACATACCGGTTACATAGGATCCGGTGCCTTATTGGTACCAGGTTTCGGTACCCAACCGTACCTTCAAAACAGTCCAACCGAGGGGCATAATCTAAAAAAGTATTCCAAATGTAAAACACTTGAAGAAAGTCTGCACACTCCACCAAAGACCAAGAGATAAACAGCAATTGCAATAAGTTTTATTAGTTATTGTTAAAAATGTATTTCCTTTGGAGGAAACGAATGGAGTTTTTACTTCTGGAAGCAAGTGTTGTGCTCTATTCAGCAATTGTCTTTTCTGTAAATCACACACACATATGCGGTTCCAGAGCATTCTGGGTAGTCGTTGGCACAGATGTCAGTCTTGTTTATCGCTGTCTGACTCACTCTTATCCTCACACGTTCTTCCTTAGGATGAGAAACACTGTAAATCTTCACCAAAGGTGTTCCAGGTGAGGAAAGGGTTTAACACCAGCCAGCACACCTTGCATGTGATAGCGCTGATTGCTAATGTAAAGAAAATATTTGCTCTCACATTTGAAATCAACCCAAGATCAGGAATAGCGTACAACATAGGGCAATGCATGTGGTACCATAATGCCCTGAAGATGAATTCAACACAGATTTTATTTTATACAGTTCTACAAATCAGAAAGCTTCCTTGTGTGCATTTGCATGCTTTGAGGATGAAATCTACACGTATTATAAACATGCGGCCCCTGAATGTGTGTTTATATGATTTGATCCAGACTCTTGAGAGACTTTAGCGCTGTGTCTCCTGAATTCATGCAGACGTGTTGATGCTGAGTGTTTGTGTGAATGTGAAACTGAAGCTCTGTGTCTCTGACTGTCAGACGAACATCAATATTTCAAGAGTGGACTGTAAAGAACAGCTTTTAATTCACTGCGTTACGCATCATTCAGCACTATACTCTCTCGCTCTAAGAGTGTAAAATCTCTCCAAAGTGCACAATTACATCATAATGATGTCGTCCGGTTAACAAAACCCGACCTGCCTTCAATATTTCATATGCTTAACGAAACGTCTTTTTTCGTGGTTGTGCTTCAGTGTTTGGTTCCTGAATCGCGCGTGAGAGCTTTGCTTATTAATGATGTAATATAATCAGAGATTTGCCATGCTTTCTACATGTCCATTACGTTTCCTGAAGATCGCTGTTAGAAGTTTTATTCATTTCCATCAATCCGTCATACCTCACATGTGTTTATTGCAATTATTATGTGACATTAAAACGCTTTAGTAAAAATATCATGTGGGATGTAGGGCCTTACTATTCTTTATGTGATGTTATATGAGTTAAATTATTATTCGTACGATAATTTGGCCGGTTTATAGGCCTATTTTACAGATTGCATTGAATGTTTTGGTAATTTCAGAGTGAATACTTGAATATGGAGTTTATATTGAATGGAGTCACAAGGCTGTATTTCATCCAGCAGTAGAATGACCTGTCGATGTGTTTTTCTGCTCACTCTGTAAAAGCCTTTCTGACTCTTTCATGTCTGTGATCAAAGTTCAGCGAGATCGGCGTTTGACACGTGATGAGTGTATTTTGACCCTGACCCTAACCCTAACCATATCCCTAACCCTGACCATGACCCTGACCCTGACCCTGACCCTAACCCTATCTCTGATGCAGTTTTAAAATTAACTTCTAATTTATAACATTTCTATTTGTTGAAATATATTAATTTACACAGTAGCTGTTGTAACTTCTTTCATAACGGATTTATTTAGAATCATTAAGACCTCTCTAACAAGTAAAGTACAATGTAATGAGTATTTAGTCTAATAATTAATATTATATCTAGAAAGACCTGTACCAAAAATATGTTTACTGTTACACCCCTAGCAGACACACTTTCCTGAGGGATCTTCATCTGTTCATCACTCTGGTCACCAATTAGATGATGTGCTGTTTAACACTGATTAAACCTAAACCCTAACGAACGTGTCTTCATGGCTGTCCGACTGAAGCTCTCTCTCTCTCTCTGTCTCTCTCTGTCTCTCTCTCTCGCTCTCTCTCTCTCTCTCTCTCTCTCTCTGTCTCTCTCTGTCTCTCTCTCTGTCTCTCTCTCTCTCTGTCTCTCTCTCTCTCTCTGTCTCTCTGTGTCTCTCTCTCTCTCTCTCTCTCTCTCTCTCTCTCTCTCTCTGTCTCTCTCTCTGTCTCTCTCTGTCTCTCTCTCTCTCTCTCTCTCTCTCTGTCTCTCTCTGTCTCTCTCTCTGTCTGTCTCTCTCTCTCTCTCTCTCTCTCTCTCTCTCTCTGTCTCTCTCTGTCTCTCTCTCTGTCTCTCTCTCTCTCTGTCTCTCTCTCTCTCTCTGTCTCTCTCTGTCTCTCTCTCTCGCTCTCTCTCTCTCTCTCTCTCTCTGTCTCTCTCTCTCTCTCTCTCTGTCTCTCTCTCTCTCTGTCTCTCTCTCTCTCTCTCTCTCTCTCTCTCTCGTTTCCGGTGAGGGTGTTGAGCGCGAGTGGACTGAGTGCTGTGAGCGTGTGCGTGGTGAGTGAGTGTTTTCTGCCTTTGCGTCTTTTTAGGGGTTCTTGCATGAAATGCAGAATCCCTATTGTAATTGTTAAGATTTTTATTATTATTATTATTTTTCTGCCGTAAAACGCAACGTGCAGCCCAAACCGTAAGGCCTAGAAACTTGAAACTTTGCCAATGGGTAGACCAAAAATCGAGGAGAGCTTATCAAATTATCAGCCCAATTGGCCCATAGGTGGCGCTATAGCGACCACCGACGCGAAACGACTCATAACTCCTAAACCGCTTGTCGTAGACTCAAGTGTCTTATATCCCTGTAATCCTTGGCTCAATCAAAACAAAATGGATAACTCCGATTTCATTTCCGTCTAGATAGTTTTTCCGCCATTTTGAAATTTGTCAAAAACCTACTTTTGCGAACTAGTCCTAGGTTTTTCGCCCGATCGGAACCAAACCACTGCAGAAATGTTCTCTGGCAAGTGAATATCAATAATTATCGAAAAAAAGTTGAAATTTCAACTCACGTTCGCAAAGGGGCATAAAAACAATCGAAAGAGGCGGGGCCAATTTTACTTAAAGAGCTATAACTCTTGAATGGAATGAGATATCTTCACCAAACTCTGGAAACTTATTTATGACATAATTCTTTGGTCAAATAAAAAAAATTGCGCAGCTTTGCCACTTGGTGGCGCTATAAGATTGGAAAAACTGTAACGCATAAACCGTAGGTCCGATCAACTTGAAATTTGGTATACAGTATCTCTGTCCGAGGAGGAACAAAATATTGTAAGGAAATTTGCATATCTCAAAAAACATGGCCGCCATTGGTCAAACAATTTTAAACACCTATTAGACAAGGTTAATAGAGGTCAATCAGAACGAAACTCGTTGGGCAAGTTCAACTCATGGCCCTTAAGGTCTGTAAGAATTTTGAAAGAAATCGGCCACTAGTTGGCGCTAACGAGTTTTATGGCTCTGTAATCACGTGTCGTTTAACTTATCCACACAATATGCATATCATTTGATAGCTCTCGTCATATTGAGCAACTTTGCCTCTAGAACCATTGTTGTCAATCAAATCGTTCATTAAATATTAATAAATATGTTAAAAACCTACTTTTGCGAACTAGTCTCTGGTTTTTTTCTCAACCTCGATCAAACCACTGCAGTAATAATCTATGGACTCTCTAGATCAATAATTATCGAAAAAAAGTGGAATTTTGTCCTTTGGTTAGCTATAATTGGCTCATTTAAAAAAAGTGGGCGTGGCCACATAAACTCAAAGGCCTATAAAACCTAAACACAAACTTGAAACTTTACGAAAGTTGGTGAAAACATGTGTCAGATTACCCTTAACAGCCATGCAAAGTTTCATGGCGATCGGACCATAGGTGGCGCTATAACAGTAAAATAAGCTTTCAAAAACACAATATTTCAATTGTACATAAACGTAAATTGTAAAAAAACGTTCATATTTTCACACATACACATGATCTTTACATCATATGATAGAACACCGCATTCTGAACAACTTTGTCTCTGGGAGTACTTTCATCAATCAAAGTGTTATTTAAATATTCTCAATTATGTTCAAAACCTACTTTTGCGAACTAGTCCTAGGTTTTTCGCCCGATCGGAACAAAACCACTGCAGAAATGTTCTCTGGCAAGTGATTAACAATAATTATCGAAAAAAAGTTGAAATTTCAACTCGCGTTTGCAAAGGGGCGTAAAAATATTTGAAAGAGGCGGGGCCAATTTTACTTAAATAGCTATAACTCTTGAATGGAATGAGATATCTTCACCAAACTCAGGACACATGTGTATGACATTGTTTTTTGGTCAAATTAATAAAAATTACCCAGATTCGCCACTTGGTGGCGCTATAAGATTGGGAAAACTGTAACGCATAAACCGTTGGTCCGATTAACTTGAAATTTGGTATACATTATCTCTGTCCGAAGTGGAACAAAATAATATAAGGACACTTGCATATCTCAAAAAACATGGCCGCCATTGGCCAAACCATGTTAAACACATATTAGACAAGGTTAACAGAGGTCAATCAGAACGAAACTCATTGGGCATGTTCAACTCATGGCCCTTAAGGTCTGTAAGAATTTTGAAAGAACTCTGCCACTAGTTGGCGCTAACAAGATTTTATGGCTCTGTAATCACGTGTCGTTTAACTTATCCACACAATATGCATATCATTTGATAGATATCCTTATGATGAGCAACTTTGGCCCACCGCACATTGCTCTCAATCAAATCGTTAATTAAATATTAATAAATATGTCAAAAACCTACTTTTGCGAACTAGTCTCTGGTTTTTTTCTCAACCTCGATCAAACCACTGTAGTAATAATCTATGGACGCTCTAGATCAATAATTATCGAAAAAAAGTGGAATTTTGTCCTTTGGTTAGCTAGAATTAGCTCATTTAAAAAGGGGGCCTGGTCACACATAACCAAAGGCCTATAAAACTTAAACAAAATCTTGAAACTTTATGAAAGTTGGTGAAAACATGTGTCACATTAACCTTAACAGCCATGCAAAGTTTCATGGAGATCAGACCATAGGTGGCGCTATAACAGTAAAAATAGCTCTCAAAAACACTATATTTGTATAGAAAATGACCTCACATTGTTGAGCATGTTCATAATTCACATAAAACACTAGATCTTCATATCATATGTTATATCTCCTCATTCTGAACAACTTTGCCTCTAGGATTAATGCTGTCAATCAAATCGTTCATTAAATATTAATAAATATGTCAAAAACCTAGTTTTGCGAACTAGTCTCTGGTTTTTTTCTCAACCTCGATCAAACCACTGTAGTAATAATCTATGGACGCTCTAGATCAATAATTATCAAAAAAAGTGGAATTTTGTCCTTTGGTTAGCTTTAATTAGCTCATTTAAAAATGGGGCCTGGCCACATATAACAAAAGGCCTATAAAACCTGAACGAAAATTCAAAACTTTACGAAACTGGGTGAAAACATGTTTCAGATGACTCTTAACAAGCATGCAAAGTTTCATGGATATCGGACCATAGGTGGCGCTATAACAGTGAAAAAGGCCTCAAAACACAGTATTTCTAAGGTAAATGACCTCAAATCAATGCAGTACTATTCTCTAGACTCTCTAGATCAATAATTATCAATAAACAGTTGAACGTGTGTTTGTGTGTGTGTTTCTGTCAGCCTGTTGTCCATTTTCGATGTGTTTCACTGTCAGCTATGAATCAAGGTTGGCCTAGACCATAAAAGCACACCCTGATGCCCTCAAAGCAAGAACCCCGCTTAATGCTGCTCGCAGCTTTAATTTCTATTTTTATTTGTTTGTTTTTTTGCGATTGTTGTTGTTAGTGTTACTTTTGGGATAGTTTAGGGCCGGGTGCTACCGGTTTTTTTTACCGGAGAAGCATGACGGCCCCGGCTACTCGGGTTTTGTCTACACTCACGCGGCGCCATGCGATTAAGGTGGCTTTTGCGTCGAGTATTGAGGTTATTTGTCTGTCGGTTGGTGAGGTTGTGGGACACGGATGTATTTTATCAGCATCCAGGATGAACGGCGCTACAGTGGTTTTTCTGAGTGGCGTTGAAAAGGTGAATGAGGTAGTTGAGAAGGGAATTGTGATTGATGGCGAGTTTGTTTCTGTTCTTCCCCTCTCGATGCCCTCGAAAAGAGTCACCTTATCTAATGTCCCCCCCTTTCTCAGTGACGAGATCTTAACAAAAGCTCTATCACGATATGGAAAATTGGTTTCTCCAATAAAAAAGATCCCGATTAGCGCGACTTCTCCACTTTTGAAGCATATAGTGTCTTTCAGGAGATTTGCATATATGATAGTTCAAGATGATGAGGAATTGGATCTTTCACTTAGTTTTAAAGTTGACGATTTTGATTATATCATTTTTGTGTCAACCGCTAAAACAACGTGCTTTCGATGTAAAAAACCAGGACACTTGATCCGCAACTGCCCAGAAAAGGGCGACACTGAGAAAGGGGATGATAGTTCCCATCCAAGCACGAGTAAAGCTGGTGTGGATTTACGGAGTGCAGGTGCACAGGGTGGATCCAGTAGTAAGGCCGAAGTGGTTATTTGCGATGAGACACCCAGAATAGCGGATGATGCTGTGACAGTAATGGACTCAGAAAAGGGGGGAAAAAATGATATGGCTGAAACTGCAGTACCTGATAAAACATATTCAAAACTTCCTGAAAAAGAAAGAGAATGTGGCAATACTGGAAAGGATGATACACAGGTTGATCTGAAAAGGAGTGAAATTGATAGTGTGGATTTAGACATGGAGACAGAAGCAGAGAGTTTTAAAATGCCTCAAAAAAGAAAAATGAGTGACAAGTCTCAAAATAAAAAAGCTCTAAAGAAACTCGTTTTGAATTCTAGTGATGATAATGAAACAGACAGTGAAAGTGAGTTCTCAGATTCTAGTGTGGCGTTATCTCTAAGTGAGTTTTCTGTTCGTAGTTATAATGCAGAGGAAATCAAAACATTCCTTAAATCAACAAAGAACAAGAGAGGTGTGTGTGTGCAAGAGTACTTTCCTAATTTAACACAGTTTGTTGAGAAAACTAAAGGTTTAATGGCTGAGGGATGTTTCACAAATAAAGAAGTTTATAGGCTAAAGAAAATTGTGAGGAATTTGGAGAAAATAAAAAATGATGTTTAATAGTTTAGTTTCAATTTCCACATCAAGGAGTGTGTGCTTTTTTTTGTTATTGTCTCTTTTCCTCTTTGCCATGTGTGAAATTAAGCTAGCTACCCTGAATGTGAATGGTGCTAGAGATTTTAAGAAAAGATTAATGTTAAATGAATTAATGAAACAAAAGAATCTTGATATTTTCATGTTACAAGAAACACACAGTGATGGGGAAAATGCTGCAGATTGGGAAAAAGAATTTGAGGGGTTAACTGTGTTAAGTCATAATACTTCAGTAAGTGCAGGAGTTGCAGTATTATTTTCTAAGAGCTTTAATCCACTTTCTTATGTGGTTGATGAAATTTCTAAAGGAAGATTACTTAAAGTTAGAGCTGTATTTGAAAGTTATGTTCTAGTTTTTATTTGTATTTATGCGCCAACAACACCTGTTGAAAGAGTGATTTTTTTAGATTTATTGTGTAATACTTTACAATGTTGTGCAGAAGAAGAATATTTATTTTTGGGGGGAGATTTTAATTGCACGGAAGACATGATTGATAGAAACCATATTGAACCTCATTTGTCTTCTCAGAAGCGTCTCATTCAGTTAATTCAGAAAAATGAACTAGGTGATATTTGGAGACAGCTGAATGGGAATGTAAGACAATACACATGGGTTCATATGAGGGATAATATGTCTTCTCTTGCCAGATTAGACAGATTATATAGTTTTAAACATCATCTTAATATTTTTCAAAAGTGTTCTATCATCCCAATAGGTTTTTCTGATCACAGTATGGTGCAATGTGGTTTTATTTTAAATTCTATTAAACCTAGAAGTGCTTATTGGCATTTTAATACTTCTTTACTGGGTGATAGTGTCTTTAGAGATTCCTTTAAATACTTTTGGGAGAAATATAAAAAATCCAAGTCTAATTTTGGATCAATACAACAGTGGTGGGACATTGGTAAAGTCCAAATTAGACAATTGTGTCAACAACACACTCGTAATGTCACTATAGAGTTTAAAAAGTCTTTGGAGATGTTGGAAAATGAATTAACTGAATGTCAAAATTTAGCTGAATCTACTGGGGAAAATCATCACTTAGATGTTTTTTTTAAAAAGAAAGCCCAGTTAGCAGATCTGCTGGAATATAGAACACAGGGGGCATTGGTCAGATCCAGATTTCAAAACATAAGTCATATGGATGCACCGTCAAAGTTTTTTTTCTGTTTAGAGAAAAAAAATGGACAGAAGAGATTAGTTCAGGCCTTGCAGTCTGAAGAAGGTCAAGTTTTGCTGAATCCTAGTGATATTCGGAAGAGAGCAGTTGGTTTTTACAAAAATCTTTATAGAAGTGAGTATGTAACAGAAGCTGATGCGGAAAGCACTTTCTTGAGGTCCCTACCAAAAATGTCGAAAGAGGGTAATGCAGCTCTTTCAGGGGTGTTGAGTCTGGGAGAGCTGAATAAGGCCCTTCAAGGCATGGAATTGGGAAAAGCGCCTGGGATTGATGGCCTCCCAATTGACTTTTATAAGTCTTTTTGGGCAGAGTTGGGCGAGGACTTGTTACAAGTGCTGAGTGATAGTCTGTCAAAAGGTATGTTACCGTTGAGCTGCAGGAGGGCAGTGACAACGCTAATACCAAAGAAAGGAGATTTGACAGACATAAAGAATTGGCGACCTGTTTCACTTCTTTGTTGTGATTACAAACTGCTCTCTAAGGTTTTGGCAAATAGATTGGCTGAGGTAATAAGTCAAGTAATTCATCCAGACCAATCCTACTGTGTTCCTCGCAGATCTATTGTTGACAACATTTCTCTAATTCGTGATGCATTGGAAGTGTCAAAATTGCTTAATCTGGATTTTGGACTAATTTCACTGGACCAAGAGAAAGCGTTTGATAGAGTTGAACACCTTTATTTGTGGAAAACTCTGGAAGCTTTTGGTTTTAAACAAGATTTTATCAAGATGGTCCAGGTACTCTATAGTGAGGTTGAAAGTGTGTTAAAAATAAATGGCGGTTTATGTGCTCCATTCCAGGTTAAAAGGGGTGTAAGGCAAGGTTGTGCATTATCTGGAATGCTGTACTCATTGGCCATTGAGCCTTTATTACAACAATTAAGGGAAAAAATTAAGGGTTTGCATTTGCCAGATTGTAAAATTACAAAGAATGTATGTCTATCAGCTTATGCTGATGATGTAATAGTTTTTGTCAGTGGACAAAAGGACGTACACAGTTTATTTAATGTAATCAATGATTTTACTTTGGTTTCTTCAGCAAAGGTGAATTGGAAGAAATGTGAGACACTTTTGGTTGGTAAATGGAATAATGGTAAACCAAAACTTCCCGAAGGTTTGGTCTGGGGAAAAGGTGGTTTAAAATATTTGGGAGTTTTTTTAGGTGATGACTTGACTCAACAGAAGAATTGGGAAGGAATTGTTGAAAAAATTAAAGGACGTTTGGAGAAATGGAAATGGCTGCTCTCTCGGATGTCATACAGAGGACGCATTCTTGTCATTAATAACCTGGTCGCCTCTTCATTGTGGCATAAACTGGCATGCATTGATCCTCCTCCTCAACTACTGGGAAAAATACAAGCGATTCTTGTAGACTTCTTTTGGGACAGATTACACTGGGTTCAACAGAGCATTCTTTTTCTACCAAAAGACGAAGGAGGACAAGGACTGGTTCATTTACAAAGCAGAATGGCAGCGTTCCGGTTACAATTCTTGCAGAGACTTTTAGATGGTGCAGCGGATGTCAGCTGGAGGGCAATTGCCCACATTATTCTGCGAAATTATGGAGGTTTTGGATTAGATAAACACCTTTTCCTACTAAACCCGTTAAAAATTGACTTGTCTGTTTTTCCATCTTTTTATAGGAGTCTTTTTAAAGTTTGGGGTCTGTTTCATATTCAGAAATCTGAAAATCCATACTCACTGCACTGGCTTTTAGAGGAACCTTTAATTCTTGGAGCCCGTCTTGATGCAACTGATGATAACAGTTTTTTTAATTGGGGTTCTAAGCTTAAAGAATCAAAGGTGATTGTTTTAAGACAATTGTTGGATTTAGCTGGAGAGAATTTGGATAATGCAGAAATGGTGGCTAGTTTTTTAGGCACCAGATCGATTCGATTGGTCTCTCGTTTCTTAATGAATTTGAAATCTATTTTTACAGCAGAGGAGAGCCTAATGATAAAAGAATATTTTTCTGGAGCATCTGTGCCTGATGAAAAAGATTTTTTCCCTTGTCTAATGCTTTCACCAAAGTTAGATAGATTTAAAGGTTTTCTTTTAAAAATGTGGGACTTGAAGTGGTTGGATTTATTATCTACCAAAGGAAATGTATTGTATAGAGGTTGTGTGATAGCTTTTAACAAGAATCAGCTTGCTATGAAATCAGACACACCATGGAGATCTTTCTTTGGTTTAAAGGATAATGTAAAACCAGAATGGAGAGTTATTTATAAACCGCCATTATCAAAAAAAGTTGGTGACTTGCAATGGAGAATACTTCATGGGATTTTAGCTGTTAATTCTTTTGTCTCTAAATTGAATGTGGAAGTAAAGGATGATTGTCCCTTTTGTTTTCAAAGAGAAACTATTTTTCATGCATTTGTACAATGTTCTAGATTAGCATCTTTCTTTGATTTTGTAAAAGGAGTTTTTCGTGGTTTTAATGAATCTTTTTCTGAAGAGTTGTTTATTTTGGGTGTTAAATACAGTCAAAGGAAGAAATATATCTGTCAGTTGCTGAATTTTATAATTGGTCAGGCAAAAATGGCAGTATATGTAAGTAGAAAGAATAAAATTGATCAAAAACCTTGTCAAAACATTACAGATATATTTTTAACATTGGTTAAATCTAGAGTATTAATTGATTATAAATTTTACAAAGATATGAATGATTTATTGACATTTGAGAAGATTTGGTGTTGTAATGGAGCTCTTTGTACAATTTTTGAAAATGATTTAATTTTTGCCATGTAAAATATTTGGCTATGTATTTGTATACTTGGATAAATGTTTGATGTGGTAAATTGTTTGCAAAGATGATTGTTAAATAAAGTTCTGTTTCAAATTCAATTCTCTCTCTGTCTCTCTGTGTCTCTCTCTCTCTCTCTTTCTCTCTCTCTCTCTCTCTCTCTGTCTCTCTCTCTCTCTGTCTCTCTCTGTCTCTCTCTCTCTCTCTCTCTCTCTCTCTCTCATTCAATTCAATTCAATTCAATTCAATTCAATGTGTGCTTTATTGGCATGACAATTTTTACAGTGTATTTCCAAAAGCATAAGCATGCCAAAGCATAGTGTTTACAGTAAATACAGAACATATTCACATGCAACAAAAACATGCATGCATGCATACATAAAAAAAAAAAGAAAAAAGAAAAGGAAAAAAGAAAATGCAAACCAACATTTTAGAATTGCATGAACAATTTAAAATTACATTTGGTGTGTGTGTGTGTGTCTCTCTCTCTCTCTCTCTCTCTCTCTCTCTCTCTCTCTCTCTCTCTCACTCTCTATCTCTCTCTCTATCTCTCTCTCTTCCATGTGTTTCTTCTGCTCATCTCTAATCTCAAGAGAACCCGATGGTTCTCTCAAACTCAGCATCTTCTGCTCAAACACACCCGAGCACCAGCGGAGATCAGAGGTGCTTCGCTTGCCTTATTCCACCCATTAAAGCCACATAAAGGAACATAACAGAAGAGATTTTGAAGAATGTGTCAGCATTTTTCCTCCATAGTCAGTGGTTCAGCGTGTTTAAATGCAGAATAGTAAATTATGACAGAACAAAAATTTTTGAGTGAACCATCCCTGTAATAATAATAATAATACGCATAATATGAGTATTATATTTATAGTCATAAACATTTTCATGACTGTGCTGTCTCTCTCAAATTATGGATTTAGTTTTAATGTTTTCATCACAAAATAAAACATTTAAACAATATGTTGTCTAATGTCTTCGCTTTGATAATATCTATGCAAGGCAAATTGCATAGATATTATTTCATGTGCTTAAATATAGACAATTAAATATTTTCCCCCATTCTTTTTTTTTATAACTTGGCAAAATTACAGCTAAAAATAACAACCAACACACACACACGTTGGTTTTTATGGTTTACGGGGACTCTCCATAGGCGTAATGGTTTTTATACTGTACAAGCTGTATGTGCTATTGCCCTGCACCAACCCTACACCTAAACTTAGCCCTCACAGGAGACGGTGCATTTCTATTTTCCCTCAAAAAAACTCACTCTGTATGATTTATAAGCGTTTTAAATTATGGGGACACTGAAAATGTCCTCATGAATCACCTTCTCCTTGAAATACCTGTGTCATACCCATGTTATTATACAAATTTGTGTCCTCATAAACCACATAAACATGCCCACACACACACACACACACACACACACACACACACACACACACACACACACACACACACACACATGTTGGGTTTCCATGTTTTATGGGGACTTTCCATAGACGTAATGGTTTTTATACTGTACAAACGGTATATTCTATCCCCTTACACTGCCCCTATCCCTAAACCTAACCATCACAGGAGACATTCTGCAATTTTACATTTTCAAAAAACATCACTTAGTCTGATTTATAAGCTGGTTTCCTCATGGGGACCAAAAAATGTCCCCACACGGACAAGGATTTTGGATATTGCCATCCTTGTGGGGACATTTTGTCCCCATAACGTAGGGTTTACCTGAACCACACACACACACACACACACACACACACACACACACACACACACACACACACACACACACACACACACACACACACACACAATATAATACACAATAATACAAATAAGTTACAATTTCTCACATGTTCCTATGACACTGTTGCTTACTTAATAATCAAGAACATTAAATGTACAAAACCAACATTTATTAGGGCCAAAATTATTTGTACACCACCTTTAAATAAAAAAGACAGCTTTAATGTGATTATGACATAGCATGCATGCATGCATAAATAAATCTTTCATTCTCAGATGGCCTGTTTTGTGTTCTTGTACCTGTCTGTTCCAGCTTTTCGATTACTTTAATTAAAGCTGCGATTAGATCCGAACTATCATCACTCCTCCTGCCAACTTCAGCTTTGTCCCAGACATGTATTTCTTAGCACAATTAATATTTGCAATAGTAAAGAGCTGTAAAATAAATATGGCAAGCAGCTGAGATCATGTTTTCACTCGGATCAAAGATGTTCGAGATGCTGCTGAGATCTCTTGTGAAACTCTTTTGGGAAACATCTCCATTTGATCTGGATTCTGGAGAAACAATAGAGATATTACAGAGATCGTCTTCTATTATTGCTCCTTCCTTCGGGATGAGAAGCACGACTTCTAAACGCTGAATCTATGTCTCATTTATTTAAAGCTTCATATATAAGTAAGCAGGGCTTCTTTGTGTACGGTTTTGAAGCAGCAGGAGTCTCTTTTGGAGGAAAACATCTAACGAGAAGATTCATATCGGGAGCCTTGTCTGTTTTTGTCACGATAATAAACTGTGTAAATACACAATGCTTTCCAGTTTTTGTCCTCCGTCTGCTGATTAAAGATTTGAACCAGCTGCTGCTGCATTATTGAGCTTTGAGCAACATCTGAACGATATAGTCTTCTCGATTCTGATATATAATTTAACGCATGTTTAAACACAGTTGGTTTGTCTCAGAAATGCACAGAAGTGATATCAATGTTTAATCAGACAGAACATTAAGAGAGACATAAAATAATGACATCACAGGAAGTGAGCGAGAAACACGCTCGAGCAATTCCTGTTTTCTGTCCTACTTCTGTCAGAGTGAACGGCGCCATCTAACCTCGTTTCCAAACCACACATGCTTTAGTATTGCCTTGTTTTTTTTTCTTTCGTGACAAGTTTTACTGCATGTCCTTTTTAATGCAGATGTGCTTTGATTGAGGAAAACAGGCTTTAACTCCTGACAGAACTGAAGCGGTTTTTATTTATTTATTTATTAGCAGCAGAATCAGATGATGATAGCAGGTATTAAGACGTCGAAGGTCTGACAAAACCAGCAGTTTGAGAAACGCTGCTTCAGGTTAGCTGTTAGCAAAGCCCATCCAGCGCAAGTGTTTTTAAGATATTAACAATCACGCACACAATTCTTGAGCTAAATGATTTTGTGAAAGACTAATTCAGCTCTGGTCTCGTACTCACTGGGTTTCTGCCAATTAGTGATACGTCAAACTCTCTTAAAAACCCCCAACGCTAAACAAACGACCGGTGGGAAGCTCATTTCTCCTGAGACGCTGGGAGAAAAGTTTGCTCTTTGTTTTGCTGACATGTTTTATAAAGGCGAGTTAATAATAGAGTGTGTCCTGCGCTGGGATGGAGCGAGATGTTCTTTCTGCTTTCCTCGAATAGAATTTCTCATTTAATTCATCCTGGAGAGGAAGCCAGTGACTCTGCTTTCGCAGCTCTAGCTCTCAGATGCGTTCGTGCTAATTGTGTAAACGGCGTGTGTTGAGATGCATGCGGCTGATGCAGTGTGTGTTTGAAACGTTTATATTCACTGGAGAATTCACTGTTCAGTTAAACAACCACACAAGGAGATTTAGGCTATACAAACGTTGTAGGAACATTGTTATGAAATGTTCAAATATCAAATTTTATTGTCATGGTTATAACGTTATTTATCGGTTACTAACTTTATTTTAACCCAAAATATAATTATAAACTATAAAGTTTTATTGTTGTAATTAAAACGTTATTTGAAGGTTACAATAATGTTTCTTTAACCAACTTTTTACACCTAAATGTCTTCTTGTCTTGATTATTATTTTATTTGAAGATTACAAAACGCTCTTAAAACTAACTTTGATTTCACAAGTACATAACATTATTTATTTTCAATATACTAAGAACCATTTCTCTCAACGTTATGAGAACGTGTATCTGTCACGAATCCTGTCCATGCACTCCCTGTTACTCACCACCAGAGGTCACTCGCTCACCACACGGACTCCTGCACCACACTAACGGTTGCACATCACCTAAGACTACATTTCCCATCAACCATTGCACTGATCACACAACTGTCACCAATCACACATTGCACTGATTACACAGCTAAATTCCATCAGACACGCTTTATAAGCTTTGGACTTCCTCTCTCTCATCGCCGAGTATTGTTTCGCTACTGCCAATATCTCTGAGCGTTTTCCCTGTGTGTGTTTCCTGTTGACTACCTGGACTGTTTATACTCTTCTGACCATTTGCTGCCTGCCCTTTTGACCCTGCCTGCCTTTTGGATATTCTCTCTGTCTGCCGCCTGCACCGACCTATGCATTGTCACTGGTTATGTATCAGCCTTGCCTTCGTTACTCTTGTTACTGTTGATTGAACTTTGCCTGTCTGACCCCCTCTTGTATAATAAAGCTGCACCTGGATCTCAACGTCACTGACCCATCATTACAGAATACTCGGCCAAACAAGAATCCAGCAGCTTTCCTAAGGAACCCTGGCCAGGTTATGGAACCATTCAACCAGCTGCTTGACCTGAAACAGGGGAGTTTGCCTATTGAGGAATACGTCACTCAATTCTGTGAAATATCTTGCAAGGTACCATTTGATGAGGTTGCATTAAAATACATTTTTCGTTTTGGTTTAAGTGAGCCCATTAAGTCATGCTTACCTGAAGGGAAGTTTCATTGTAGTTTAAAGGATTTTATGGACTATGCTTTGCTGTGTGCTGGCTCTTCGTTTACTGTGGGTGTCGCGGAGGAGGAACACGACACTGCACTCACTCATGTAATGGCGGATGCACCAGAGTCCAGAGTCACACCACGTCTCAGCTGGTCATCCAGAATCACACCACGTCTCCGCTGACCTGCCAGAGTCTCATCACATCTCCGCTGACCTGCCAGAGTCTCCCCAAGTCACCGCTGACCATCCAGAGTCTCCCCACATCACCGCTGACCACACAGAGTCCGCTCCAGAGCCTGCTCCGTCCCAGGAGCTCACAGAGTCCGCTCCAGAGCCCGCTCTGTCCCAGGAGCTCACAGAGTCCGCTTGGAGCCCTCTCCATCCCAGGAGCTTAAAGAGTCCCCTCCAGAGCCCGCTCCGTCTCAGGAACTCACAGAGTCCGCTCCGTGGTGGTCCCGTCCAGCACTCCAGTGCCCCTGATGGTTCCATCCAGCTCTCCAGAGCACCCCCGAGAGTCAGCTCCACCCTAGCGCCTCCGAGAGTCAGCACCACCCGAGCGCCCCCGAGAGTCAGCGCCACCCGAGCGCCCCCGAGAGTCAGCGCCACCTGAGTGCCCCCGAGAATCAGCGCCAACAGAGCACCCCCTAGAGTTGGTCCCGTCCAAAGGCAACAGTAACTCAAATAACCGCTGAAGGCAAAAGGGGGTCCAACACAGTACTAACAAGGTGTACCTTATAAAGTGGCCAGTGAGTGTGTGTATATACATAGTGTTAATTCTACTGAATCGGTTCATTCAAAATAACCATTCGTGGATCTGAGTGATTTTAAGAATTGTACAGGGTTCTATTACAATGCTTGCTTGGCAGGTCTTCCAGCCAGTTCTATCAAACTTTTACAATTAATCCAGAACATGGCAGCAAGATACATTTTTAATGAGCCAAAAAGAACACACATCACACCTCTGTTCATCAATTTGCACAGGCTTCAATAGCTGCTCGCTTAAAATTCAAAGCATTGATGTTTGCCTACAAAACCACCTCTGGCTCTGCATCCTTTACCTAAATTAATTACTTCAGACTTATGTACCTCTAGAAGCTTTTGTTCTGCAAGTGAACGACGCATTATTGTTCATCCCAAAGAGGCACAAACTCACTTTCACAGACTTTTATATTAACTGTTCCCTCCTGCACAACTCAATCCCAGCAGCTGAGTCCTTATCCATCTTCAAGATTCGACTGAAAACAGATCTCTTCAATCTTTATTTGACCCTCTGACTCAGGGATCCTCAAATCTGGCCCATTCCTGCAGAGTTTAGCTCTAACCCTAATCAAACACACCTGAGCATGTTAATCAGCGTCTTCAGGTTCATTAGAAAATCACAGGTAGGTGAGTTTGATCAGGCTTGAAGCTAAACTCTGCAGCAGATTGGACCTCCAGGGATAGATTTGAGGAACTCTGCTCTAACCCTAGCACTCTCTATTCTGATTATATTCTTTAAAAAAATGTGTCCCTTATAGACTTGCACTCTATTCATTTACTTCTTTGTTTCTTAAAAAAACACCTAACATTAGCTTCTCTAATCTTTTTATACTATATCTATTTGTTTTATTTTTATTTATTATACAATTAACAGAAGCAAATAAGGCTTTATTCTATCTGTTTTATTTTTATTTATTATATAATACAAATAAAAAACCTTGCTACAAGTTCTGCGTTAGGCTAACCGAGACTTGTTATGGTACTTGCATATCTCATTGCTCTTTTGTTGATTTTGAATGCTTCTATTGTCATAATTTGTTAGTCGCTTTGGATAAAAATGTCTGCTAAACGACAAATGTAAATGTAATTTATATACAATAAATACTAGTAGACGTGATTGGCCCCTTGACAAACCACAGATCCTTAACCCCGGTGACCTGAAACGCGGCTATTTCTCAGCATCACTCACAGATATGCAGTGGCGGTTTGTGTTGCTGGAGTCAGAGGTGATCACAGGCCGGATTCAATCTGACGGTTGATGTTCAGGAGCATTTGGATTCATGGCGTGGAGCGGCTCGTATCGCAGGTGCCATCGTGACACAGGGGATGCTGCAGGCGTGGAGTAATCAAGCCGCTGTCCATCCCAGAGATACACGTGCTCACAACTCATCCAGCTCGGACGCTGACTGATAACCCATCCGCCCAGAGATCCGTCACAGGAACACGACGAGCCCCAGCCTTAACACACCCTCCAACGGGATTCTGCAGATAAGCATTGCTTCATTAATTGCACATAATGCGTGACGACGGAGGATCTTCTGTGTTTTTCTGCCATGATAAAAATGAGCAAATCATGCTGGATGTGATTAACAAATCACAGCTGCCGTTTGTTCTCTTTGCCCTGTTAGCAAGTGAGAAATATCCCTCAGTCTCGAGTGCTGCCGCAAATGTCAGGCGCGCTTAAATCTACGGCAGCATTTATTAAAGTGTTAATTAAACGGGGTGGCAGGATGAAGAAGGACAGAGCGTCTGCTGTAGTTTGTCAGGACGTCCGTCTTCACCTGGATCAGAATTAAGGCTTCCGAGCGCTTGCCGTTTACTGTCTGCATTCTCAATAACGCTCGAATGGTCTGAAATGTTTCCTCGCTGTTCATTGAGGCTCAGAGCTGTTGTTTTCAGCTGCCAGAAACATCAGCGATAAATGTTGCTTTGATCTGTGAAGGAGTTTCCATAATCATACGCTGTGAGGGCTTTAACCCTCATCATGCATTCACGATCTGTACGCTGCCTTCATATTCTGGGTCCATCTGGGCCTGAAGAATCACTATTTGATAAAATAGTCATGACTTAATGTTTTTAAACTAAAACCATATCTTACTTGATTAGCCACTTTTCATAAATAAGTGAAATGTGAATAAAAATGAATGTTACCATGATATTGCTACATTATAAGAAATGAGAATTTCCAGTATTAACCCTATTCAAATTATTGTCATTTAATATTTAAAAAAAAAAAATAATCATAACTCATGGTTGCTCAAAAACAGTGCAAATGTATGAAACCAAATAGTTTTTTTCTAACAAAACATCAAAACAACTGAGATATTACTCATTTTGAGTTAAAACGAAATAAATGTGTTGTACTTGCATAAGCCTGCATAAAAGTTCTAAAGTTTGATGCTGCATTAGTTTGTTAATAGACGTTCGCATTCATGCTCATCAACAAAATTCCGCCCCAAAAGTGTTTGAGATATGGGGAAAGGGCTAAATATATTCTGAACAAGTTTTTGACACCAATATAACTTCATAGATCATTTTACAAAAAAGTATTTTTTGACACCTAATGGTACTCTATACATACCTGGATTAAAATGGCCCAAACACAAAATTTATAAAATTAGTTTTAAATGTACAAATTAGCTTTTAAAAAGTGTATTTTGAGGGTCTTAATTCATTTGCAAAATGTTACCGTACTAAAACTATGATTTTTTTTATTTTGAAAAAAAAAGAGTTAAGAACAAGAGTTAAGAACAATTGTAGCATATATATTTGGGATAATTCTCAATTACCACCAATAAAAAGTGAGTTCTCAAAGAGGAAAGTCAACAGAAGAATATCTTTTGCGGTTGTGCTGAGATTTGGGGGATAAATCGGGGTGTGAGTGATTTCGTTAGCATCTGTCTCTCATCTCTTCATTAGCACAGATCGCATGTTTCGCACCAGCAAGGGAGAAAACCACACTCACGTTTATTATTAGATGTGAGAATCCGTGCAGCTCCGTCAGCTGACAACACCACCGTCCTCCAAATGCTAATCAATGCTTATGTCACTTTATAAGCAAACACCCATTGTTAGGAGAGAAGTTTCAAGGTTCAAGGTTTCTTTATTTGTCACATAGTAAATTATACAGGGTATTGTAACGAATGACTGGTCAGAGGCGAGAGTAGATCCACTTGCAGCTTTAATGAAACAAAGAGGTGGTCAGACAAATATCAAAACAGAGGTATCGAGGGCAACGTAGATAAGACAGATTCGTAAACAGAGGCAGAGCAATGGGTCAGGGCAGGCAGCAGACAGAGAGGATAACCAGTAGGCAGGCGGGGTCAGTAAGTAAACGATCAGGAGAGAGAGTCAACGGTCCAGGTAGTACACAGGTAGACAGACAAGGGAAGAACGCTCGGAAATGTTAGCCAGGGGAAAACAAGACTTCGCAATGGGTGAGTGTTTGTGTGCTGCTTTTAAGTGAAAGAGTGAATGAGGTGCAGGTGTGGTGAGACAATCAAGACCAATGAGTGAATGGTGACAGCTGTGTGATTGGTGTAATGGTGGACGGGAATGTGTGAGTGCAGTGCATGATGGGAGATGTAGTCCATGGGTGATGTGCAGTTTGAGTGAGTGGTAACCAGATTCATGACAGAGCCCCCCCCCTAAGAGCGGCTTCCAGACGCTTTACACAAAGCATACTCCAGGAGGGTGGTGGAGCGGAGGTGGAACCGGGGGAGGGGACGGAGGGCCAGGTCCATGTGGGGCCAATGAGACAGCAGGGATGTGAAGGGACATTGGGTAGACCGCTGTGACGTGAAGGGACATTGGGTAGACCGCTGTGACGTGAGGTGACTCTGGCAGGTCAGCGGAGGCGTGAGGTGACTCTGGCAGGTCAGCGGAGACGTGGAGAGACTCTGGCAGGTCGACGGAGACGTGGAGTGACTCTGGCAGGTAGACGGAGACGTGGAGTGACTCTGGCAGGTCGACGGAGACGTGGAGTGACTCTGGCAGGTCGACGGAGACGTGGAGTGACTCTGGCAGGTCGACGGAGACGTGGAGTGACTCTGGCAGGTCGACGGAGACGTGGAGTGACTCTGGCAGGTCGACGGAGACGTGGAGTGACTCTGGCAGGTCAAGCGCCCACCAGGGCGGAGCAGACGAGACAGACGCCCACCAGGGCGGAGCAGACGTGACAGACGCCCACCAGGGCAGAGCAGACGAGACGGACGCCCACCAGGGCGGAGCAGAAGAGACGGGCGCCCACCAGGGCGGAACAGACGAGACAGGCGCCCTCCAGGGCGGAGCAGACGAGACAGGCGCCCTCCAGGGCGGAGCAGACAAGACAGGAGACCTCCACAACGGAGCAGGTGCCCTCCAGGGCGGAGCAGAGATCCCTGGCCGAGACTGGGACCTAGAGGAAATGGAGACACAAGAGGCAGAGAGAGCACATTTGGTTTCAGGGACCGAGGCAGGAAGTTTAAGCGGCCATGGTAAATCCGGGGCCTCGGGCAGCCATGATGGATCAGGGGACCTCATGGGCCATGGCGGGTCCGGGGTCTCCGTGAGCAATGGAGGGGAGCTCTACTATATTACAATCATTATATGAGTTCCTAGAAAGAAAATTGAGTGGGTAACAGGGTTGAAGATCTTGCCTATATTAAGTAGACACTCTGAAGTAGGGTGCAGCAGGTTTGGGGCACATGCTGGATTTCCTTAAAATATTTGTTTAGGTTTTCCCCTAAAATAACTTGGGTAACAGGGTTGAATGTTGACTTGGGTAACAGGGTTGAATGTTGACTTGGGTAACAGGGTTGAATGTTGACTTGGGTAACAGGGTTGAATGTTGACTTGGGTAACAGTTTTGAATGTTGTTTTGGTAACAGGGTTGAATGTTTACTTGGGTAACAGGGTTGAATGTTGACTTGGGTAACAGGGTTGAATGTTGACTTGGGTAACAGGGTTGAATGTTGACTTGGGTAACAGTTTTGAATGTTGTTTTGGTAACAGGGTTGAATGTTTACTTGGGTAACAGGGTTGAATGTTGACTTGAGTAACAGTGTTGAATGTTGTTTTGGTAACAGGCTTGAATGTTTACTTGGGTAACAGGGTTGAATGTTGACTTGGGTAACAGTGGTGAAAGCCAATTTAATATCTTGTTGGGTTTTTGATGAAGGAATCATAACTTGTGAATATAATATACAGTATAACATGACTGCAGCACTTTATTCTGTTATCCGATGAGTCTACGATCCAGAGAAGGACCTTTTTTTAGGATGAAACTTGATAAGAGGTTCCTCTGTCCGTCAATATTTCCAGTAAACATTACGTCATTTAAGAATCATACATTTGTAGACATTCCTCAACATATTCCAAAAACAATACACCACAGAAACCCAAACATACACATTTGAGTTTATTTAATAATACTTAACTTAAAGCCTGAATGTACAGTCAAACCAAATATTATTCAGTCACCAGATATAATTATATATACATGTGTGTGTGTGTTTGTGTACATGATATTCAAATTTTTGTGAGATGCACTTGTATGTATGTATGTAAGTATATATATATGTATGTGTATGTTTTATTGATTTGTTTTGCTAGTGGGTGTAGGACACTAGTTCATTTATTTAAGTGATTATAGTAAATTAAAGCAAACTGTGACATATTATACCCAAAAATTCTTCATATAGTGGACTACCAGTGAAATTTATATAAGTTGGGACCAAAAATTTATCAGACATTTTTACCTGACCATGTTTTGCTTAAAGTCTTTTTTCTTTAATTGCTAATGTCACCTGAACAAAATTAAGAATTGCTTGATAATTGGTTGACTTAAATTGGTATTATCTAATTGTATTCTTAAATTTAATTGCTGACAGCTATTCAACTGAACTCATTCCATACCTTTCTATCAAAGTTATCTCACATTATCAAGATTAATTTGTTCTGATGCAGTTTAACTTGAGGTCTTGACTTATTAGCATTTTCAAAACGACAGCGAATGAATTGTGATAATGTGAGAAATGTTGAAGGTACCTGAATAAATTTTGGTTTGACTGTATGATGCGTAACATATGTGTAATATATTGTTGATCCTTTCAAAATAATGTATATTGTAATGCATATTTTATATATATATCAAGAATTAGAATTGCAACATGGCAAAACGGATGCCATTGTGTATTCTAATACAAGACATTCTTTGAATATTTATTTATGAATAATGCATGAATATGAAATGTAGAACTGATTATGCATTTGACTCACAGACAGGTGTAAAGGGAAGTTCATGCTCATTGTTTACAGCCACCCAGAGTCAGGATCACACACACTGCAGTTAATCTGGAGAACAAACATCCTGTTGGTTTCCAGTTTAAACTAAAGCGCGTGCTACAGGAGGCCTTTCCCCTGCACCATGGACAGGTTTTTTATTATCGTGTTTGAGTCGCGCTGGGAGTCTGTCGGAGTCGCTGCACCTGCATGAGGCACATCGCTACGCCTGGAGTCCTGCAGGCTTGTACTTTCACAGCTCACTGAGTTATTTTCAGTAAATGGATTCTGCTGCCGCGTCTGTATTTCAGGTGGAAGGCTTGTGTCGTTTCGGGAGTGTGTGTCGCTCCTGTGGGAAATAAAAGCTCCCCAGTGCTGACACGGGCTTAGCGGATACTATTGATCAAATTCAGGAAGGGCTGTAACCGCTGGAGAGCCGGAGATCCTGCTCCTGTCCTGCTGTATGCTCCATCACAGCACAGATATTACGGATCACAAGGTTCGTTTGAACCCTGACATGATCAATGGGTGAACTGCGTCTATCGGATCAGTCGTGAGATCTCGTGCGTGTTGCGTAACGTCTCGTATTACGTCATCGCGACTCACAACTTTATCCTGTCAGTATAATTACCGCTTCTGCAACGCCACCTTACTCCTCCAGAGAGAAGAAAAAACACTGAGATTTTCTTTTTTTTCTGCGACCGCCAGCCTTTGTTTATTGGTCGTTAGGAATTAATCATTGTCAAGTTATTCTTAAGAGCAAAAAATAATGAGACAATGACAAAGTGGCCACAAATTGCTGTATCTACATATATATGAAGGTTAACCTTACCGCTGTAAATGAGTACCGCGACGAAGTTGAAGCACACTATGCTTCTGTGCACGTTTCAGAGTGTGTGTGTGTGTGTGTGTGTGTGTGTGTTACATCATGAGGACCAACGAGTATAGTAATACTAGCAAATGTTGACCTTGTGGGGACAGTTTTATTCATTCCCTTGACAAAACAAGCTTATAAATCACACATAATGGAGTGTTTTGAGAGTGTTTTGTGTGAGGTAAGTTTAGTTTTTGGGGATTGAAAATACAGTTTGTACAGTAGAAGAACCATTACGCCTATTGAATGAACCCATCATGAAAAGGATACCCGTGTGTGTGTGTGTGTGTGTGTGTGTGTGTGTGTGTGTGTGTGTGTGAGCCAGCTGAGAAGACACGCCAGCTCTTCTTTATCTCTTTTCTCGACAGTTCCAGCTTCTCTCTTTTGCTCCCACAGGCCTAATTATCCGTAAACGAATTGGATGAAAGGGGGGCTTTCTTGGAGGAAGCTGCCCTGTGAAAAAAGGTAAAAATATAGAGTGCACAAAAGCAGTCATTTGTGGACGAGGGATGGCCGTAGTTTATGATTCAAGCCAGCGCTGACGTCACGGGCTGCTGGTCTAATCACACGTCGCTTCGCACCTGCTTGTCATGCTATTTTTAATTTGTTTGCAGTGTTTAAACTAGAAAACCAGCCACTTGCGTTTGGAAATGAACAGGGTTTTTGTTCGACCCCAGTCAAACTTTGATGCAAAATAAAGTGAGGTGAAACAAGTTCACGAAATTAAGATTTCCTGCACAAATCTAATGACGGGGTGTGTACATATCTATTTATATTTAAATCTGAATCTGTGAATACACCATTGCAGAGGGATGTGAAAGAAAAAAATAATAATTTCAAACTCATATGCTCTTATGTTTATCTATAAGGGGGGGAGGGGAATTTTGAAGAATCTCCATGCTGAGTCAATTAAGCTCAGTGATGGAGATGAACAAGCATCAATCATGAAGTCATGCCGTATTCACTTTTATATGAGCAGCACTTGTTTAGTAGGGAAGCTAATGAAATAAACATGGCTGAATGTGAACAAATGAGAGGAATCCAGGATGCTTTAGAAGTTGGTTGCGTGATTCGCTCGCAGCATGCAAAACGCTCCAGTTTCACTTCATCAGAAGATATTACATTCAGAAAGCACGGACAGACTCCATCAGTCGTCTAATGAAACTCAGCCGAGCGGTTGGGCTCTGTTTACTGCTGCAGAAGATCTTCAATATTGTATCCTTCCAGCAGACAGAGATGCAGAATTTTCCCTGAACAGAATCTATATTTATATGCATCTCTAAGCTAATCTGAGCTCAAACTGCAGGCTGCGGATGCTGGAGGTTCGCCGGTGTTTGACACTTCTGGGTCGCGTCCCTGAAGGAAAGCTTTCCCAGAATCTGGGTCAAGACTTCAGCACCAGCATCCGAACCTGGGAATTCAGCCTCTGAAATAGGTGTACAACTTCATCGTCATGTTTTAGATGTGGCTCATTTGAGAAATACTCTTCTGTGAATCGCATCAAACCGCCGAACGTTAAAACAATATCTAATTCCCAGAGAATTTGCCATACTTTATCATTCTGAAGGCATGTTTCTCTTTTTCTGTCTTGCACTTTTTTTCTCTTTGATGCCAAACGTGTTTATTTGCTGTCCCAGAAAAGCGTGTTTCTCAGAAAATGGAGATGTAGCATAGTTTGAACATTGAACATGGTTTGGCTTAGATCCCAAATGAGGTCCTCGTTTCTCGCTGGTGTTTCTGCTGGGTTCCTCTCATTTACCCAAAATGCTCACCCTCTTTAAAACATGTTACCGTATCAGTGGAGTTTTCACCCCGAGGAGATGTCTGATAATGGAGTCATTTGACTGAGAGCTCGAGTGAAGTCTTGGCATCCAATTGATCCAATTGAGTTTGAATATAAATTCATCTCACCCATATGGAAGATCTTAAATTGCCTGCTAAATAAAATAATTATAATTTTTTTCCTATTCACAAATTAAGACTCTAAAAAAGTTCTTAAATCAGAGCAGAAAGTCTTGAATTCAGTCGTGGCATTAAATATCACATGCCCTGCAAAAAGTCTGTATTTTAGATTTTGTTTTCAAACACAAACATCCTTACATCAAGATATATTTACTTGAGAAGCATATGTAATATGTACGTTTTACTTAATTTCCAGCGATATCACAGACTTGATTGCACAGATACTATTTAACCTGAACTGAGCTGGACAATGACATCACTGAATTCAAAAATGAAATGCCTTTAACTCAAAAATGTTCCTATTCTGATATTGTGCATTTGCTTTGACACAATTTGTATTGTTAAAAGTGCTATATAAAAGTGACTTGACTTGACGTATTTGTTCTCAGAGAAACTGAACAAAGTTGAGTGAGTTTATGATTAACAAAAATCTGTAAGCGGGGAATGAAAACATGTTTTCCATTTGAATTAACCATAAATGTATTAATAAAACAGATTGTATTATAGTTTTTTTATGTAAATGTATCTTGATTTCCGATTCTTTAGACGTTTGCACTGGAAAAAGGCTCAACTGAGGAAGTTAAACCTGCCACAGGAGCTGCTGAAACAGTTCTACTCTGCAATCATTGAATCCGTCCTCTGCACGTCAATAACTGTCTGGTTCAGCTCAGCTACCCAATCTGACCTCAGAAGACTACGGAAGCCAGGAATCATTGGTATAACCCTCCCCAGTCTCCAAGAACTGTACTCATCCAGAGTGAGCAAACGGGCTGGCAAAATCACTCTAGACCCCTCACATCAACACACTCGCTTTTTGAACTGTTACCGTCTGGTCGACGCTACAGAGCTCTGAGCACCAGAACGACCAGACACAGGAACAGTTTCTTCCCTCAGGCAATCCATCTCATGAACAATTGACAATAATCATTGTACACACACTATTTATACACTTATACACTTATTTATCTAACACACATACTTAGTTGACACGTCAATTGCATATAATATACATGTACATACAAAACTGTCCATTGTTATATACCTGTACATACAATTGTCAATTTGTATATTGTTATTCCTTATTTACTTGTTCTTTTTCATTCTTCTTTTTATTATTTGTGGTTTTTGTTCTGTCACTGTCATTCTTTTGCACTGCGGTAGCTTCTGTCACAAAAACAAAAATCCTCTTATGTGTAAATATAGCTGGCAATAAAGCTCATTCTGATTCTGATTCTGAAAACGACAAAAAAACTTAGGGAAAACATTACTTTTTTTGCAGTGTGCATGAAAACATAATGTATCTGATTTATGCAACACTTATGAGATCTTAACAGTACTCACTAATACTCAAATGAGAGCTAATTAAGAACTTATCTCTTGATAAGTTGAAATCTCTTGATATATGAAAGACAAACCACCTGTGGTCAGTGTTTGTAGATGTTTTGACTGTGTGAAGTTTGAGGCGCGTGTGAATGACCTCTTCGTGACTGGCTTTTATTTCTGCTTTAATTTGACTGCTAATATGTGGGCTCCACAGCTGTGGCCTAATTTCACTTTTCTCTGGCATTGGATTTAACGCGGATCCTAGCGCTGCCAGAAATGCCTTTGAAACCAAATGGCATCGGCGCGGAGCCAAACGGGCCACAGGCGGAGAAATGCACATCCACCTGCAGACTGAAACTCATCGATTACACCTGTTTGAGCGGCGGAATACTCACTGAGAACGCTCTAAACACTGTCAGACGCATCTGCGTTCAGCTTAACCTCTCATCACAATCATACAAACATTTATAGGGTCAGTTAACCGACAGAAAGATACAGAATCCACACCAATGACTGATAGAAAATGAAGAATGATATTAATAACTATACATGTACATTCTCTTAAACAACCTAGAGTAATGCCTACCGTGCTAAAACACAGTGCTAAGCAGTTTCTAGGGTGTTCTCGGTGGTTTCTAGGTTGTTGTTAGGTAGTTTTAGGGTTTTATGGGTTGTTACACTTTAAAGTGTTATGGACACCCCTTGGTTCAGCACTGGTCTTTCACTCCTTAGATCTGAAAAAAGACTCCAGAAATGGGCTGTGAAACTGTGGAAAAGTGGGAGTGTAGAGGGTGGGAAGAGGGGAGAATACAACCAATAAAACACAGACCTACAACACACTCATTATCCAGACAAACGAATATTACAATATCTTTAAAACAGAAATAATAAAGGCAGCAACTTTTTGTTTATTCTTCTTTGACTTTTTGGTCTGTATACCATTGTTTGTTGTGTATCAAAATAATCCATCATGTCATCGCGTTCATGATCAGACGTACCGCTGAATCAGTGCACTTATTAGGGCATATTTCATTTGAAAAGGGCATGATATGTGCACGTATACGGTGCTGGATCATGTTTGGAGCACATGAGAATATAAAATATGAATGAAACACACTTGCTCCTGTTCGGATATGAACTATGATTCAGCACAGAAACTGCTCTCTCATGCGCACTTCATGTGTTGTCATGTTTACCTATTGTATCCGTTGACGTTCTTATTCTTCTTTCTTCTGCTCTTGAGTCTATGGCAGCCCATAGAACCGCTTGCGGAAAAGTTGTGACATTTGGCACACTGATTGAGGACAGTCCCAACATTAAACACAGCCAGTTTAGAGTCTCTAACTTAAACTTTCTAGCGCCACCACTTGTCCAAACCTTCACTCATGTTTTTGGTAATAACCTTTGAACTGTAAGGCACAGAAGGAACGTTTTTTTTCTCATGCCAGGTCGAATGAGCTCCACAATGAAAAAAATTGTAAGGTTTAGCTTTTTCACTATTTTCAAAAATTCGAAAAGATCAAATAACAGACATGACCTTATAACAGACATGACCTGAGACTACCTGCAGTGTTTCGGTGCTGTTCCACCTAGTGGCCAGGATTTTTTTTTCTTGTATCTTCTGAATAGTTTGACCAAAAATCACAAAACTGGTTTCTTTAGATTTGGTGGGGCGTGCTGAGTCAAACCATACCTGATTTTCCCATGTCAGGCAATTTGGGCATTGGCCTCAGTGATTGGATCATAAGAGTTCCTTTTCATGAATAATACTCAGAAAAGCTCTGAAAACTGATGAGGTAGAAGTTTAGTCTTCATTCACAGCTCCAATCGCCACTCCAAATTAACACATGTACGTAATTGCTCCAAAAAATTTATTAATAACCACTTTTCCCATAATAATAAGTGCTATTGTTTTTGAATTTTTTCACTGATGTGCAACCTGTTGATATACACTATATTGCAAAACCTTCTAATGAAAGGTTTGACTACTTTAGTCATTTCCATGAGTACAAATCTTAATGTTTAAGCATATAATGATATTCTAGTGAATTGTGTGCTTCTGATTTTTTAGCAACAGTTTGGACCGGACCCTTTTCTATTCTAACATGACAGTGTATCTGTGTATAAGACAAGGATCAAAGAGAAATGATGATTCAGTCAGTGTGGAAGAACTTGACTGGTCTGCAGAAAGTAGCTGAACACCTCTGGTGTGACTTTAAATGAGCCGAAAACTCATCACCAAACACTAATGACTTGTAAATATGGGTACAGTCATTTCATACACTTCAAAACTGTTTCAACAGAGGTGGAAATACAAATCTTCGTTGCCACAGTTTGGAAGTGCTTCTAAAGTAACCTTCTAAAGAAGGGGGTGTCCATATAATGAATGTACAAGTCAGTGGTGTTTGGTGATGGGCAAACATTATGTTAGCATCTAAAAAAAAGTGTTTTAGGGTTTCATGCTGGGTAAACATTGGACAGAACACATGCTGGGTTATTTTGACCATTGTTATTATACATTACCATTGAGAAATTTTAACCAAACTGCGTTATATACCTTTCCTTAAGACCCTATAGAATCATATCAACTTCTGGAAAATTGGCATCCAATGAACCCCTTAATGGCTGGGTAGGTGATGTGGTTCAAAACATTTTTTTGTTATGCTGGTTGAAAGCCTCTTTACTTCTCGGTTGCACTCTAAATGTGTGTGTGTATATATATTTATATATATATATATATATATATATATATATATACTGTATACACATGTATGTATGTGTGTGTGTGTGTGTGTGTGTGTGTTTATATTGTCTGTGGAAGGTGTACACAAAAAAACGTCTTCCAATCATACATTCGGTCCGAACATTACGTCAAATAAGTATTTGCATACCTCTGTGCTCCTTGTTTGGGCAGACATGATACGTCATCAGTGTGTTCCAGGGAGAATTAAAGCCGATATTATTGTAATATTATGCACTTTGTACTGCAATGTTTTCTCATCTTGCGCTCAGTCCTCTACCAGCGCTGTCTCTCATCGTGTCACAGGCTAGTATTACATTCAAACTCGTTTAGCAAACATTTTATTAAGAAAAATGTAACATTTAAAAGTAACTTTTTAATTCAAGGTCTTGATATATGTTGTTTCTAAGGTGTTCTCGGTGGTTGGTAGGGTGTTGCTAGGCATTTTCCAGTTTGTTCTGAATGGTTGCTAAGACATTGTCATGCAGTTTCTGGATTGTTGCTAGGTATTTTTAAGGTAGTTTTGGGGGCATTGTCATGTGGTTGCTATGGTGTTCTGTATAGTTTCTATGCAGATAATGATTTCAGTGGTTGCTAGGCAGTTGCTAGGTGTCTTAGGTGGTCGCTATGTCTTTGTTGACTCTGGACAGATGGCCAGTATAAAATGACTTATGAAAGAAATCCATCTTATTGCTGCAGTAAAGAGAGAAAGGAATCCAGTGATGAAGCTTGTCAGGAATTAGAGTGAAGTGTGAGATCTATAGTGAACACAGCAAACTGTGTGTAATTGCTTTTATCAAGAGAAGAGCTGATTATGACCCGCTCATTGGCAAACATTCATAATGAGGTCGTAAATCTAGTCAAACAAGTAGAGCATATGAGAGAGAGAAACACAAGTCCGGCTAAATGTGAATGGAATTATTCGGGATGAGCGGGAACGTACTGTACAAGCTCTTTGACAGACACACTGATAGTAAATCTGAGCTCAACAACCGATACATATAAACACTGCTGTGGGCCAATAAAAAGTTATCAGCAGTGGTATTATAGTTCACTGTAAAAAAAACTAGCTAACTATAATAGTTAACTATAATAACACTATAACATTTTAGATATTATAGTTTAAAAAAAGGTTACTTGAAATATGTATTTTTTGTTATTAAGTTGATGTGCAATAATAATAAAGTATTAAACAACTATAATAATGTCTGAATTATACTAAATTTAAACTTTACAGTCAGTCAGAACATACTTAACTCAACTTAACTTTATTTACATAGCACCAATAAAAACAACAATAGTTGACCAAGGTGCTGTACAATCAATAAACAATCAACAACATCAACACTCAGAACAACATAGAGTATAGCACAGAACAGAGCTGACACAGCACAATTAACTACAATTAAAGGCCAAAGAGAAAATATGGGTTTTAAGTTTGGCTGTAAAATCGTTCAAATGCCACCTTCAGATCTAACAGCACTAACACAGCAGATTTGGCAGCATCCAGGGTCAGTAAAATATAATTCAGAACTTTAACCAGTGCTGTTTTTGTGGAATAGTTTTTCTTAAAACCCGATTGGAACACTTCAAAACTATTGTTATTAAATAGAAAGCTCTGTAGTTGGTCAAACACTATTTTCTCTAACATTTTAGATCTAAAAGAGAGATTTGAGACAGGCCTAAAATTGGTCAAATCTGTTGGATCTAGCATAGGCATTTTAAGAAGTGGATGTACAATGGCGAGCTTCATATCATCTGGAACCATTGTCGTTTCAAGACAGCTATTCATAATCTTAAGAATGGTAGTGTAACATGGCCAACAAGACGAGAGGTGTGCGGTTCCATGTGCAAGCTTTTATTATTAGGCATGGTCAAAAACTGACAAACATGTATATTGAGGACAAGGCAGATGAATACTCCAGTAAATGGGCGTGGTCTTCGATCAGCGAACAGTATCCAGAGGGCTTGACAAGAGGGGTAATCCAGGTACGAGGCAGGAGATCAGGAACCAGACAACAAGGCAACACGAAAAGACTAGACTAAACTAAATTGAGACACGGAAAACTAGAAAAGGCTCCGTAAAGCAGCTAACACTGGGAGAGTAAAAAACACAAAACAATACAGGAGACTAAACACAGAACAATACAGGAGACTGAACACAAAAACGGAAAGGCTTGGTACGTAGCTAACATTAGGAGAATGCTAAACAATACTCGGCAGAGAGGAAGAGGAAGTCCATGGTTTAAGTAGGTTGTGTGATCAGTGCAATCAGCTGTGTGTTCAGAGCAATCAGCAGTGTGTTGAGTGCAATCAGCTGTGTGTTCAGTGCGTGTATCGTCAGTGCAATGGGTGATGGGAATTGTAGTCTGAGGTGGAGTGCAACAGTGAGTGTAGTGCAAGAGTCCATGTGGTGAGCGAGTGACTTCTGGTGGTGAGTTAAGGGAAGCCCATGAACCGGATTCGTGACAGGTAGGCCTAATCCCCTCAAAAATGTGTTTAAAAAATCGAGGAGGAAGAGTGACATAGGAAGATGCAGAGGGTTTAAGCTGGCTTACAATATTCTGTAGAACAGGCAGAGTTACCGGCTCAAACTGACTCAGAATGCTGGTAAAGAGTGAAGGGATAGAGGGATCTTGACAAGGAGAGGGAATATCTAGCCTAATATCCCTTATCTTGTCCCAAAATGTTTTTAGAAATTTGTCACTCATCGCCAGGGTCTCTGTAGGGAAGAGATCGACTGAAGGGTTAATGGTGCTCTTGAATTGTGAGTTCTTTCCAATCAAATCTGAAAAATACTTAAACGTTGCTGTTTTCCCCAGTTTCTGATATTGTATCGGGCTGTCCCTTAATATTTTAATAAGAAACATGCAGCTTATTTTTTTTCCACCTTCTTTCGGCCCTGCTGCAGCCCTGTCGTTGAGCATGAGTGTCCTCATTGAGCCAAGAATCAGGCTTTGGTTTGTGTTGCTTGGCTTTTTTTAGGAACCAAAGAGTTTAAAATATTAGCAGAGATAGTATCAAAATAATTAAGATAGTCTGCACCACTCCAATCATCACAAACTAAGCCGGAGATTGGTATACCTCCTTAAAAACAGCTGAAAACTCAGTACAAGTAGTTGGTGTGATCGTGCAAGACCAACGAACAGCCTTGGTAGGTCTAGTAATGTAATATTTATGGGAACTCTAAACATAATAGGCTTGTGGTCTGAAATAGCATGGTCGTCTATTGCAAAATCACATACTGACAAACCACGAGAAAGTACTAAATCAAGGTTATGACGATGCGTATGAAAATTCACAAGCTGTGCCAAATCAAAAGAGTCAATAAGGCTAAAAAATTATCTGGCCAAGAGATAAGTTGGGCAACAAACGCCAGACGTTGTGGGCGCCTCCTTGGAGGTTGATCCAGCGGATCCCCAGGAAACGGTATATTCCACGCCTACAGTGTTTCTAAAGCGCACCCCGCAGTGAAGCGGCCACGCCCTGCTATGTAGGTGCAAAGGCCAGTATGAGGTAGAAAATATGATTCGGACAGGAGGAGTTTGAACTTGACCGCAAAGCCTCCGCGCCTTCCCCATCTTTTGCGGCGCTTCCTTCCCGGCAGAGGACCAGACAGCTGGCGCAGATAGTCAGGTATAATGGCCAGAGGCAATTAGAGTTATGCAGTCACAGAGTAACTCTTCAGTGATGCCTTTAATGCCAAGCAATGTTTGACGATCATAGGTTAAAAGTGACGAAACATTTAGTAAAATGGCTAACATAAAACACATTAAAACGAACAGACATGTAAGCACAACAGGCAGCGGAAGGCAGGCCATATGCACCGGCACCATCTTGCTCCCCAGGTAATCTGAACATAAATATGCTTTTAGATGGATGACTGTCTATTAAAGTAACTTGTATCATGTATAACGTCATAGTATTTTTTCACATATTTCTTACATTAGACTATTAAAATAAAAATACGAGGGGAACAAATGTGCAATAAATGTATATTTTTATTTATTAGTATATACATTATTTTGTATATTATTTCAAATTATGGTTTTCTACTTTCCGTAAATATTGAAATAAATCAATGTAATCAAAATCATAGACCCAAACGATGTTTCAATTAAATTATATATATTTTTTAATATAAACTGGTACTTAAAGCTGCAGACCGTAAGTTTTGCCTCTTTGTGGCCATCTCTGTTTGTATTTGCGGAATTATCTTTATTACGTGGGTTGTGCTCCGGCACGGTTTCAGCGCGGATTAATCTAATATTTTGGGGTGAATGTGTGGCAGTCACGCACCGCACCGGTGTGGATACTGTACTTCAGGATCACAGATTCTAGCCTTTGTCTTTGAATATATGACCCAAATCAGAATGTCCACCATATATTGGCATCTGAACAAATAAGTAACAAGTCCACATTTGTTCTGACCAACTGAGGAAAAAAGCATTAAAATAAATCACGCTACCAATGGTGATTAAATCTAACGATCGGTTAGCTCATATCACATCAGGCCGCATACTTGGATGAGGTAGAGAGACTCACATCATGGTGCCAGGACAACTGTCTCTCTCTGAACGTGAGCAAAACTAAAGAGCTGATCATGGACTTCAGGGAGAGACAGCAGCAGCCCTACACTCCTCTTATGATCAGTGGGACCCATGTGGAGAGGGTGAGTAGCTTCAAGTACCTCGGTGTAAACATCTCCGAGGACCTGACATGGACTACACACATTCAGACTCAGGTTAAGAAAGCCAGGCAAAGACTGTATAAATTCAGGGTCTCACCAGCTATCCTGAAAACTTTCTATTCAGGGGCCATATAAAGTGTACTGACTCAGTGCATCTCAGTGTGGTATAGTAACGCCACAAATCAGGACTGCAAAGCTCTACAGAGAGTCGTGCGCTTGGCTGAGCGCATCTCAGGGTCTGTTCTCCCCTCTCAGCAGGTCATCTACCTCAAATGCTGCAAAAGCAGAGCTGCAAAAATCCTCAAAGACTCAAATCACCCCGGTAACCATCTTTTCTGTTTACTGCCATCTGGCAAGCGCTTCAGGAGCATGATGGCAAAAACTGAGAGACTGAGGAGGAGCTTCTTCCCTCAGGTCATCAGGTTCCTTAACACAAACTCAGTTTCATAAACATTTACAAGACTCATTTACTAACTGTAAAACATTCACTATTCCCATCATCCGTATTGCTGCTACATGTATATACCCGGTACAACCCGTTTGCACATCCCTCTTGCACATCCCTGTTCATATTACTATTTATTAAGTCCCAGTATACTGTTTTTGCACATCGTATTTGTTTTGCACTTTTTTATTCTATTGCACATTTTACTCTTTATTTCTCTTTTTTTTTTTTTTTCAGTATATTTATTTATATGCTCTTGTGTTGGGTTACTTTTATTTAACTTTAAATTTTTTTGCACTGTCCACTGAGCGGACCTGAGTTGATTTACATTTCACTTCTGATTATACCCTGTATAATTTAGTATGTGACGAATAAACAAACCTTGACCTTGACCTTGATCAAACCTTGCTAATTATAATTATTGTTAAACTTTATTCTCAAATTATTAATGTTAACAACATCAGCATTGTGGGAAAAGTGTGTATTAGCAATTAGATTTCAGTTTCTGTAGAGTCTAGTCTAATTGTCATGCCATTCGAATTTTATATTAATATATTTTTTAACCCAAAAAGCGAAATATGATCCCTTCGAACTGGTTCCCCCCGGTTACTACGAGGAGTGTGTCCATGCCTGATATCTCACAGTCTGGTCCCGCTACTGCTGAGGCACTGCGACGATTGAGATCATGGGGATCGCACGTGGATCTGGTGGACGGGTTGGAGACGGGTTCGCCCTATCGCCACCTGCATTCCCCAGATCTAGCGTTCTCTCGGGGCGGAAGCCTGCGCTGCAGTTCTTCCCCCTTGAGTGAGAGCGTGCTAATCTGCAGCAGTTTCTCTCCAAGAAGATTTATATTGTTTTTATATCCGAGTGGCTCACGTGTTGCCGAGGCAACGTGTACATTATGGTCATTCTCGGTTCATTACAGTATATGAATCTTTCACATAATACCTAGTTTACTGGTTATTTGACTGCATTTAATTTTGAAGAATTAAATTATGCATTTCATCTGACTATGAATAATTAGATATAAATTGATATACAGTGGGGCAAAAAAGTATTTAGTCAGCCACCAATTGTGCAAGTTCTCCCACTTAAAAAGATGAGAGAGGCCTGTAATTTTCATCATAGGTATACCTCAACTATGAGAGACAAAATAAGAAAAAAAAATCCATAAAATCATATTGTAGGATTTTTAAAGAATTTATTTGCAAATTATGGTGGAAAATAAGTATTTGGTCACCTACAAACAAGCAAGATTGCTGGCACTCACAGACCTGTAACTTCTTCTTTAAGAGGCTCCTCTGTCCTCCACTCGTTACCTGTATTAATGGCATCTGTTTGAACTCGTTATCAGTATAAAAGACACCTGTCCACAACCTCAAACAGTCACACTCCAAACTCCACTATGGCCAAAACCAAAGAGCTGTCAAAGGACACCAGAAACAAAATTGTAGACCTGCACCAGGCTGGGAAGACTGAATCTGCAATAGGTAAGCAGCTTGGTGTGAAGAAATCAACTGTGGGAGCAATTATTAGAAAATGGAAGACATACAAGACCACTGATAATCTCCATCGATCTGGGGCTCCACGCAAGATCTCACCCCGTGGGGTCAAAATGATCACAAGAACTGTGAGCAAAAATCCCAGAACCACACGGGGGGACCTAGTGAATGACCTGCAGAGAGCTGGGACCAAAGTAACAAAGGCTACCATCAGTAACACACTGCGCCGCCAGGGACTCAAATCCTGCAGTGCCAGACGTGTCCCCCTGCTTAAGCCAGTACATGTCCAGGCCCGTCTGAAGTTTGCTAGAGAGCATTTGGATGATCCAGAAGAGGATTGGGAGAATGTCATATGGTCAGATGAAACCAAAATAGAACTTTTTGGTAAAAACTCAACTTGTCGTGTTTGGAGGAGAAAGAATGCTGAGTTGCATCCAAAGAACACCATACCTACTGTGAAGCATGGGGGTGGAAACATCATGCTTTGGGGCTGTTTTTCTGCAAAGGGACCAGGACGACTGATCTGTGTAAAGGAGAGAATGAATGGGGCCATGTATCGTGAGATTTTGAGTGAAAACCTCCTTCCATCAGCAAGGGCATTGAAGATGAAACGTGGCTGGGTCTTTCAGCATGACAATGATCCCAAACACACCGCCCGGGCAACGAAGGAGTGTCTTCGTAAGAAGCATTTCAAGGTCCTGGAGTGGCCTAGCCAGTCTCCAGATCTCAACCCCATAGAAAATCTTTGGAGGGAGTTGAAAGTCTGTGTTGCCCAGCGACAGCCCCAAAACATCACTGCTCTAGAGGAGATCTGCATGGAGGAATGGGCCAAAATACCAGCAACAGTGTGTGAAAACCTTGTGAAGACTTACAGAAAACATTTGACCTCTGTCATTGCCAACAAAGGGTATATAACAAAGTATTGAGATGAAATTTTGTTATTGACCAAATACTTATTTTCCACCATAATTTGCAAATAAATTATTAAAAAATCCTACAATGTGATTTTCTGGATTTTTTTTTCTTATTTTGTCTCTCATAGTTGAGGTATGCCTATGATGAAAATTACAGCCTCTCTCATCTTTTTAAGTGGAAGAACTTGCACAATTGGTGGCTGACTAAATACTTTTTTGCCCCACTGTATATATATATATATAGAGAGAGAGATACAATGATATATATTATATTTGGTATACAGGAGCCTCTTGGGAACAATGTTTACCTCTCTTCCTCTGAGGAGGTTGAGGTGGTCAGCAGGGGCTGATGAGCAGAGCAGCCCCGGTCGTGTTCCAGCTCCTCATTCAAGGAACGTCACTTCTCGTACTCCCTAGAATTTTGGAGTCAGATTAGTGCTGCCGGGCTGAAGACGGATCTGCGGACCGCCATTCTTACTGGATAGTCTTCGGCTAGAACGACCTGATGCCAATGGCCCAGGGCTTTTGAGGGCCGGACCCTCTGGGGAAGAGCAGTGTACACCGCATCACATGGTGCCCTTCTCTCCTCAGGGCCCTCAGGAGATCGGTCTGCCAACCCTGTTAGTGTTCGAAGGCGCAGTGGTTTCCAGCGAGCGCTTCTCTCAGTCTCTTCCACCCAGAAATGTAGCAGAGCTGGGAGGCTCACCACCCCTTCGGGGGACTCTAGAACAGCTAGATTGGCCGTCTCCTGCTGGTCCCCTGCTTCAGGGCACCAAGCTAGCCACTCTAAGTACACCAGAGGCCAGTCTCGAGCGACTGGTTCCCTTAGTAGGACACCTGGTGGTGTGGGAGCCCCTGCCAAGCATGTCTCATTGGGTCATGCCTGAGCAGATTCTGATTCTATTAGTCTTCCTAGGAGATGATGCAGGTCTGAGGACTGTCGTTTCCAATAGAAGACTTATGAGTTGTCTTTTATTTGGGAGGTGTTTCTGTGTGTTTCTGTGCAGGGGGAAGTCTGATTGGTTCCTGCAGTCCAATTGGTGCCACACCCTGCCTGGTCAGCTGACTCCTGACTGCCTATAAGAGACTTCATCATCACTTCCTGCTTTAGCTTTTTTGCTCACTGCCTGTTTGCTCTGCCTTGTTGACTCCGCTAGTTAGTTATATATGTTAGTAAGCCTGATGTAGAGAATCATTGCACAGAATGAAATCCAGATGAAGCCGAGCTACGTCACTGACTATTGTTTGATTTAAAATCACCTCCCCCTCCTCATCCAGCAAACCGCGCGCTTTTCCTCAGAAGGCAAAAGAGACCCACCCCCACATGTGTTTCCTTTGTTGCATAAAGACAGTCATTTATTCCTTGGATATTAAAACCGTGGACCTAAAGAAACAATATATATTAATGTTGTACTCTGCCTTTCATATGCTTGTGTGAATGTGAATTATTTAGGAAATGCGAAATGTTTTAATCTGTGCCTTAAACTGGGTAGTATATGTACACTTTGTGCCAAAGGTGGTGTTTAGATTCACAGAAACCGTCATGATTATTTTGAATCAATGGTACAACAGATTGGGTGATAATTATAAATGGGTAAACATGTGATAACAATTTATACAAGTATTAAAACGCTTATTGTTCGGCACATGGAATTTTCATTACGGTACGCCCCAAAGACATGGGCGAGGCTCCGCCCCACAAGGACAATTTTATTGGTTCACCCGCCGGGGGCGTGCTGAAATCCGTCTGTTTAAAACTGGTCACCAGTTCGAAAATCGCTCTCTTCCTGCTCTTGCTCCTCTCCCTTCATCGCGCTTCAACTTGCGCGCGGACGACCTGGAAGTGTCGCTGGACTCTCGCCTCTGACATCGGGCTGAGACAACTAGCTAAGCGAATCTAAGACTTCGTAAAGTCGTAACACCGCAGAACCAGCAGCAACAACGCTTTCCATCTCAACACAGAACTAAGCAACCGCCGATCGGAAAGATGGCTTCCCCAGTGACGTCACGCATCAGCGACGCGAACAAAGCCGAAAAGTTTAGCAACACGAGGAGAACGTGGCATCCGAAAAAAAGCATCGGACACTTCCGTGAAAACACGAACTCCCCGTGGGATGAGACTAAGGATCCGACCTGCTTAATCAACATAAAGCAAGTATTTCAAACTAAGTTTCTATCCTAACTGAACTGGTAATCGATCTGAATGCAGAAAAGGGCAGTGTCTCTTTCGTAATCTTCCCTTTTTGGTTTTAGTTATGCAATAGCCAAGAGGGCTATTTTAACCTCCTTCTGAGGTTACTCTCAAAACTCCTGTATGTATGTGTGTGTATGTTTGTATTTTATTAGTTTAGATCATGTACCGTAGAATAGCAGTTAAGTAAATAAACCTTGTTTCATTTATAAAGAATTGTCTCTTGGGATGTGATTTTCAAGTATTTCAAACTTATTGACATAGATTGTGTTACCTCGCTCAAATGGTATAAAAACCTTTATTTTGTTTATCGTTGGCCACGAAAGCAAAATAAACTAAATTGTTAAAGATATACTGATGTTAATGATCGCTGGACGAGCATTTAATAAAGTATAAATCATAAGTCAAAAATGTATATTACTTTAATCAAGCAATATTTTATCTGTAAGCTAATAATTCCTCGGAGCTGAAATAATAGCTTCATAGATTTGTTACACTGATAAGATCTGTGTGTGTTTGCCCGTGAGAGAGATTGATTGTTGTTTAGTTTATTTTAACCATTTATTTGTATTACTGACTACCTACCGCCTGTTCTCTGACCTTGATTATGTATTGCCCCTGTTTGGACTTGTTTGCTAACAACTGTAAATAATTGTATATACAGTGCTCAGCATAAATGAGTACAACATTTTAAACAATATCTCAATGAACACAAAAACATTTTCCAAAATGTTGAAAAGACTAAGTTTTATATAACATCTGTTTAACTTATAACATGAAAGTAAGGTTAATAATATAACTTAAAGAACAACATTTTTAGTTTTACTCAAATTAGGGTGATGCAAAAATGAGTACATCCCACTGAAAGTCTCTGGAGCAAAGCTAAATTTTAGACTACAAATGTCTAATTTAACAAGAATTCAACCACTAATTATTCATTACACAGGTGTTCAGCAGACAGTTGACTATAAAAATGTGTTACTTAAAGAAAACCCCTTCCCATTTCATGCTGTCAGCAATGGCACCACATGGAAGAGAAATGTCACAAGACCTGAGAAAGAAAATAATTTATTTACACAAGAAAGGTGAAGGCTACAAGAAGATCAGCAAAGCTTTACTTATCAGTCAGAATACTGTAGCAAAAGTGGTACAAACATTTAAAAAAGATGGAACTGCAACCATCTCACAGAGACGTCCAGGTTGTCCACGGAAGTTAACACCTCGTCAGGAGCGTCTTCTGATGAGAAGGGTTGAAGAAAATCAACATGCAAGTTCACTGCAGTTATCTAAAGAAGTAGAAAGCCAAACTGGGGTGACTATTTCCCATGACACAATACGGTGTACACTGCAGAGGAATGGCATGCATGGGTGCCGTCCACGAAAGAAGCCTCTCCTAAAGCCCAGGCACAAAAAAGCCTGCCTAGAGCTTGCCAGGGCCCATGCTGACAAAGATGAAGACTACTGGGACTCTATACTCTGGAGTGATGAGACCAAGATAAATGTTTTTGGAACTGATGGCTTCAAAACTGTATGGCGTCGCAAAGGTGAGGAATACAAAGAAAAATGCATGGTGCCTACAGTGAAACAACATGGGGGTGGCAGTGTCCTTATGTGGGGCTGCATGAGTGCTGCTGTGTGTCGGGGAGCTGCATTTCATTGATGACATCATGAATTCACAAATGTACTGCTCTATACTGAAAGAGAAGATGCTACCATCACTCCGTGCCCTTGGTCGTCGTGCACTTTTCCAACATGACAATGATCCTAAACACACATCTAAGGCCACTGTTGGATTTCTGAAGAAGAACAGGGTGAAAGTGATTCAGTGGCCAAGTATGTCTCCTGATCTGAACCCAATCGAACACCTCTGGGGAATTCTGAAGAGACAAGTTGAGCATCACTCTCCATCCAGCATCCAATCTCTAAAAGAGGTCATTCTTGAAGAATGGAAAAAGATAGATCTGGCAAAATGTCGTCAACTTGTTCATTCCATGCCTAGAAGACTTGGTGCTGTCATTAAAAATCATGGAGGCCATACAAAGTACTAGATTTAGTAGTTTTTGTTGTGGGGTGTACTCATTTTTGCATCACCCTAATTTGAGTAAAACTGAAAAATGTGTAATCTAAGTTATATTATTAACCTTACTTTCATGTTATAAGTTAAACAGATGTTATATAAAACTTAGTCTTGTCAACATTTTGGAAATGTTTTTTTGTGTTCATTGAGATATTGTTTAAAATTTTACTTTTCAAAGGGGGTGTACTCATTTACGCTGAGCACTGAAATAACCTTTTTGGGAGGTAGGGAGATCGATGCCATTTCTGTTGGAATTTCTTTGTTGATTGTTTTTGGATAGGGAGTTGGGTAAGTAACCTGTATTTTATTTATTTATTTTTCAATTAGGGAAATTAGAGGGATACAATCGGTTGGCATTTGTTTGTTATTTTAGCTTTGTCTGGTCCTGAAGCTAAAATACACCAATTGTACAGCTGAAATAATTTTTCTCATTAAAATACTGTTCATTAGTTTTTCAAAACTCCACTGTGTCCTTGTACTCTTTCATGTTGCGCCTTTACCCCTAGACGGGGTGTAACATTAAATATATATCTCGTTGCCCTAGCGTTTCGACGCAGCTCGCGTTCCCGGAGGGGAACATCCCAGGTTACGTAAGTAAGCATGGTTCCCTGAGGGAACGAGACGCTGTGTCGCAGGGCCATACTTCCGGCATCCATTCTAGAGCTATGAGATATAGTCTACTACCCGGGAAAATGTCTTTGTGTTTACAGACGTGAAGTAATAATGCAGTGCCATGCTCGAATTTTCCACGAAAATTTACCCTTACCACTAAAATTAGAAATAAATTATTATGAGCTCACCATTGTGATTTGGGCTAAAGTAAGGGGATAGATTTGAAATCTGTCTTATGTACTTCCTCAAATATTGATTTGGAAAAAATTTAACCAAAACAGTTACGGACTGCACTGTCACTCTGAGAAAACCGCATCGGTGAAGAACGGGTAAATTGAATTCAGTCTTCTGCGGTTTGTAATTAGTCGTTACGGATCAGCGAGAGCGACATTGTTTCATCTCCCTTGGGATTTGGCTCTGACTCCAGTCTTTCTGAGGAGAAACAAGCTCTGCAGCTTCTGGCTGTTGTTTTATTATCTTACTGACGGCATTCACTGCTCTGTGTGTATTGTTGTGTTTCAAATGTGTGTATCAGTGTCATGATTAATTATTTCTAACAGTGTTTAACAACATCCGGCTTAATGTCTCATTTATCGTCCAGTGTTTGTGTGTGTGTTCTATAATGAACACTGTTCTAGAACTGAAATGACTTAATTATGCTGCCTCGCACAACACGATTGGTTGATTTTGTCCAATGCCTGTATGCTATTGGTCAAAACTCATAGTTTGCTGAACAAGCAGGAATATTTTATTTATTTGAAAAAAACAGCCTAAAAAAATATCTCGAATATCATTAAAACATTCACTGCCACAAACCTTGTCATGTTTGGTAAGTTATAGTCAGTTAATTAAAATGATTAATCGCTCTGCGAGATCCACATTCATCACACGTGCAGGTGGAGATTGTTTCAGCCAATTAGAAAAGAGTTACAGAGTGACATCATTATACAGGAGCCCTGCCTCCTGACAAGAGAATCATGAGGGATTTACAGACAAAACACAAACTGTGCTGAGAAACAGTATTATGTACAGATAATGGTCTGATTATTTTAATGAATATTCAAGTAAAACTTCACAGATATGCAAGAAAATGAAACTAAACTGAACACACAAAACACACAGTCAAAGTCAGGTCTATTATTTTTTTTCACCCATAACTAATAATTTTGACATTGCTCTATTCTCACATTCACACAGGGGAGAAATATCTCATCCACTTCTTAATCACGCATCAGCTAACATACACACACTATCTCTATCTTTCTTTCTCTCACACACACTCACTCAATCAATCACTCACACACTCACTCACACACACACACACACACGCACGTACCTATGCATAAACGCACGCACACACACTCTCTCTCTCTCACACACACACACACACATGCATGCGCATACACACACACACACACATGCATGCGCGCACACACACACATACAAACCCTTTTTTACTATATCAGTGAGGAAATGTCAGAGAGCCCATTAGTTTCATACTGAGCTGATATTTGCTCGACTCCTAAAGCCTCATACAAACCTCTCTGCACTTCTAGACCAGGTTTGATTAAAACATTATTTTGAAGTGCTGTCACACTCAACAGTCGTGATGTTGTTCTGAATATCAATATAATATTGAGGCTCTTTTCATTTCTGACAAAAAACAGCTGATGAGGGTCCAAACAGTTGATAAAAACATCACAATAATCCACACCACTCCACAGTCAGTTAATATCTGGAAAGAGACGAAAGCTCAAAACAAATCCAGCATTAAGATGTTTTTAACTCAAATACCATAGAGATCATAATCCATATAATAATGCTTCATCCAGTGAAAAAGTGTTCTGGTCTGAATCAGGAGAGAAATCATCCCAGGTTACGTATGTAACCATGGTGTGATGAGACGCTGCGTCGAAAACACTAGGGGAACGCCGTCAACGATATCAAGCTCTGAATCATATGTGTAATCAGTCGAAATTGATGGCGAGACATCAGGTGCGGGTCACGTCATGCCCAGAAAGCTTAAAAGCATGTGAGGTGCAGCGAGCGCCAGCTTCTAGTAATGAAGCATAGCTCTAGTAGCCCGGTGCCCTGAAGCGGAGGACCGGCAGGAGATGGCCGAAGTAGCTAGTCGAGAGACCCCTGAAGGGGTGGCAAGGCTCTCAGCTTTTCTACGTTTCCGTGCGGAAATAACTGAGTTAAGGACTCGCTGGAGACCGCTGCGCCCTGGAACTCTGGCAGGGTTGGCAGAACGATCTCCAGAGGGTGATGAGGAGAGACAGACATCGTGTAATGCGATGCACTCCGCTTTTCCCTAGGGGTCGACCTCAGCAGTCCTGAGCTGTGGATGTCAGGACCGCTTCGTCGAGGACTTCCCAGACGGAAGCACGGGCCTTATCTTAGAAGCCCCTGACTTTTTAGAACATCGTCGACCTCGGTCCCGCTGCAGGCGAGCACGAGAGGCAACACTCTGTTTCTGAATCTCCCTGTATGAGGAGCTGGTGCTGGCTCCCGCACAGCACCCCCCAGAACTATTGAACGGCAAGTAGAAACCGCTGAAACTCCATCGCCTGTTTACGAGCCTCCTGGTATCTGTCGACGACGGAATCAAAGGCATCGCCAAATAGACAAGAAAGCGCAAGCGGGGCGTCCATTTGGAAGACCCTATCCTTCTCCTTCATATCGGACAGAGTCAACCATAAATGCCTCTCTGCCACCACTAGCGCTGCCTTGGACCGCCCAATGGCACGGGCGGTCTCTTTGGTGGCACGGAGAACTAAATTAGCGGTTCTCCTCTGTTTTACTATATCATTAGAATAGACTTGCTTGCCTTCATCTAGTTCTTTTAGCAGGTCGGCTTGGTACGCCTGTAACACATGCACGAGCCTGACCCTCTGCCGTGTACCCCTTGCCCACCAGTGCTGATGTTGTGCGCAACAGCTTGGAGGGCAAGACCGTGGCCTTCAGAGATGACACCGCAACGGGTAACAGATAGCCCGCAAGCGTCTGCTCAACCCGGGGCTTCGCTATGTAACCGCACTCACTCAGCCCCGCCACATTGCCATAATAATCAGAGGCAGAGATGAATAAGCAGGCCGAGAATGGTTTCTTCCACGATCTCGACACCTCGATGTGGATATTGGGAAAAAAATGGCAGGCTCTGGCACGGAGGTAGTAGTTTAGTATGCAGAAAGCGCTCATCTAATTTACTTTTGTGCAGTTCGTTCTGTTTCTCAGTGGGCCAATCGATGTTTAACTTGGTAACCGCGCGAGTGACTACCTCCGATAGCTCCTCATATTGTGGGGATTGAGGGGGGAAATAATTAGCGCACTCCACATCCACCTCCTCGGAGGAAGATAGGAGAAGCACAGAGGGGAAGAAACCGCAGAACGGGCTTCCGATCTCAGAGAGCGGGCAGTGGATCTGGCAGGTGAGGAAGAATATAGGGACTCGCCCGTCTCCATTCCCATCCAAATGCGACCGCCACGAATGCAGCCGCCGCTCGCCTCAGCGGAAGCGGGGCCAGCACGGCAAGGAAAGCTGGTGAAGGCTCCTTCCTCGAAGAGAGCCCTCCGTGAGCAAAGTGTACGCAGTAGTAACCTTTCACAATGCGGACATTCAGCCCCCTCAAGAGCCGACTCTGCGTGCTTCACTCCCAAGCAAACAACACACAGACTACTATAACGTGATCTACTTTTGCCCTTATTGTCTGCTTTAAAAGATGCCTTTGACATGCTGAAGTTTTTTTTTTTTTTTTTTGTGACTTTGACAAACAACAGTAAATAGGACTCACAGAACATATACGTGACTGAGACACACAGAGAGCTCTGCTGAATGATCGAAAGCTGGTGCCGGCTGCACCTCACGTGCTTTTAAGCTTCCTGGTCATGACATGACCCGCACCTGATGTCTCGCCATCGATTTCATCTGATTACACATATGATTCAGAGCTTGATATCACTGACAGCGTTCCCCTTGCGTTTTCGTCACAGATCAAACCTGGATTTTGATGTGAGAGACAACAGCAGATGCACTTTTTCACTGTAGTAAGCGTTAAGCATATTTTGTGTATGTACAGATGTGTGAGATCATGTGTAATCCAGTGAAACACTCTGTAAGCGCAGTCGAGCGCCGTGAGCTCATGCTGTATGCATTTCATTGGCTCAATTTAATGAGTATTTTAAATAGTGACCTGGTTGCAGGGTTTGACTATATTAATGTGCTCAGTTCTGACCAATGATGATGTTTTGGGCCTCACTGAGAAAGCAGAGGAACGGCAGGTTTAGACATGTGAGCACTAACACAATTTTCTCGCTGCTCTGTATTTTTCATTTATCTCTATACACACGTGAGAACACAGTACTGTAAGACAGTATAAATTACATGTCAGATCTGGTGTGTGTGTGTGTGTGTGTGTGTGTGTGTGTGTGTGTGTGTGTGTGTGTGTGTGTGTGTGTGTGTGATTAATGGCAGTTCGCGTCTGTAATGGGCACCAGAGGGAGCAAAACACTGCACTTCTTTTTATAGAACAACCCTGAAAGGGAGATAAAATATTATCTGTATGTGTGTGTGTGTGTGTGTGTGTATGTGTGTGCATGAAAGAGAGAGAGAAAATCTTACATTGGTATTTTAATACTCCAAACACACACACGCTGGCTCGATTCAAACCCTCATCAGCCGTTTACAGACTGAACCGAACCTCAAAACTGATCTGAGCTGGAGCTGTGAAGTTTGGTTAAGTTTTCTATAATTCTAACCCTTGATAACCAGCAGTGTTTAAATATTCTGTTTTCAGGTCTTCCGGGACGGTCTTCACACCGGGAGTAAAATACTGTCAGGCAGCTTTGTGTGAAAACAACACAAACAACAGTAAAGAGAAAACAATGTTGAAGCACATGCTTAACCGCGTTTTTAGAAAGCCGTTTCATGCAAGAGACATGAGCGCAACAGTCAAACGCGTCCATGTTTACATAGAAAAAACAATGGAACAGCAGCGTAATCGAATACAAAACCTGTGAAGAACTACTACTCTATACCTGATATTTCATGTTTACATCAGGGTGACAGGCTGAAAACTGCTGTTCATTGTGTTACCGAGCCTTTATAGTTAATAATAGCACTCTAGGTGTTATACCTTCTGTCATTTTGAATTTAAATTACTTGATAATTTTTTAAGCATTTTTCTTGTATTATTTCTGAACATATAGCCTAATATGCATAAGAAAGTTTTGCACAAGATGTAGTTGTAGTTCATGCATCTTTTCTGCAAAAAATATATTTAGTAATTTGTTTAACATACATAATGAAGGTAACTTCATGTGTGGTGCACTTAGAATATAATTGTCTTTAACTAGATGGTTATTAATAAATAATAAGTTGCTTAATCATGCTGTAGTTACATTTTCAAGTTGACTAGATAAAATCTTACAAAATCAAGAATTGGTCAAATGTTCTGAGAAAATCAAGATTTAATTATTTTGCCATATCGCCCAGCCATAGAAACAAAAACTTCAAATGTTTCAATATTTAATTGTCTGTTCTCTAACTGAACTAAATGAACACTGTCTATATCCCCCATCCCCAGGGGGGTGTATATATTATACAGCACCTATATTATATGGCCTAAGAGGCAAACGGCAAACAAATGCAAGCGTGGCCACACACAGAGCTGAAGGTGTTTATATGCTACACAGCCTTGCTTGGGAGGGTTGTATTGTACTATGGTTTCTTTAGGACAGAGGTCTCGTAATGTGGTCCTGGAGAGCCGGTGTCCCACAGAGTTCAGCTCCAACCCTAACGAAACACACCTGAAACAGCTAATCTAAGCATACTAGGCACTTTCAGGCAGGTGTTTTGAGGCAAGTTGGAGCTGAACTCTGCAGGACACCGGCCCTCCAGGACTGAGATTGGACGCCCTGCTTTAGAACATGTAACAAGTTCAAGAATGGGAACATGTTGATTTGTTTTTACACTTATGTTGCTTGTTATTTTTAATATTTTTAATTGGCAGCCCCGAAAGTGATTATTACACTATATTCAAAATGCTGAAAATATGAAGATTCACTTCAGCTTATGTGACTTTAGTGAAATTGCCAAACCTAAAGTAAATATAATGGCCTAATTTGATCCTACAGTGTTGCTGCACATGCGTTTAGATCATGACAAATAATAATGCAAAATTATTCTCAGAATAGACGATATGATGTCTCTTGTATCACTTACATTATTGATAATTATGTATGTGGTTTTGAAGAATATAATTTTTTTCTTTCTCTGTTGTGACTGTCTCATTTGGACTTGGTCTTGACTCGGACTCGATAGTCCTGGTCTTGGACTCGACAAAAGTGGGCTTGACTACAGCCCTGGTGGGTGTGTGTGTGTGTTGTGAACAATGATAGTGAATCTTACACATGTAAGTGGGCGATCGTGTTTCTGCTCATGACATTAAATATTCAGACAGCTTTTTGTTAAACACATTATCTGTTCCGCTCAGACAGACCTCAGTGCCATTACAATCCGTTTGACTTTAAAACAACTTTCACTATCAGTGTGTGTTTGTGTGTGTGTGTGTGTATGTGTGTGTGCGTGCGTGCGTGTGTGCGTTTTTTGCATGTGTGTGTGTGTTGTCATCAGTTGTTGATCAAATTTAACATACATTATGGCCATACAGACATCTGTTAGCACGGCTTTTGAAGTAAAACAATACTAGACTATCCATATTGTGCTTTGAGTCCAAAAACAATATACGTACTAGAAGCAAGTTTTCATGAGATGATGGTGATCCTGTGGCTTGTGGAAAGAGACGTGTCATGAATGGTGTTTAGAAATTGTTTCTAGACCTCGACGTTTTCTTATGAGATTGATCTTGAATATCAGGAACCAGGTGTGTTTTAATCCAGAAGAGAGCGGAGACGATCGGTAATGTTAACTCAACATAAATTGTAAGAGTGTTTTTGCTAATGTTCCCGTTAAGTTAATGTTCTCTGAAATAAGCTTTAACACTGAAAAAAGAGAAAAAACATTAAATGACCATCCAATTAAAACTTCTCAGAAATAAAACATTGAATTGCGTACAGTATGATGAATAATGTACTGTATATACTGTTTTTTGTGCGAAGGTTTTGAGCAAGTAAAGAATTGATGTTTCTAGAAGAATGTTAGATCATAACTTTGGTTTATCTAAGTTTTGAGAGTGTTTCTTTTAAGCTGTAATTACAGTAAAAATAATGCATGTGTTGCTGAAACTGCCTTCAAGCTCATCAAATATGAAGTACGGGAACGAAGTTGCATCAAGCGGCACATTTACATTTCTGTTTACCATTTTCCATGAGCTCTGTATCATGTCTCTCCAGACGACTCGGATCAATCCATACAGTTTAATGAAGTTCCTAAACGTAAGTTAGGGAGGAGCGAGCCCATCTAATCATTCAATAAGCAGCTGCTTAACTCTCTCCAGTCCCAGCTGTTCCAGGATCCCTCCACCTCCCAATCTCCATCTTCTTCTTAGGTACCTTGCCATCCACCTCCCCAATCTCCACCTTCTTCTTAGGTACCTTGCATTCCACCTCCCCAATCTCCACCTTCTTCTTAGGTACCTTGCCCTCCACCTCCCCAATCTCCACCTTCTTCTTAGGTACCTTGCTCTCCACCTCCCCAATCTCCACCTTCTTCTTAGGTACCTTGCCCTCCACCTCCCCAATCTCCACCTTCTTCTTAGGTACCTTGCCCTCCACCTCCCCAATCTCCACCTTCTTCTTAGGTACCTTGCCCTCCACCTCCCCAATCTCCACCTTCTTCTTAGGTACCTTGCTCTCCACCTCCCCAATCTCCACCTTCTTCTTAGGTACCTTGGTCTCCACCTCCCCAATCTCCACCTTCTTCTTGGGTACCTTGCCCTCCACCTCCCCAATCTCCACCTTCTTCTTAGGTACCTTGCCCTCCACCTCCCCAATCTCCACCTTCTACTTAGATACCTTGCCCTCCACCTCCCCAATCTCCATCTTCTTCTTAGGTACCTTGCTCTCCACCTCCCCAATCTCCACCTTCTTCTTAGAAACCTTGCCCTCCACCTCCCCAATCTCCATCTTCTTCTTAGGTACCTTGCCCTCCACCTCCCCAATCTCCATCTTCTTCTTAGGTACCTTGCCCTCCACCTCCCAGATCTCCACCTTCTTCTTAGGTACCTTGCCCTTTGTAATCACCTTATATCAAGTCCCTGGGGGGTGTATCAGAGCTCAAGCCGAAGCTGCTTCATCGAGCCCCTCATCAGCGGACAGCAAGCCAAATAAGTTTACTCTATTTCCTAATGATTATATGGGCAAACGAACTCATTAATATGGATTACGTTTACAATGTCTTCGTGAGATTTATGAAGCATCAAGTCTTACGGGTTTGGAACAACATGACAAAACAATGATTTTTACGTGAACTCTTTAACGGCAGACTCGTTCAATCGTAAGATTCCTCTCAACGGTGCCACGGCTTTATTTATTCCATTGATGTCCCTGCAGCTCGAGGGCTGGTGAAGAAATATTGGATCCAGATTGTGAACGCTCTGGCCGCTCCCCTTCTGTGCGGCGCCGTGATACTTTTGGCCTTTACAATCACATTAATTGTCTCATTGTTTGCAGGTCTGGGAGACTAATTACACAGTGTTTTGCCAAAGCCAGCCGGGCAATCATTTACGCACAATTCTCTTGTCAAATTAAACTGGGATCAGAGAAAGTCTTTCTGCATGCGTAAACGGTGTAATGCATGTTTTAGCTGAACACTTTTGAGCTCGTACTGCAGAGACTAAACGCTTCAGACGTTTGTAACTTCTCTAAACGATTATATTATTTAGGAGTTCAATGTTAATATTTGAATTTACTTTACTTTTTACTTACTTTTTAGTCATTTGGCAGACGCTTTTATCCAAAGCGACTTACAAATAAGAAAAAATAACTACAACTATAAGTTAAAACTCTATAAATACTATATATACACACATTTAAGAAAATTGAGAAATTAAATAAAATGACACATGCATACAACATTTCAAAACTAAACATTTCAATGAGTTTTCAAATTGGTTTTCTAACACTACGCTCATCAGCCATTGGTCAGACAAATGGAAAGCCTCGCCCCCAAACGCTGAAATCCTGTTGTCAGAAATCATATTGGAGCATTATATTTGCAGTATATGCTGGAATGTGTGTTATGTAATTTTGTGATCTTCGCAGAGAGCTGTTGTTTGACTTGAGATTTGATTATAGAGCCATAGTAACAAATATAAATGGCGGGAACATTGTTTTGAAATGTTTTAAAACATGCAGTTTTGTTGTTGTTGTGATTAGAATGTTATTTAAAGGTTACAAAAACATTTATTAGAAGATTAATCAAGTACAAATAACATAATAAAACGTTATGAGAATGTTGACATCTCTCAATAATGTCAGAATGTATACCAACCATTTCCACCAATTTTCTACATTAGATATAAATCAGAATGTGTGTGGAGTTCCTCACATGACAGAGCTTCCAGCGGCCAGTAACAAATAAAATACTCACACATCCATCTGTGTGTGTGTGTGTGTGTGTGTGTGTGTCTGTCTGTGTGTGTGTGTGTGAGAGAGAGAGAGAGAGAGTGTGTGCATGTGTGTCTCTCTCTCTCTCTCTCTCTCTCTCTGTGTGTGTGTATGTATGTGTGTTTCTCTCTCTCTTTGTCTGTGTGTGTGTGTGTGTGTGTGTGTGTCTGTGTCTGTGCCTGTGTGTGTGTGAGTGTGTATGTGTGTTTCTCTCTCTCTTTGTCTGTGTGTGTGTGTGCGTGTGTGTGTATCTCTGTGTGTGTGTGTGTGTGTGTGTATCACTCTGTGTGTGTGTGTGTGTGTGAGTCTCTCTCTCTCTGTGTGTGTGTGTGTGTGTGTGTGTGTGTGTGTATCTCTCTGTGTGTGTGTGTGTGTGTGTGTGTGTGTGTGAGTGTGTGTGTATCTCTCTCTCTGTGTGTGTGTGTGTGTGTGTGTGTGTGTGTGTGTGTGTGTATCTGTGTGTGTGTGTGTGTGTGTGTGTGTGTGTGTGTTTCTCCCATGCTGAGCCTTAGGCTGCATTTGCTGCTGTTATGTTTTTAGATGAAGTTGTGTCCCGCTCCGGTCTCTAGAGTCTCAGTGTGTCACTAGAGGGAGCCGCTGAGAGTCTGAATTAGTCAAACACGACAGATCCAAGAACCGTCACTCCAATATTGCTCTTTTGATTAAATGCTGAATAAAACACTCAGCTATGCAATCCTAAACGTCTCAAACTGGATATTTGTAATTGATAATTGGTTAAAATAATTTCCAAAGCTTGATAGTCAGTGTTAAGCTTAGTTCACTCTGTTAATCAACTATCACTCTAAAATATAGAAACAGCCAGATTGCAATAATATCTTCCTAAAATCTCCGGCTGATGGTGAAGTGAATCGCTGAATATACACTGACTTCTACACCCTTGTTGTCTGTTTAGTGATGCACAAGTCTCTGGATTGCCTTCATTCGAAAGCTTTCCTCAGCTAATTCATGGATGTGCTTCATAAAGTGGCGTATTATGTAATAGACTGAGTGAATGTTTGAGATCTGATCACAGATCAGCAGGAGAGGAACAGACTCAGTGTCTGGGCTTCTCACATGCCAGACGGATGGACACGTCCATCACCCTCTCCACGGCAACCAGCTTTATCATCCAGTCCTTACAACACCAACAGACTGATAGAGCGAGAGAGAGAGAGAGATAAATGCATATGATTTTTGCTAAGTTGTACTTATTTTATGAGTTGCTAATTCGTATGAATTTGTACGAATGACCTACACCTAACCTCGCCCCTAAACCTACCCGTCACTGGGTCTAGACAAATCAAACTAAATCATATGAGTGAGGTTGTATGAATTCATACGAATCAGCCACCAAATAAAATATGTACGAATTGCCGTGAATTAGCGTTGGATATTACACCTGCGTTAGGCTTGTTTCAGCGCTTTAAAGCACACAAGCACAGTACTAGATGACGTTGTGTTGTCGGAGGAACTCGTTACTTGTAATGAACTTATGCAATTTGATTACAAAATAAATTTAACTGTAATCTGTTACTGAGAGAGAAAAAAAGTGTAATTAAATTAGTCACTTCTGAAAATGTTATCGATTACAAGGCGATTACATCTGAATCTTTTCACATACACTCATAATCAATTTAGTTGATTTCTTTCCCAAATTATACGGACTGCTCTAAAATATGAGACAGCAATGTTTCAGGAGTTTAGGACACAGAATAGCACACATTTATTCTGTAAAATTTATTTTTCCCCATACTTTGGTTTATGCTGGGGCAGACTTACCCATTAGGTAAAGGTAGGTGATTGCATTGGGCCCCCAGAAGCAAGGGCCCCCTAAAGGCTTTTTAATATACGAGATGCGCATTAAGCATTAAAACACTGATATGTTGATTCTCTAATATTACATGCAAGTATAGCCGAAATCACAGCACAGGTATTGTCTTTATGTGTAGCCTATTTGATTTATCAGACGACGGCATGATTATAAGTCTGGACTTTTGTGCAGATTAACATCTTAGAAAGGAGTAGTCTTAATAAGTTGTGTTTCATTTTACATTTACATTTATGCATTTAGCAGACGCTTTTATCCAAAGCGACTTACAGTGCATTCAGGCTACACATTGTTTGTCAGTATGTGTGTTCCCTGGGAATTGAACCCACAACCTTTGCGCTGCTAACGCAATGCTCTAACCACTGAGCCACAGGAACACTTTCAGTTTCAGTCAAAAACAATAAAATATATAAATTAAAATGGTTTTAATGAGAATTTAGCTGCATCGAAATAGGCTACAATATGTGGCACAGAGAGGCAAACAAATGTAATAATAAATAATATAGGCTATGTATATTTTCCATAAATCGAAGAGAAATAATAGGAACCTGGTATTTATTTTTTCATGTGTCTAATAGACATGAGCAAGTTCTTTGAAAAAAACATATATAACCTATGAAAAATATCAACTCTTCATGCTCTATGTTAACTATGAATTCACTAATATTAAACATACAGGTGCTGGTCATATAATTACAATATCATCAAAACGTTGATTTCTTTCACAAATTCCATTCAAAAAGTGAAACTTGTATAATGTATACATTCATTCCACACAGACTGATATATTTCAAGTGTTTATTTCTTTTGATTTTGATCATTATAAGTGACAACTAATGAAAACCCCAAATTCAGTATCTCAGAAAATTAGAATATTACTTAAGACCAATACAAAGAAAGGATTTTTAGAAATCTTGGCCAACTGAAAAGTATGAACATGAAAAGTATGAGCATGTACAGCACTCAATACTTAGTTGGGGCTCCTTTTGCCTGAATTACTGCAGCAATGCGGCGTGGCATGGAGTCGATCAGTCTGTGGCACTGCTCAGGTGTTATGAGAGCCCAGGTTGCTCTGATAGTGGCCTTCAGCTCTTCTGCATTGTTGGGTCTGGCATATCGCATCTTCCTCTTCACAATACCCCATAGATTTTCTATGGGGTTAAGGTCAGGCGAGTTTGCTGGCCAATTAAGAACAGGGATACCATGGTCCTTAAACCAGGTACTGGTAGCTTTGGCACTGTGTGCAGGTGCCAAGTCCTGTTGGAAAATTACATCTGCATCTCCATAAAGTTGGTCAGCAGCCGGAAGCATGAAACGCTCTAAAACTTCCTGGTTTACGGCTGTGTTGACCTTGGACCTCAGAAAACACAGTGGACCAACACCAGCAGATGACATGGCACCCCAAACCATCACTGACCGTGGAAACTTTACACTGGACCTCAAGCAACGTGGATTCTGTGCCTCTCCTCTCTTCCTCCAGACTCTGGGACCCAAAATGTACTTTCATCAGAGAACATAACTTTGGACCACTCAGCAGCAGTACAGTCCTTTTTGTCTTTAGCCCAGGCGAGACGCTTCTAACACTGTCTGTTGTTCAAGAGTGGCTTGACACAAGGAATGCGACAGCTGAAACCCATGTCTTGCATACGTCTGTGCGTAGTGGTTCTTGAAGCACTGACTCCAGCTGCAGTCCATTCTTTGTGAATCTCCCCCACATTTTTGAATGGGTTTTGTTTCACAATCCTCTCCAGGGTGCGGTTATCCCTATTGCTTGTACACTTTTTTTCTACCACATCTTTTCCTTCCCTTCGCCTCTCTATTAATGTGCTTGGACACAGAGCTCTGTGAACAGCCAGCCTCTTTTGCAATGATCTTTTGTGTCTTGCCCTCCTTGTGCAAGGTGTCAATGGTCGTCTTTTGGACAACTGTCAAGTCAGCAGTCTTCCCCATGATTGTGTAGCCTACAGAACTAGACTGAGAGACCATTTAAAGGCCTTTGCAGGTGTTTTGAGTTAATTAGCTGATTAGAGTGTGGCACCAGGTGTCTTCAATATTGAACCTTTTCACAATATTCTAATTTTCTGAGATACTGAATTTGGGTTTTCATTAGTTGTCACTTATAATGATCAAAATTAAAAGAAATAAACACTTGAAATATATCAGTCTGTGTGGAATGAATGTATACATTATACAAATTTCACTTTTTGAATGGAATTTGTGAAATAAATCAACTTTTTTGATGATATTCTAATTATATGACCAGCACCTGTATATTGCATAAAACAACCCTATTTGTCCATGCCCATGTTGATTAGAGTATTAAAAACTTGAAAAGTATTAATTTAAGGTGCATTTAGAACAGATAAAAATGTGCGATTAAGTTGCGATAGAGTTAACTCGTAAACAAACATGCGATTAATCGCGATTAAATACTTTAATCGATTGCTAGCCCTAAGTTAAAATGACTAAACTTAAATGTAGGCTCACGCTGGTAATTCATCAGTGGACTTTCCTTGTCAATATAGGCAATATACACATTTTACTTATTCTCGCTAATTCAAGATTTCATATGAATGAACCTCTGAAGGGAACCGATTGTCTTCAGAAAAGTTTCGAGGGCATTTTCATGTTACCTGATAAAGTATAATTTATGAGTTGAGCGCTGCTTTGTTTACAGCCGTTACCAAGGAAACCGCTATATTACTGATGTTCCAAAAGGCCCCCCCCCCCCCCCCCCCCCACTGGCAGAGAAATGAAAGTGCATTTCAATAATCCAGTCTGCAAATTTTTATTCAGACCAATGCGAAAATCCTCCCACATAAACCCGTTTGAAATAATATCATAAGATATACTTCTGACTCATCTTTTTTCTTAAAAAACTAAACAAAATGGTTTAAATGTTGAATTGTGAGGTTTATCATTTTTATAATTTTTTTTTGTTGTTGAAACTTGTATCTCAACATTAAATCAATTGCTATTTTGTGGTCTACATGAAATAATAAAAGTGTCTGATAAATGAATAAATGTAAATGAAAGAATGCCGTTATAACATGTACATGAAAGATGTAGAAACATTGGACACAACTATGGGGTACCATTGTGCAGCAGCAAGCATCACGACGGAAAAGAAACCTCAAGTTCAATCTAGGTAAATGTGTGCAAATGTTTTAGGGCCCCATTCCTATATTGGCCTGGGGCCCCCAATTCACTAAATCCGCCCGTGTGTATACGCTTCATTTTGTTTAAGATGATCTGTTTTTCCAAGGCTTTGTTAGATGCCAGTGTTTTCTGTCGTAGCTATGCTAAGATTTGATTTTAAAAACAGTGTCATATCTGTTAAACTATATCTTATTATGATTTTAAATCTGTATTTAATCTCAGAGTGATCTCAAAGTAAAAAAAAAAGAATGTGCTAAAGTATGATTGTATGATGTCATAGTTTAAATTGTAATGAGTATAATGTAACTGATTACACTTTCTAATGAGTGTTTTCAACTGTTAATCGTGTTCACACATATAAAGCATGGGTTTACATTACAGTCGTACTCAACACTGATCACGGTCAGACTTTCAGAATTCGTCATCACTTGAGTTAATAAAGTAATTGAAATAGTTACACTACTTATTACATTTTAAATAGGGAAACTTGTAATCTGTACCCTATTACATTTACAAAGTAGCCTTCACAATATTGACTGTGGATCAGTAGATATTTTTATTATTATTATTAAAAAAATTGATTATTAAAATATGATTCATTACACTTACATTCTATGTCATTTAACAGACACTACGTCCATTAATCCTGGGCTGTGTTTCCCAAAAGCATCGGAAGTGTATGCACATCATGGAGCCAATGGAACCAATGGAGCTTCGATCAACCTAAGCTTGCAATGCTTTTGGGAAATGCAGCGTGTTTAGAGTTTGTGATGTGTAATATGGTTGAGATTTGTGAATGTTATTGTATTATTTAAATTGCAAAATCTTTCACAGGTTTTTCCAGTGTCATCAATATACTTTCCACCTTGTTAGGCTTGTGAAAAAATTTATTTAACAAAAGTCAGTCTCTTCATGACATCTCACTACAGGACATCATTCAGGAGTGGTTTTTGTTTTGTTTAGTTTTTTTTAGATTGGTTAGTGACATTAGCTGGTTTATAAGACCAGAAACCCCAGGACTGGACTCAAAGCTGAACTATACGACATTTATAGACAGACAGACAGAACACCTGCACTCACACTAATAGCAGCTGTATGATAATCTACATCTGACTCAGCAGTGTGAACACACATGCTCTCACACACACACACAATCATAGACACACACACACACACACACACACAGTGGAAGTCCTCTGGGAATAAAGGTGCCGTTTCTCTCAAAGCATTTGGAAAAATAAGCATTTCTGCCAAAAATGCCACTGAAAATATGAGTGAGGTTGAGTTGAGCAGAAACACGATGTCAGATCATCATCTAGAGCTGAAGTGTGTCTGACCTGTGCTATTTTAGCATTATATATATGCGCCAGATGGATGTGTGGCAGCTGTAAAGTCATCAGTGCTGCATTTCAACTTTTAAAAACTTCAACTTCCTTCAGCTCTCTCATTTGCATTCATATTCAGAATATGGCACCTTTCAAATGCCCCTTGCTCCACTTTAGTGTAGCTGCAGCTCAAACAGTGTTTCACGACACTATACCAAGGTCATGGGTTCAATTCCCAGAGAAAGCATGGACTGGCTGCAGAACGTAAAGCTTGCTTTACTGTAGGTTGCTTTGACTAAAAGGGTATGTCAAAGGTTTTTGTTGAACGATCGTCATAGTGTTTAGGTCTTTGCATCACATAACCAGCTCCATATGTTTAGCTGTGTTTGACATAGTAAACTTGTTCTGTACACACCCGGTACAGCATTGCACTTGTGCATGGTTACAAGTCTTGATAAACATGAGTCATGATAAAAGAGCTCAAAGAACTTTAGAAGCATGCTAAATACGTTTGTATATAACATTTTTCTGTAGGTGCTACGTATTTTCAAATGCGATAGATTAACCATTAACCTGTTAACACAACTCAACCGACATGTCATTTCTGAACTGTGGCGATACTTACAACAACCAACATAATAAGATGACATCAGATTCACATTCATTACAGATAAAACTCAACATGCTTTCAGTGTCACTCACTGGAATTTTTTTAGTTTGAATGTGTCACAAAACGTCCAACAAGCGAATTTAAAACATGTTCAAATGATATGCATTTCACTCCATCTGTTTTTATGATGCTTCATAAAAAACATTATCGCAAGAGATTGTGTTGATTCACTGGCTTCTGCTGCATTATAAATGAGCATGATTCCTGCGACTGGATCCGCCATATGGCTCCACCATGCAGAGGGCACCATGTCCAGGAGGGACGTATGAATGTTTTAAATAGCTAAAGACCCACTGCGAGTCTCAGTCGCGTGGCTGGCGGAGCAGGCCGAGGAAGAGAGTGTCCAGAAATCCGTCCGAAGCGCTTCGACTGCTGTCTCTGGGACACAGAGCCACTCTAAATAGATACTCGGCTCTGAAACAGCACCGTGTAAGTAGTCCTTACCAGCTAACAGCACAACAAGCTACAAACGTTCTGTCAGTAACATTAATAGAACGTCCTTCAGAGCTATCTGGGCTTTAATAACATTATCAAAACGTTAGCACCAAAACTTGATTTATGCATCATTCATGAAATGTTGGGCATTTGTCTAATGTTTTTGACACGTTAATAATAGTTGTTTACGTTCCCCTAGAAAGAAGTAAACTTCCCCTAATGTTGGCCAAATGTTCAAATGGAATGCTCCCTTCATGTCTGCATTTTGTTCACGTAATCAAGAATGAAAAACTAAATTCTTAAAAGGATGTTACAAGAATGTGTTGCCATCACTCTGACTAGTTCTGAAAATGTTATTTTTTAATGTTCTCTGAACATTCTGAAACAAGTAACATCTAAACAACGTTACATGAACAACCATCTAAAATGTTGGTGAAAAACATTGAAAAATGAATGAAATTGGTGAAATGAAAAAAAGTTGAATGATGTTTAACATTAAAAAGTAGATTTTTGAATGATTTTAGTTAACTCTGAGTTGACCTCTGAGTCTAAAATAAAAAGGTCATGGCACACTGATTCCGAAATTCTTGCACATAAAAAAAAACAAATATGACCTTGCGTTGTGTCAATAACTTTTACACACTGCCTCCGAAACTTTCATCCGTTATAAAAATAAAATTGGATCAGGTTTGATTTTATATGCTTTTGCATCCGTAGCAAGCACTTTGATAGGAAAGGATGACAAATACGAAAATTTCGGACTCAGCGTGCAAGGACCTTAACTCTGCTTTGAACAGACGTTATATTAACCTTGTCAGATTATTAACTAGTGTTCCCTGTTATCTGGACTGAATTCATACAATGTTTTGTTTGAGAAACAGACCAAAATGTACATCATTTCTCACTGATGATCTTCCCCTCCGCTGAATCTGCATGTGTGTGTGTGTGAGACAGTCAAGTGAAGTGTGTGAGATGTTTTACATAAACGTCGTCAGGCTGAGCTTTAATGAGTAAACTATAATTCATGGGCCGGGCCTAATTGAGCAGATTCTCTGGTGGATACTCAATCTCACGGCTGACATTTGAAGAGACGCACTTATATTTTATTTGAAGATAAATGCGTGCGTCTGCAGCTCCTCGCTCTCAGAGCGCTGCCGAGAGATGGAGAGCGTGTGTCATCTAGCAGCTGTAGTATTTGCAAGTCAAACTTCTTCCATAATTAAGAGCGCTGAGGATGTTCGCGACAGGCCAAGAGGAAGCGGTCGTATCGAGAGCACTGTCAGAAGAATCAGCTCAAACTCACCGGAGGAGTCCTGCTCAAACACCGCCGTGGTTTCACTCAAGACAAACGGGTGACACGTTTCATCATTCCCTCAAACCCGGCACAGTGTGTTTCCTTGACGACTACTGGCTGGATGGTACACGACGGAGGGATGCATGCATCTGGTGTGTGTGTGTCTCTGTGTGTGTGTGTGTGTGTGTGTGTGTGTGTGTGTGTGGTGTGTGTGTGGGAGATGTGTTAAAATCCATCTGAGCGTCCTGATGGCAATAAAACACGCAAACAAA